>JALIZH010033001.1:65000-407500 GCA_030522465.1 Rhipicephalus appendiculatus
CCTATCCGGTGCCATGATTTAAGTGCCTGTAGGGAGTGACGTGCGCGAATATTTGAAGTGCGCGCCATTACAAGAGCTGGAAGCAGACAACGACGACGAAAGTGGCACGAGCGACGCGCTAGAAAACAAAAGAACAAAGAAGAGAAAAAACCAATAGGAAAAAGCCACGGGAGGCACGAGAGAAGAGAGGGCGAAGCGTGGTGGGGGGGGAGACGAGAGAAGCTGCGAAGAAGACGGGCCACGTTCCTCGGCGGTCGGGTTCCGGACCCGAGCCTTGGTGTCCAGCCGAGACCGGAGCGACCTTCCATGTGCCATGACGGCGCGTCGGTGACAGGTCCCTGCTTCGAGACGTCCTGTGCCCGTGGACACGCTGAGCTGTCGGGTTTCGGACCCGAGCTCTGGCGTAGGTGTCCGGCCGGGGCGCGGCTACGGCATCGTGCCTGCTCTTCGACCAGCAGCCTGGGAAGACTGCTCCGTCCATCCGTCTTCGAGATCCTCTCCAAAACCGTTCAACAACGACTGACCTTGGTGAGACAAGTGCTCGTGCCTCACTTCTCTGATGGCCCTAGGAACTGCTCGTTTAGGACTATGATTTCTCGGTTTAGTTGTGTAATGTTATTTGGGGTTTTCTGCAGTGTTATGTGTGATCGTTTAACGTGTATGTATTAAATGTTGTGTGCAAACGGCCTCGTCCTTTCGTGGGTGTCTGTGGCGACGTCTCGGACACCCATTCACTAAGAACCTGCACGTTGTTCAAAACATCCTAACAACGTAACATTGGCGTCCGCAGCGACAGGACGAGGCCATTTGTATCACGAGTGAGTTCGAAGACAAGTCAGGGAAGATGAGCATGGCAGAGTTAATGGAGTTGGAAATGCGCACGGGTTTGGAAGGCGCGGAATTGAGAGCATGGTTTCAGGAACGAGAAGCTCGAAAGCGTGAGGAGAGATCCGCAGAAAGAGAGGCAAGGAAGGAAGAACTCGAGTTAAAGTTACGAAATGAGGAACGTGAAACTCGAGCACGTGAGGAGAGGGCCGCCGAACGTGAAGAACAAAGAAGAGCTCTGATTGAGCAGTTAGAACGGGAAGAGCTAGAGCAGAAAACGCTACTGCTAAAGCTAAATCTCGCGGAGGTTTCGGAGACGCAGTTAGGAAGTGAAGCACACGATATGTCAGTGGTTAGCTCCAGGGAAGAGGAGTTAGAGTTGTGCTCTGAAAACAGTGTCACTAGGCACGAGTTACGCTCTTTCTGTGTGCTTGGCCTTGAACCTTGTCATAGTTATTCTTTAGAGCCATTAAATCAGCTGGAGGATGGCACAGAAGTCAGTAGCCAGAAAATCGGGAAGAGTAAAGTTGAGCTCGAGAAAGCAGAGCACACCTTGACGAGCACGGAACAGGAAAGTTCCATGAAGGATGAGTTGTCGTGTAGAACCTCTGGTAGTCAAAGCATGTGTGTTGAAGAGACAAGGGTGTCTCAGAATAGTTCCATAGAAGGAACAATGAAGGATCTTCAGGCTGATGACGGTGAATGCCGTACAGTAAACTCGGAAGTGTTTACCACAGATTCGCCAAGTGGGCCGCAAGCGGCGGCAGCAGCTGATTCAGACATGTTCGTGCACCAGGGCAAGGGCAAACATATTAAGAAAGGGAGGCCAACTTTTCTGGTTAGTAATATGGAAGAGATTCCAGAATCACAGGTCAAAGCTGACCGAATAAGATCTCAAGTAGTGTCACCAATATACGATGACATAGCATCACGCGGTGACTTAACTGGAAGTGTCAAAGCATGTCAAGAAACAACCGATGAGGTTGAGGATAATAGCAGAGTCCCCATGCAGTGCTATTTGAGCAATGAAGAATTCGAGGTGTCGGTTGTGGCGTCCTTGGAGGCAGAAGGGAGTTCTTTTGTGAATTTGAAACCCCAGCCGGCTGATCAGCCCAGGCGAGGCGTCGACATGCGTAAAGGAGTGATTCGAACGCTCCTCACTATGCGCGCGTGGAAGCAACTCGTTCACTTGGATCATGATGTTAGCTCGTTTGGGCCATCATGTGGGCAGGACGTCCGAATGTCGAGATTCACAGACAGAGGTCTAGGCACAAACGCTGCCGAGCGTCTCTGGTGGTTTGCGGCCAATGGAAAGGTTTTGCCATTCGTCTCATTTGGGACGCAATCACTTGAGCATCGATGTGAATAACCGGTGGCTTTTCGGGATTTTGACTATCAGCAACGGAGGGATATTTCCTGTACATATTCTGATTGTGTTGTACTCGCATGTGAAGTGTTAAGTTTAGCATTTAGTGTACCTCTTTGACTGTTTAGTGAACTGTTGGGTTCGGAATGCAGACATTTATGTGCAATGGAAATATTATGGTGAGCAAATGTATTTGTTAGGACTACAGTGTTGGGCGTTTGGTATTCGAAGTGTGTTTCTATATATTTTAGGTGTTCTTGTGAGTGTACGTTTGATATGGACAGTTGACCTATATGATGAACATTGCAGTGGACAGGTGCAGAGTAGTGAATGACATACCGCGCACGTGTCAGCAGCTTTTTTTATAGATATACTATATATATAAAAAACTGGATGAAAGGGGGGCTTTTGTAGTGAGTGACGTGCGCGAATATTTGAAGTGCGCGCCATTACAAGAGCTGGAAGCAGACAACGACGACGAAAGTGGCACGAGCGACACGCTGGAAAACAAAAGAACAAAGAAGAGAAAAAAAAACCAATAGGAAAAAGCCACGGGAGGCACGAGAGAAGAGAGGGCGAAGCGTGGTGGGGGGGTAGACGAGAGAAGCTGCGAAGAAGACGGGCCACGTTCCTCCGCGGTCGGGTTCCGGACCCGAGCCTTGGTGTCCAGCCGAGCCCGGAGCGACCTTCCACGTGCCATGTCGGCGCGTCGGTGACAGGTCCCTGCTTCGAGACGTCCTGTGCCCGTGGACACGCTGAGCTGTCGGGTTTCGGACCCGAGCTCTGGCGTACGCGTCCGGCCGGGGCGCGGCTACGGCATCGTGCCTGCTCTTCGACCAGCAGCCTGGGAAGACTGTTCCGTCCATCCGTCTGCGAGATCCTCTCCAAAACCGTTCAACAACGACTGACCTTGGTGAGACAAGCGCTCGTGCCTCACTTCTCTGATGGCCCTAGGAACTGCCCGTTTAGGACTATGATTTCTCGGTTTAGTTGTGTAATGTGTTATTTGGGGTTTTCTGCAGTGTTATGTGTGATGGTTTAACGTGTATGTATTAAATGTTGTGTGCAAACGTCCTCGTCCTTTCGTGGGTGTCTGTGGCGACGTCTCGGACACCCATTCACTAAGAACCTGCACGTTGTTCAAAACATCCCAACAACGTAACAGTGCCACCTTACGCTCCGCGTGCACACGATCATCGTGTCGAGGTCTGCTACCTCGACAAGATAGCGACGATGGTGGGGGGCTATGCGATCACGCACGCTTTGCTAGCGGCGACACAAGCAGTAGCCGCTGCATCTGCGTATTGCTATCATGAACCGCCCAGTAGGAAGCATATCGTTTGTCCCCGGAAACTTAGGGGAACATTAGAATCCCCGCGCACACATGCGCGCAAACGGGTATGTCATGAGGCATTTCTTTTTTTTTTTTTGTATTTCGCAGGCATCTGTAGTAAGCAGAAAAAAAACGAATACATAAGAGATATAAAGTTCGCGTTGTGCGCGCGATCTTGATCTGTGTTTGTCGCTCGTGTGTTCTCTGCTTCATTTTTAGTACATTTTTAGTACACTGGCGGTGAACAGTGGTGTTTGGCGGATATGTGCGGTACATACGTTTTTGTTCGCGCACAAGAAAAACACAAGGAACCCTTGCAATATGCAGCATCACTGCAAAATGTGAGGAGGTTACTGCCAGGAATGCCGGAGGAGGAAATAGTTATTATTCGAATTTCTTTGCAAAATTTTGTGTATTGTTATGTCAATTGGCTTGATCTTTGACATAAGTTCTGCGTATTAACCTGGAAGAATGATGTTTTAATGGATAGTAGGGTATTAAAAACATTTGTCTTTATGTGAACTTGAATACTTGTTTACCTTTTGAGAGCTCATGTGCAAAACTTTGTCTTCATGCATGTGTGGACTGCACAGTGTTGTACATCTCCTGTCACGCTGTTATTACATCTCCAAACAACTTTTCTGGCGATTTTCTAATTTTGCTTTTTTACATGCTAATCTCCTGAGTGATGAGGAACAGCCGGTAAACACACCACTATTTTGCTTTTTGCTTTGCCAGTAAAAAAAAAAGTTAACATTGAGTTTTTAAACGGAACCTGAACATCGTACAACAAGCGATATTTGAAGTGTTAACGAACCATAACTCAACTATAATTCAACCAGAAAAATAGTAAAAAAAAAAAACCGCGATGTTTGCATTGTTTGACCATAGTCACCTGATCAAGCTTGGTGATGGCACCAGACAGAAGCGGGTCGCAATCTCTGTACCAGTAGACTAGGGCTACAGCCATGCCGGCCATGATGAAGTTGTATAAGGCGTTCAACGTGACGCCTATGTAGGTGATGCTGTATCAGCGACAGAGAAAAAAAAAGGCATACAACAAAGCTGTTAGCACAATATCTCGGGCATATCGCATATTGCATAAAATATCAAAAACTCGCCCAAGGTAAATGCCACAAGTTAATATTATTGTCAACATGAACACTTCTGATGAGCTTAAAGTAAGCTTTAATGTATCAAGATTAGATGCTTAGCTTCCAATTGAAAGGGAACAATTATTAAGGACGAAATATTTAAAGTTTCAGTGAAAATTTAGAAGTTTATTTTTGAATATAATTTTATCTACAAAAAGTAATGATACAAGACCACAATGAATTTTTTAACCCGGAGAGCGCGACAAATTGTAAAAGTTGTAGGTGCATTTGTCTAAGGGGCATTGTCACAGCATTCGGAACAATTACTTCAACGACGCCTAAGTGCAATAAATAAATTAAATTCTCTGATTTTACTTGCCAAAACTGCAATATAGTTATAAGGTGCAGCGAACTGGAGAACTCCGTGATAATTACGGGATTCTTTAAAGTTCACATAAATCAAAGTACACAAGTGCGCACTTGTGTACGCGAACCTACTCCCTCATGCTTCGCAGCGCTACGCGTTAGACGCTTAGCTACCGCGGCGAGTGCCGATAGTACTACACATGCATTATTTATTTACATTGTTATACCAGCGCCTAGCGCGCACTAGCCAACTATGGCCAACATTAAGTCAGCGCTTGTCAAAAAGTAGCCAACAGGCAACATTACCCATTGCTGAAATTAGGAGAGTATTATAAATAGAGTAGGCTTAACACAAACTACAGTTTTTTTTTTCGCTAGAATTTTTTGTAGTCTATATGTCGCCTTGGTGGTAGTTTGACTGAATAGCTTGTATTTATTGTGTTTGTGTAGAGAAGACATAGCCAACCATTTTTTTTTCAGGTCATGCCGCCCGTAGTCAAGTATAATGGCTACTGCGGCGCTGCATGCGTCGTTGGTTATCTGTGTAGCTGTGCGTTTCACTGCAGTTTTACTGTTTTGTGGGGTTTTTCATAATGTCGCCTATTTGTTTATTCCTTGAGTAAAATTCATTCTGGACATATGGCCGCTGTGTTGCCATGCCTTGCATTGTGCAGTGCACCTATCTTTTTGTGCGGGCGTTCATAAGACGCTGAGAAAAAAAAATATGCATGTGCTAATTGAGAATATATAACTTGAAAACAAAAGAGCTCGTCTCTTTCAATGAGTGTCACGTTTATTTTTTCGTCCACTTTTCTTCCTTCACATTTACATTACAATTACTTCTAATAACGTCCCCTATACTTTCCTTGGCATCATTGTCTGTTAGTTCTCATTAATAATGTGTTTAACAAAGCAAACGAGCCCTTAAGGTCACACTTCTTTCGTACGTTTATGTAGTGCGTCTGCATGAACACACAGTGACAGCGTGTGCTTGCCGCTCTGGCGGTGCAGCTTACACGAAACGACTCGATGCATGCAAACAACGGGTTAAGAAAATCACAACATAGCCTCCGGATCAAGCACTTGCACGGAAGCGATCTGGAAGGCCGTGTATTTTTTCTAAGCACTAGGAAATTCCACACACCCGCTAGGTGTCTACGAAGTCAAATCAGCCACAGGGGCCTATGGAAGTGACCTCTCTTATCCTTGTATACGTTACTCTATTGCTCAGTCTTGCCATGAATGGTGCGTCGTCTGGGCTGTCTGTGCGTGCGCTTCAGCACAAGGGACAGCCTGAATCCAGTCATCCAGTTGAAATAGCTAGACGGCAGGCTGCGAAATCTCCAGTAAAGTAGAGTTTGCCTGCTGAAACCTCGGTGCAAACGGAGGCTAGATTAGCAAGTTATAGAGAAGCTTGCCAAGAGCTGGAAGCGTGCCAAGATCTAAGCTACTGCAGCCGCCGTCTGTGTGCGCTGTCTTTACAAAACCAAGCCAAACATACATTTCGCTTGTGATAACTAGGTTTAGAAGAGTTGAGCCTCAATAAGATTTTTCTTGCTATTTTACTTCCATGCTCGGTGGAACACGCCATAATTTTTTTAGAAGCAAAGGCTACAATGCCTAACTAAAAAAGCATTTCCTAGCATTTCCTAGATCTAAAAAGCATTTCCTATCTGAACATTGACAGAGTATACGAAAAGTTCACCCCAGAAGTTTTGGGAGATATTTGTCAAGCTCTAAATCAAGTATAAGGGGTGTTACTGCAAATGGAGCGAAATGTAATGATTCCTGTCTTGGTTGCTCAACAATTTAATGAACTATTTTAGCTCAGTATTTACCCGAAACGCAATTAATTCCCCTCTTTTTATTATGTGCAACAAACAAAGTAATGACGAACGTATAATTATTTCCCAGGAGGGTATTTTGTCTCTGTTGCTAAAATTAGACACTAAGAAGTCAGCAGGTCCCGATATGTTGCCGAATGAGTTCCTAAGACGATACTGCGAATGGGTCTCGCAATTTTTGTTCAAAATTTTTAGTGTATCGCTGCGAGAAGGAAAGGTGTCAAGGGATTGGCTGATGTTCAGGGTTGTGCCTGTATTAAAATCTGGAGACAAAGTCAATGAAGCTAATAACCACCCGATTTCTATCACATGCACCACGTGTAAAATATTAGAGCGTATCATTTCTAAACAATTAGTGCAGTATATTGAAGATAATAAACTCTTCTATACAAGAATCAACATGGCTTTCGCAAACGCTTGTCGACAGTCACCCAGCTTTTCGAAACAATACACACATTCTCAACTGCACTTAACTCTAGAGAGCAAATAGATATGATCGCGACAGATTTGTCAAAGGCATTTGACACCGTTTGTCATGCAAAACTGATCGAAAAAAATGCATGAGCTTGGTGTTGATGCGGAGATTATCAAATGGGTCACTGCCTATTTGCATAACAGGGATCAATGTGTAGAAATTTGCGGAGCGCGGTCAGACACATTGCCTGTTTCGTCCGCAGTACCACAGGGATCGGTCTTGGGTCCCATTTCATTCCTGTTGTATAGCAATGATATTGCGAAAACTGTTCACTCTTCCGTTGATGTGAAATTGTTCGCGGGTGACTGTGTGTTATATACACGTGTAAAAAGCACTGCTGACCAGGTCTTGCTCAATGATGCTTAGTATGCTGTTGACGAGTGGTGGTAGAAATGACATATGAAAATTAATTTCGACAAGACTACATGCATGACAGTATCAAATAAGAAAGCGCCATTGACGTTTGCGTATAAAATAAAACAATCAGGAAGTTAAGCGATCTGGTCAGGTAAAATACCTCGGCGTTCACAATTACTTCGAATCTAACCTGCAACAATCATATTGAAAATATTTGTGGTTCGGCTGAACGTAAGCTGGGTCTTCTGCGGCGAAAGTTAAGAGATGCTCTGCCTGAGACAAGACTGATGGCTTATAACACAGTAGTACGCCCAACCCTAGAATATGCCAGCATTATCTGAGATCCACACAGTCAAAAGCTTGTTGATGAGCTAGAAAGGATCCAGCGAATGGCAGCCAGGTTTATTTATTCGTGCTACCAGAGGACGCAATCAGTGACCGTGTTACTTCACAGGGCTAACCTTCAGAAGCTGTCTACGCGCAGACAAATCACACGTTTGAAGTTTCTGCACCAGCTGTATAACAAAACATTAAACATAGATCCAACTTTGTACTTGTACCCCTAAGCCCGAGTGTCATCGCGTATC
This sequence comes from Rhipicephalus appendiculatus, assembly GCA_030522465.1. Classification (NCBI taxonomy): domain Eukaryota; kingdom Metazoa; phylum Arthropoda; class Arachnida; order Ixodida; family Ixodidae; genus Rhipicephalus; species Rhipicephalus appendiculatus. The sequence continues at coordinate 73,248 of JALIZH010033001.1, forward strand.
AATCATCCGTATGCTGTTTTACCCTATGCCACGAGAATTGATGTGTTCAAGTTTTCTTTTCTGCCTCGTACAATTATTGACGCGAACATGTTCGATTCCAGTGTATTTGTTGGTTGTGAGTCAGCTGAAGTTTTTCAGCGTCGTTTGGAACTGATTTGTACATAATATTGTATATTTTTATTTATTTATTTATTCAAGTACCCTAAGGGCCCACTAGGGGCATTACATATGGGGGGAAACATAAACAGAACACAATTTTTACAGAGAATGAATAATTTCAGGTTCATACAGTGCTATAGTACAGAAGTTCGTAAAACATAGTAATAAGGCAAGCATTACAACAAGAGTAAACATCGAATAAAGCATTATTGTTACTGAAAGTTACAAGGTTTTACATACGTTAGCAATGCTAATTAAACAAAGAAGGCTCAGTTATTGGTAGCAATCCTGGAGGGTAATTCCTTCCATTCTTTTATTGATAAAGGCGAATTTTAGTATTTTTCCGTCCGGGCAAAGATAGGGTTGACTTTGAAAGCATGATCGGTGCGACTAGAAGTATGAGATGGCGGTAAAATATGCGTCCGCAAAAATTATGTGTTAGTATGATACAGGGTGTGGAAAAAAAGATAATCTGGAAAATTGCCTGCGCACAGCAGCGGCGGCATATTCAGCTCTGCTTTCGAAGATGAAACGCTCTTTGAAATCGCGAGTATGATGATAAGATGAATCGTGCTGATTCATTCCGAACGGCTTCCAGTAGATCAGTAAGGGTGATCTGGTAGGGATGCCAAATGATTGATGCATATTTCAGTGAAGGGCGCACCAGGAAATTATACGCTTGAAGCCTGGTGTCCCTGTTGGCCAGATATAAGCGTCGCTTCAGAAAGCCAAGCTTCTTCTACGCTTTACATGTAATGTATTTCATGTGGTCAGTGCATGTTAGATTCGAATTGATAAGGATCGTATATTGTGATTTCCCACCCCTGTAACAGCCCGCGAGGGCTTACAGTGTTGCAAATAAATAAATAAACTAAATAAACTGATACTACTGAAACTCAATTGCGCAACACTTAAAGCAAATTCACGATAGCCAATTTAGAGGCCCTGTAGAACGTCTCCATTCCTTTAGGCGGCTAACTGCAAAATACTTTACAATTAACAAGTCATCCTTGACAAATACTCGCAAGAAATCTGCCCTTAAAGGGGCCCTGGAACACTATTCCAAGTAACCATCGAATTACTTCACTGTATGAGTTTATTGCCTCGCAAATCGACCGCTGCAAAAATTTTTAGAATCCTTCAAATGCGAGTGGCGTTACAGGGATTTGTCGCACGCTATAATTGCTCTCTCTCTTCTCTCGCCCCAACGAACGCGCTCGAAGCTAAGCAGAGATTGAAGGCCAGGGAGAAGGAAGTTACGTCACGCGCGCGTCATGACCTCGAGTAACTTCTTTTTTTTTTTTCTTCAAAGGCGTGGCTTATTTTCAGGGTGATCGCTAGCACGCGCGCGGGCACGTGGCGGCCTTCCGTGGCGGCCTCGGTAACTATGCGGCTCAAGATGCTTGAATCAGCCAATGGCTGTGAATTTGGGTATATGGCATCATTTGTATAAGGAAGAGAGAATGATTTCTGGTTGACTTAGAAAATTATTTGTAAATTTCAGGCCGCGTGCTGCTATATAATGTTCGACTCGCGTGCTCTCAGAAACCTCGACTACCGATCGGCGGCGCTTTTTGGCCATGCTGAAGAAGTGTTGCAGGGAGCCCTTCATGTCTGCTGTGTTTACCTAAACCACATTATTCCCTAAAAGAGGCAATGTACATTTCTAATGATGTTCCTCTTTTTGTTGGTCATATTTCCATTAGAAACCTATAACCGCGTTCGCAGAGACATAAATCAATAGTCGTGAGCAATATGAGATGGAACACTGAAATTACCTTTTAAAAGCCATAGCGGCTAAATGCAGTTGTCAAGGGCAAAAATGTCAATGACACCAAATGCTCTAGTGGAAAAGTATCTCTTGCAATTCAATACGTCACGTTCATATCAGGACATTACAAGTAATCGTTAAAGAAACATGAATTCGGTGTTCCAGCTCATATGAAGCAAAATGCTTCATATGAGCTGGAATGAAGCAAAAATGCTTCATTATTAGAACTTTTAATCCGTCATATGGGTTCATTTTCTCATAGTGAATGAGGTGCTTTCAATTATTTCATGAAAGGAAGAAAACAATGCAGAGAGAAAGGAAAAAAAAAACGGAGCTTAACCCTGCTCTCATTCAGCTGACTACCCTACATGTGAGGCAGCAGGAAGGAAAGAGAAGGATAATAATAATAATAATATCTGGGGTTTAACGTCCCAAAACCACGATATGATTATGAGAGACGCCGTAGTGGAGGGCTCCGGAAATTTGGACCACCTGGGGTTCTTTAACGTGCACCTAAATCTAAGTACACGGAAAGAGAAGGATAGTCCGTAATAATAATCACAATGTATGAGGTTTCACGTGCCAAAGCCACGGGATGATAGTGAGGTATATCGAAGACTGGGACTCCAGATTAATTTTGAGCAGCTGTGTTTCCCTAGCGGGCGCCTAAACAAACGTTTTCTCGCATTTCGCCTCCCAAATAAACACGACCGTCGTGGTCGGGGGTCTAACCTGCGTCCTCAACCTTAGCATTGCGACACCTTAGTCGATAAAGTAGCACGGCGATTTCAAGGCAAGTCAGTGTACGCAATTACGCCGATGAATGTTCACTCGCGTATAGCCACAAAAGCTTGTGTAACCCACAGTTACCATCAAGGAGCGTAGTAGCGCTTAGTCACAGAATAGCCTTGCGCATACTAGCGTCATTCTATCAAAGTCAGAACGGCCCGTATCCACAGAAAATTCCTCACAATAGAAGTTTTCGTAAGACAAACTTTCGCTCATTCGTGATGCTGGGCATACCATTAGCGAAGCCTGTTGACCAATGAGAATGAGGTCTCACGAATAAAAACTATGAATTCGGCCCTGCAGTTGTTTGTTAACGAGAAAAGTCTGCGTATAAGCAGCTGAGCCTACGGTATGCATAGAGTTTTGTGACGAACCACAGACAGTGGTACACAAGTAGTTTCGCCCATTCCCGAGGATTACATCCGACGCCATTGGCCACGTAGTACATCAAGGTTGCAAGCGTTCGTAAGCGCATTGTCTAACTTCATGGGGACGCACTAAAGTTGTTTCGTAACCGCAGAGTGTAGGTGTTGATATATTAATAGTGTCTCTCTTAAAATTACGTGTTTACAAACCGTGGGTTTGGTGTGATTGATAGACGGTGTGTCAAGCCGCTTGGTTAGGGCAGGAATAATTTGCATCGCAAGTGACCGTACGCTTTCTTCTGTAGAGGCAAATTCAGAACATTCACGTGGGTTTTGACGCATGCGCTCTGGCGTGGTGCCCACTCTTCTTCAAGAGTCGCAGAATGCTCATGTGATCGGTTAAATGAATACTACTACCTGGGAGGCAAATAAGAAAAAAAAATTAATGTGAAATTCACTTTATTACTTACACTTGTGAAGTAAACAAGGAACAGCGCAAGTAAACTAGAAGACAATGCTTCTTGTCATAAATGGTTGATAGATATGCGCAGAGTTACCAGATGCTACCAAGCTAACAAGCAAATAATCATCACAAAAGAAGCACCAGAAGCTGCTCGACGTTCGCGAAGAAGACCACAAGAAGCGGAAGCTTATTAAATTTTCCCGTTCTTGAAAAATATTTTAATTGCAATAAAAATGCCACTCAAGTACGAAGGAGAGTCGAAAAAATTCCTTTAAATATTTTTTACAGCGAAAATACGCTGAACTAAGAATGAAAACACATATTTGCTTTTTAACACTGTCTCCAGGGCCCATTCGGTTGAATGCACGTTTTCAGTGCATGATTTAATGTTGCTTGTCAATTCCCCCCAACGTATCTTTCATTTCAATACTCAACTATTCAAAGTCATCGAAAAACGCGCAACTAAACTCGGCGACAACTTTTGTTGACAGCACTGTGGAAGCTACAGAACCGAAGAGCATGCCTGCTACCGCGCCAAAAAATAGTACTTACGACATAGTATAACTGTCGACACCCTCCGGCGTCGACAGTTATTCGCCATATATCCAGAGTGCCTAACCATCACCTTGCTAGCCTGCCACTAGAAAGACCGAAGGCAGAGTTTTCTAAAGTTGTTGCGGCTAACCAGCATTCCATCTCCTGGAGGTTCTGCCCTGCAACCATACCGCTATGCCCAGAATGGTGTCGCAAAGACCCCCTGTACACCTTGAGGTGCCGGGGATATACAAAAAGGCTAGCCTGTCATCTGCAGCTCTCAAGCAGATCTCATTGGACCTTTTGCATATATCGTATGCTAACCGAATTCATATTTACACAGACGGTTCGGTCTCGGGAAGTTCGACGGGCGCCTTTGTTGTTCCATCTCGATCCATCACCGTCAAGTTCAAGACTTCACACGTCACGACATCTACGGGCTCCGAGCTTGCCGCCCTTCTAGCCGCAATGAAATTTGTTATGCAAGAATCCCGAGGGAAGTGGGCCATATTCTGCGACTCCAAGGCGGCTCTTCAATGTGTGCGAAGTCTACGACGTGGAAACTACCATCAGTTGGTGTCCCAAATCAATGAAATTAGTCACCTGCGCCACTACTCAAGGACACGACATAGTCTTTCAATGGCTGCCTGGGTCACTGGGATCAGTGGTAACCACCTCGCCGACAACGCTGCCCGATGTGCCCACGAAGGAGCGTCCTCACTGCTCATACCCCTGTCAAGAGTCGACGCTGCAAGAGAACTTCGTCACATCGCGCATAATGCCACGCTTACGCGCATTGGAATTCTCCACTGAACACCGCTCGTCGCCCACAAAATCTCGAATCGCTACTACCATCAAAGACTTCGCGACGCTACAATGCTATGTCGGTTGTGGGTCGGTGTAGCATTTACAAACTCATTCAGCCATCGCATAGGTATGGCTGACTCCTCCAAGTGTGATAGCTGCAACTGTGAAGAAACACTTGACCACGTCTTGTGCCACTGTCCCGACTTTGAACAAGACCGCCGCACTCTCCAGTGTGCCTTGAGAAGACTGGATGATCGTCCCTTTACTCTGGAAAAGATCTTGGGTGCATGGTCTACAAGTACATCAGCCCAGAAAGCCACACGAGCCCTTCTACAATTCTTGAAGGCAACATCGCTGAGCGACCGCTTGTGAAACCCTGCACTGTGTGTGTCGTGTGCAATGTGCATCTACATCTCTCTTTCTCTTTTACTCCCTTATTCCCCTTCCTCTCTCTCCCCACGTGTAGGGTAGCAAACTGGACGTAGTCTAGTTAACCTCCCTACCTTTCCTATATTCATTCTCTCTTCTCGTTTGCCTTGCTGAAATATATGCAGCTTTATTTATCCCGAGACTCGAACAGTTACGGGAAGTCTTAGGTAAAATACAGCTATTGTTCACTATGCAGGAATTCCTTCCCTTTCTCTCCGTTTCTTAGACAGCACCACATTTTTAGCACACCCGTTTTCCAAAGTAAACATGGCGTCGATGACGTAGTGGGTAAGCGTGCGGCCGCAAACGCGCTGTTGAGTTCGCCAATAAAAATATACTCTTAATATGACACTAAAATGTACGCTGAACCATTGAAATGGTCGTCCCATTCACATTTTCATGTATATAATTTTATAAACGCATTAACGATGCGAGCGAGCAAAGCCGAAATCAGCCGCGAGCTGCCGTACTACTTGCGGAGCAACACGAATGTGCAGAAGCCCCGCCTCCGTAGCCTTCGCCCCAGTGTCAAGATAAGTTGGCGCCGAGTATGGCGAACGAAAATCGCGCTTTCGGTGAACGTGATGATCACAAAAATAACTATATTTGCTGTAAAAATGCAAATAAGCACCAAAAACGCGACGAGCGACAGGAGTATTCTGCAAGAGACTCGGCCAAAAAAAGAAAGAAAAAAAAAAAGCTCAAATTCGCTTATTATAAGCAGAACTGGCAACTCTGGATATACGAGATTTGGCGGTGGCGCTTCGCGCCCATGGATATCAAGCCACCAAAAGTCCCCCGCTTTCTCAAGAAATGTCACGTACTGGTGCCGAACTCTTCCATTGTAGTATGTTCTTTCATGCTACGGCGGTTCTTCAGACTTTAAATTGCATTACGTTGATACGGTAATTCTTTTTAACTACTTCGTCCGTAAAGTAGCTTCTCCAAAATAAATGTCGATAAACACTACAAATTCCATCTTCGCAAGCACTAGCAATTCAGTCTAGTTGGAATAAATTCTGAGAAACGTAGGTAGAGCAGAGTAGCCACAAATTTTTTTCCTGGGAGGATGGGGGGGGTGGGGGGGAGGTTTCAACCATACTTTATGTATGTTCGCCGAATGGCACATAGGTGGGCTAGTTGGTTGGGGCTCATGATGATGTAAAAGGGCAGCGCCAAAAACGAATACAAAGGACGAGAAGATGACAGGACATGCGCTTGTCGGGTCACCGACGAGAATATTACAGGACAGTGCATGTCCTGTCATCTCCTCGTCCATTGTATTCGTTTTTGGCGCTCTCTCCTTTTACATAGTTATGCATGGTAGCGCGTACGTTTGCAGGTGTGCGTGTACATATACACATATACACATGCGAAACTGAAAAAATTCGGGAGTGAGGACGGGAACCACTCCACCCCCCCCCCCCTTCCCGTGGCTACGTCACTGGTCGGTGGGGAATAAAATGAGGTGGCAAAGAAGCTGGACACCCTCGACGCTCAGTATCAAATACCACTTACTTTTTATCTTGACAGCAAAGAAACATTAGTGAGCCCATATGGTTTGACGACCGAAGAGATCATAACCCGCTTTTCAGGAAATGATACTTTGCGCGCGTCCGAAGGACACACACCAGGCCTTTGATGCTCTCACTGCGTTTGGAAGGAGCCTACACACGCCCCACTTTTCCCACAAAATCAAGGTGTCACCCTTGTTAGTGACATCCTGGTTGAGTCAGTGGGACATTCATTGATCGACCGGCATCCTGAAGTGGCTGAATAGGCGTGCTCGACATATTTTTGTCTCTAGTCGTGTCGGCGGACAGGCAAAGGCAACACTCTCAAAGAACTTGGTGACTTCCGAACAGTGACTTCACACATTTACGTTGATTATGAACCTTCCACAAACTGTTTCGAAGATACCCAGTCTAGAAGTGATCAACTGATGTGTGATGAGAGAAACTGTGGTCTCTGGTCGGCTGATACCTGTACAAACACAACGAGCTACTTAGCACAGCTTCTGAGGTTGTTCATCAGTGACAGCGATCACGGGAGTATTACTTACACCGCTCTCCGATGGTAGCGGCGCGTCCTTCGTATCTTTACGGATAATTTATCCGAACTACACGCTTGGATGATTTTGCACTGTGGCCTTACACAGCGATTGCCACGAACAAGATCACAACGCTGCATGGAAGGATTTGTCTGATATCAACACTTCAAACAACCGCATACTTAGTGGACTATATGCCGTTCACGCGAACGAGGTGGTTATACATATAAGGGGTCTGATAAAAATAATAAATGTTGGGGTTTAACGTCCAAAACCATGATATAATTATGAGAGACGCCGTAGCGGAGGTCTCCAGAAATTTCGACCACCTGGGATTCTTTCACGTGCACCTAAATCTAGGTACACGGGCCTCAAGCATTTTCGCCGGGATTCGATCCTGTGACCTGCGGGTCAGCAATCCAGCACCATAACCACTAGACCACCACGGGGGATCATATAAGGGGTTTGACGGTCGTGAAGACACAGACACTTCAATATCCAAGCTGTCGGCCGCAGTACACGATACGATCGAAGCTGCCCATATCTATATTGACAGTTACAGCACAGTCAACTTGCCACAGTGGTCTAGTGGTCGTAGTGCTCGGCTGGTGACCCAAAGGACGCGGGATGGAAGCCCCGCCGCGGCGGCCGCATTTTCGGTGGAGGCGAAAATGCTTGAGGCCGGTGTGCTTAAATTTAGGTGCACGTTAAAGAACGCCAGGGGGTCGAAATTTTCGGTGCCCTCCAATACGGCCTCCCTCATAATCATATCGTGGTTTTGGGACGTAAAACCCCAACAATTATCAGCAACAGCACAGTCACATACTCAAACAAGTACAAAATTATGTATATATGTCTGTTAAGCATATTCATGAACTTCCTATAAGTTTTCACGTGCGATCATCGCTGTCCAGTGGCTGCGGGCGCATTTTGTCACACACACGCGAGCGCGTGCCTTAGCATTTTTTACCTGACGGCCTTGAACTCGAGACATTTTCGAATAATTCCAACCCACCAATCTCCTTTGCGAAGAAGGACCTCGACATTTTTTTAATCAACAGAGCGACTAGTCATTGTGCACACCGGCCACACAAGAGGTCTCGCAAAGGAAAAAAAAAAACAAAAACAAAAACGGCGGGGGCGAGCCCCGGGTCATAACTGCTTTTGTTCAAAAAAAAACACCTCCTAGCTCACTTATCTCCACACTTGGTCCCTCCTATCCTTCGTCTTTACAAATGTAAGGCCAGGTAATGCAATATTTTAAAAAGAAACCTGCAAAGCTCCTTTTACCTCCTTCCACGACGACCAGTGCGTCGGACGAACGAAAACGTCGGAAATGAAAATTCGGAAGGCGAGAGCGCTTCTTCCTCTCAGGTTTTTCCTTTTCGTTTGTGATATCTATCCTGTTTTTTTTGTTTCCCTTTTCTTTTCAAGAGTAAGACACTTCAGTGCGGTGACAGATGCCCTTGCGCCAGGTGTTCGTTGTGGATTTCGGTTTGCGTATCTCACAGCCAGCAGCGCCCTATAATGAACGCCAACCACCCGTCGTCTCCAGCCTCTTCATGCATGATGTAAAGCCAGCCCTCTCACGTGATTATGGGTATGATATAAAGTTGGCTCGCACGTACTATCTTCGCTTGCAGCAGTTTCGTTCAGCTAGCGTGGAACTTGTCGAGTGCATATTACGCGAGCCAAAACTGACGCGCCGGTCCCAAAATGCTCAGCCATGTAGGCGCTCTAATATATCTAAGCGGTTCACCCGTGGAAGACAGCTGCCTGCCAGTTTGTAGAGGAACCGACTATATATATATATATATATACGGCGGTACAGAATATTGAAGTCGACAGGTCTCTGAAGAAGCCGGCAAGCAGCTTTGCTTTGCATGCGTAGCCGCGTAGAGCTTCCCTGGGACGACACGAAAACTCTATAACCCCGTATCAAAACCACTGCTTCCTTCTTTCGTTCTGTTTTTGTGAAGCACTGACTTTAGACGTGTGCGAAGCTCGGGTGCTCAGAAAAAAATAATAAAAAGAGTTAAAGTGGCGCCAACGTCACACCAAGATAAACTGGATGTCTTCATTTTTTTTTTAACCTCGTCAAGCTTACATAATACGTAGTGGTAAGTTACAATAGCGAGATGAGAAGTTCAGCAGCCAGTGTCGGTAGACTTCAAAGAGCATAGCTCATCTTCTTTCGTGTATAACAGGTCCATGTGCGGACACACCGCAAATCGATAAGGTTGCATGGTTCGTTTTTCCGTTTCGCCTCAATCGAAATTCAGCCACGGGACCTGGAATCGAACCCGCAATCTCGAACAGCAGTGCAACACCGCAGCCACTAGAGTATACGTGTAGATGTATTGGCAAAATGTACGTCAGTGTAGAAAAAAAAAAAAACCTGTTGTTCAATCCACGCAGTGTAGTTGCTTGGCCAGCGTAGCTGTTGTATACCTGATGCGACAGACTAATGTGCCTTCGCCATGAACGACTGAGCATTGCGCTACATGACATGTTCGACAATTTCGGGAACTTCTTCACATGCCATTGAAATCTATGCGTCGCGCATCATGTCCTCAGGAGTCCTAACAACGCGTGGCCTACTCACGGCGCAATCACAGCAGAAATGAAACCATTTGCTCGGCAGGTTCTTCTTTTACATATGAAAATGTAGTAACGTCACTCCCTGCTTCGTACGCTACAGATGCCGCTTCCCAGCTGGTGACTGCAGTTTATGCAACCGTAATCTTCACTGGGAAACGCATGCGACAATCGTTACACGTGCTTCGCATTGTTCGGACAATGCCTTATCAACTATCATGTAGTTTTGACGCTCGCTTTGCGTTTTTTTTTTTGAAATGAATACTGGGGCACCTATTTCATGCTTAATTTCAAGGGAGATAGACACTTTTTGCTTCACTTATGCTTTTCTGTCGACTTTTCCAGTCGTAGGAGACGAATAAATTGCCGCGATCCGAGTCCTATGTCGCTTCTCCGTAAGAAAATGTAACAGTGCTAGCTCCAGTTATGCGAAAATTCAGTCAACAATTTCGAGCTGATGTCGGAATGGGCGGTGTTGATCATGTACAACATGATTTACATGCCACGCTCATGGTGCTCTTGCGTCCAGTTCGCTAGCTTGATATACACCAAAATTGGTATTGCGCGACGTGACTGTATGACGAACATAAATGACAGGCCCCTAACGTGTAAATCACGACAAAGCATGTTATGTACAGCATGATTTGCTCCTCGCTGGTCGCTTCGCATTACATCGATTCCCACAGTGCGTGAGATTTGCTGGTTTATTTCTTATTTCATTTTTTTTGCTTATTTCGCCCGATAGCGGTTACGTAGGTCGGCGGCAGCGGCGGCGACGGCGGACAAGAAAAAAAACGGCCCATGTTGTGATCTCATAACAGATTCCGCTGTAAAAAACAGAGTATGTGAGACTCCTTTCGAAGACTCCTTTCTTGCCATGTATGTGAATCTCTTTAAAGAGGCACGTCGACTCTTTTTGTGGGTCACACGACTCTCAGAAGAGAGTATAGTGACCCCCAAAGAGAGTTGACGTGCCTCTATAAGGAGAGTTATATACGTGGCAAGCCAGAACTCTCAAAAAAGAGTCAATGGACTTTTATTTTCTCTATAGAGGGTCAGACCGCCACGGTGGTACTACAGTGGTTACGGTGCTCGGCTGCGGACCCGAAGGTCGCGGCTTGAAACCCGGCCCTGGCGGACACATTTCGATGGAGGCGAAATACTACTGGCCTTCGTACTTATATTTAGGTGATCATTGAAGAACACCAGATCCTCGAAATTTCCGGAGCCCTCCACTACGGCGTGCCTCATAATCATATCGTGGTTTTGGCTCGTAATGCCTTAGGTATTATTTTTATTATTATCATCATCATCATCATCATATTATTATTATTATTACTATTCTTCTTCTTCTTCCTCCTATTATTATTATTATTATTATTATTATTATTATTATTATTATTATTGTTGTTGTTATTATTATTTTTATTATTATGTTTGTAACTAACCTGTCTGAAATATGAGGGATAAGCATGCAAGTTATCTCTTTGGATGCGACATTGGTGCCTTGCTCCGAGCAATCTTCAGAATTTATCAAACACTGGCGATGCAACTTCTTGTTCGTGCGCGCCGTCATCGGACAATAAGCCTCGTATTAAAAGCCGCACTTCGTAAATTCAGCGCGTAACAAAAAGAGGTAAAAATGCTTAACTTCTCCTCAACTCCTCAAGACCCTTGAAAATAATGAACAAAATTTCATGGAGAGAACAAAAAATAAGAGAAAATACAACTTTATAGCAACCACACGTCATAATTCAAGGAATGCAAGAATAGCGCTAACTACCAGGTGCTCTTGTTGTCATTGGTGGAAACGATTTTTTAACTCGAAAGTGTTTTATGCCGGGGTCCACCAGGACTTAAGGGACGTATTTCCGTCACGGACATGACGTTGATAAAACGAACGCTACCAAATGAGAAAGAAAAACATCCAGAAAAAGTTCCCCCCGATGGGAATCGAACCTTCGCCTCCTAGGAACACGACGGACAAGCGCCCGGTGCTTTACCGATTAAGCTACCGAGGCACACACGCAACTCTACAAACGCACCCTATATCTCTCACACATTCTATCTCGCACGGTGCTCCCTGTTGGCGGGGAGGGGCAGTGCCGCCGTCTGTGAGCGGCGAAAAAGAGTAATGCGTTATGACACTTACTAGAGCCGATAGAAAACGATGCGTCGACAACGTAGTTAAAGCATGGCCTCTGAGATTGCACACCGGCGCGCTGTCTCGGAGGCCATGCTTAAAGGTTCTCGATAGCAGCAAAAAAGCACTGGCCGCGCTAGCATCGGGGAGTCGCCGAAGCAGTTATGTTATTTTCCTTTCACTTCGTGTTAGCGTGTGGCGGCTCGTTGTCGGAGTTGTGCAGCTTCCACATGCACGAACTAGGAACATGGAGGCGCGCACATGAAGGCTGCCTAGCACGAACGGTGTTTCGCAGCCGACTACTTGGAGTGCGAGAGCAAATGAAACTGCTGCAATAAGCGCTGCAGCAAGGCAACAATGTCGAAGGGCGAATGTCGTGCCTTCGTGGAGCAAAACAGAGGCCAGTGGGATGTGGAACGCCTGCGCGCGTTCGCGGCTCAAGCAACGAACCTCTGCCTCCCGTATGACCGAAGCGCAGTGTTGTAGTGTATGCATGAGCGCAGGCGTAGCAGGCGTAAGTTACCCTATTACTCGGGAGCGCACACCATGCCGTTTCTCTCCTTTATTGACGACGCTTTGAAGACGTGCATATCGAGTGCCAGTTTTTATTATGTGCTTGTTGATGTCATCTTTGCGTGGGATTCACGATACCCTGCGTCCATGTATATGCTGAAAACTTTACCACAATGGTTAAATCATGATCACGGGCGCTGGTTGTCGCGATGGGGAGATGTGCCACCTAGGCTTCAACGTGGGTGCAATCCACGTCAAATGGTGCTATAGCTGCTAAAACACCAATAGACAAACGTTGCTATAGCTCCCAAACACCGATAGACATTGAACAAACTCTCATAATCACTACACAATAAGCACTACTTCTGTGAAGACAGTTTTCACTTTCGTGTTGTACCGATTGCTATGACGGAGAGATCAACCATGTTTTTTTTCTTTCGTGCGATGATGTAAACGCTGTCGAAAACATTATCGTATAATATTTAGAGCAACGTGCGTTATTTTGTGTGCCCGCACCAAGCTGCTTGACACTGTAGCGCTATCTGTAAATTGAAGATTCATATTACGCGCATAGAGCAAAATGATATTATATACTGTGAAGTTTGACATGTTGGAACAAAATACTCAGATATTGGACATGTTAATGAAGGGGAGGGAAAGAGAGAGAGAGAGAGCTAAGACAGCTTCCTGATGATAGCAAGCATAAACTAGCTAACAAGCTGCTTTGTGAATTCGGCACCTGCTGTTCAGTAAACTGACGCAATTACTCAATTGTGCGCTTCTAGCTACCTCTACACACTGTCACCTGATCTCACGCATTCTAATTATCTCGCCGTGAACGCTGTCCAAAAAATGTTTTTTTAACAAGAAGTTGAACAATCATTCCTACAAAAGGATGCAATACTGGGCGAGTTGGTTAAAACTCATCGATCAAAGACACGCAAAGACGGAAACACAAGTCAACGCGCTGTCTTCTTCTCCATCTTGTGTATCCGTCCTTCGCGCTGTTTTAAACTGTGAATCATTCCTACTTAGCGCGGGTCATCGACATACACCACATGCCAACAGTCTTACCACACGACGCGATTAATAATATTTTGCTATTCGGTACACCCTCAACTAACCATAAGTGGAGCAAAGTCGACTTCTTTATGATCTATCAGCTTGCCAGTCGGACCAGCTACAAGCACAAGCACCATTACGACAAACCTTGGCTTACTTGTGCCGGCGCTCTATGACCTCCGCGACGAAGACCTACGTGTCATCGCTGTGTTGACGTCATTGATGAACACAATGCGCACACTCCTCACCGGAATGACAACCCCATCAGCACGAATCACACTGCAAGTTCTGAATACCTCGAAGACAGTCCTTATTCCTTGCAAGAACATCATGGATCGCCGTTTACTTCATCTGAGACAGTAGAAGTCGAACAGTACTTTGTGACAGTTCGCAGATTGAAAGCTTCCGGGTATGCGCGGTGAGAGCTGCTATGCATGCGAGCGTTTTACTCGTTGTCTCTTTCTTCCTTGCTTTCACTATTCCTTGCCTCCCCTTTCCCCCCTCGTCCCATGTAGAATAACCAACCGGGTGTAACCTGGTTAACCTCCCTGCCTTTCCTTTGCCTTTCTCTCTGTATTGGCTTACTTAATTGCATGTTATAATAACGAGTCATTAACCGTGCTACTCAGCAGAGCCTAGATATATCCACCGAAACAATTGGTACACCTGAAGAATCACTGAGCACGAAGTGGACCATTGAATAACTGGACGCTTGGGGGGCCAATCGCTCGCTGTAAGTGCGTCTCCGTGAGGGCTTTGAGACTGCACCGCCTCTGTGCACTTTCTTTCTAAATGTCTGCACCTATATGCGCGCTTTCTTTCAGCTGTACGAATATACAGAGACGATCAATGCCCGATGAAAGTGAATCTGCAGAGGTAACTTTATTTTATTCTCGCTTCTCACACGGCTTCAAGGCTGACCAGCCCCTGTAGCCAAAAGCTTACGGCTCGTCTCGTCGCAATTCGGGACCAGCCCTTCGGGTGGGACTTTTGGCACTCGCCCATGTAGGTAACTAAATAATGCTTGTCGCCTATGAAGGCGTTTCTGTACAGGTGATGCGATTACACATTCAGGAAGTTTTGCGTGGATCGAAGCGTTTCCACCCACAATTTATAGCTGTCATTTAAGCCGGACTGCACTGCGGTCTAAAAAAAGAGCTTGGCACATCTGCAGCAAATGAATGCATATATGCATCCGAGGCTTGTTCCTTTATCGAGAGGACTAAGTGGTAATGTAGAACAAGCTATAGACGTAATTTCTTCTTACTAACTGTACGTAGAGATACGGCGCCTATAGACTGCGCCTCGAAACAATGTTCATAACGAAAGAACGATGGCCGCATTAATTACAAGAAAATATGATGATCTAATTAATACACAAAAAAACATGATCCCAGTTGAAAGGTTTGCGCAGAAAACAATTTAGCCTCGGAGTTCCCATAACGACAATGCTCCAGTTAGTGTACCCTAGATCCCCCATGAATGTTGTGAGGAGGAGGAGGAGGAAGAGGAAGGAAAGGCAGGAAAGTCAACCAGACGAGCGTCCGGTTTGCTATCCTACACTGGGGTGAGGGGAATGAGGGACTAAAAGATAGAGAGAGAGAAAGAAAGGAACATACAAAAACACGTGATCTTAAACTAGACTTCTGCGTTCGATATCAGCGAACGCAGGACTCCTGGCGTATCACGTTTCACTGTACATCGTCGGGAATTGGTGCCTACTGAAGGCCTGTAAGCACTGGACATAGAACATCCAGTACCTGTTGTACGGACTCAGCATGCGGTGACTTCAGCCTGGCGACGAACACTCGAGGAGTGTGTAACAGTGATTGAAGAACAATCAGGATTGATCTGTCTTCTTCTGGTAACTTGTCAGTCGGAGATTCCGGGTTCTATTCTGTGCACAGCATTTGAGCCTCTGGGGTCGAATTGTTGGCCCATAACTGCATTTCACCATTGGCCGGCCGCTTTTACTGAACGTATGCCCAACATCAAGACTGGTGGAAATGTATTCTTTCGAGCTCTTTTAGCGGACGAACGTTTCTTTGTGAATACGGGCCATGATGTGATCATAGACATTACGAAGCCCATAACATTTGCTCGGTATCTGTTTGACAGAAAACTGCCACTTATTTATCGAGAAAATTACTACAACGTAAGCATAACCTTCTCTATCTCAGTCTCTTATCAAGGATGTCGTTCCTTGTTCTTACTGATTTCACTGAATCATTGCGAATTGTGTGACTTTTTTTGTTCCTGATAGAAAATAAGAAGCAATTTTGTTAGCGATAAATATCATTAATATTTGTTTACTTTGCTTATTTATGTGTTATTAACACTTGATCAAATGTCTTAGAGAGGAAGTGGTTACAGCAAATAAGAGATACAAAAGCAGTTTAAACATTTAGGGATAGAGGAGGTTGATGTAGGTTGCCGGTGGTACAGAGGTGTCGGATTACATGCAGTTTTCCCAAGGCTTTGCGACGTCATGAGAAATTTGATAGCAAACTGATACAGGAAAGTTACAAATACAAAATGCTCTTAGATTACAACGTATGGTGAAAAAAAAACACACACACACACACATTGCTCACTGCTCAATGATCACAGAGTGCTGGCTAAAGTTGTTCGAAATCTTTGGTTATCGTGAATTGATACAACTTAGCGGGAAACTGGTTCTACTACATGAATCACCGAAGAATTATTGACTGACAGAAAGCTTTAGTGCTATGTGATTCAACATTGACATAAAATGAAGTGTAAGTTATTTTTGCACAATCGATTAATGAGCCTCGGTCAATGGACGCTATAATCTCTGGCGTCGTATCAAGGTAATTCGGCAGTTAGAAAATGACACGCCCTAAAATGACGCCATTTTTCTAGCGCGTCCAACATGCGGTGCGCTTCATTACTCTCGCAAGGCTTAGTGTTTCTGCTAGCGTCATTCCAACGATGTAAATGCTTCCTTAAAAATAACAGCATAACAAGTCACAACGAAGATGGCTTACTGTATTCATATCGCACCTTTGAGCTTCTTTGAGTTTTCTGGCAGCAAGGTACCTCTGGACGACTAACTTGGTCCATGCCCGAGCGAAACAGGCTGTGGACGAACAGCCCGATCATGCAGGCCCAGACGTTCTCGTCTTTTGTGTAGTCCAGGCTGGCGCTGGCCATACAAACGTACAAATTGAACAGTTAAATTCGGCCTTCTTTTACTCATCTCTGAATGGTAATCACGTGACAAAACGCTTACTCGAATATGTACTCCTTTATGTTGAAGTCGCTCGCTGGCCGCAGTCGCTCGCCTTGATAATGTGAGTCGTAGATTACTTTTGTAACGACGGTGATGGGAGCCATTAGTATTAGCAGCGACTGAACGCAGTCGGTCCACACGACTCCTCGCATTCCTCCCTGCGAAGTTGCGGTCGCCAGTGTAAACTACGCAGGACAGCAGCGAAAAGGAGGTAGCAGTGCAGGTACAACGATAGCATATTTTTAAGGAGTGTGCTGACAAGGATGCATGTGGCGAAATTGAATATGAAAAGATAGCTGCAAAGACGAATAAAATGCCACATACTTTTCGTATAGTTTTCGAATATTGAACAGCTGTTTCACTTCCTAGTAACAAAATTTTAGCATTAAGACCACGAATGGAGGGTCAGGAACGAATAAGATTCTTAGCATGTGCTGGCTGCAAAACGACCATTCGCATTCTCGGAAGACAATGTGAACGATCGTGGTACAGTCGGTATAGTCTGGCTGCCCCAGCAACGTAACCTGCAGCAATACGTAAGTTCTCATGCCCTATGCATATTTAACCTCGCAGGAATGGAACTTGCCGCATTTCGATGACAACTTTATGCATATTTGGACGCGATTGATATTTTGTAGTACGCTAATATTCGTGAAGAATTCAAAAAATTACTCTTATTTACGAATTCTGGCTATTTAATTTGAAGTCCTAATCGAATAGAACAACATTCGATTCCATATTCAAAATTTTAGACCTTTTTCTCGCATCTACGTGACGTTTCCGCAAAATTTCGGCCACAGTTAACACCTGTGCTTGTAGTCGAAAGTGTTATTCCTAATACTTAGCACGAAGAGGGAAAAATATATACAGTAAATTGTATATGGGTCAATGCCCGTAACAACACCATTGTGAAAAGCCATTTCGAGAGTGAAATGGAGCCACGACCTCATTTTTATCTGCAATTGCAGGCAAGATCCATTCGCAAATGCACTAGCGCACTGCAGCAGTATTTTTTTAAGTGCGCGCTGATAAATTCCATGTTTTGAGGGAGATTAAGTTAATAGAAGAGGAGAAAATAAAGAGAGAGCGCGGCATAGGTCGGCAAACTCACTCATGAGTATGCACATCAGACTCATTCAGACTCGGATTGAGCCATCAGTTTTTGAGTGAGTCCGAGGGAGCAGTATTTCGCTGAGTTTGAGTCCGAGTGAGTTCGGATGAGAAAATGTTTAGTGAGTCTTAGTCCGAGTGCGTGCGGTTGCGCAAAATTTTTATGAGTCTGAGTTTGAGTGAGCCCTAAGCGCAAAATATATTTATTGAGTGAGTCTGACCGAGCTCAAGTTTTCTTTTTTTTTTGCGACCTATTGAACTAGGAGAACGATTTGTAAAAGTTGGCAACAGTGTTCATTGTTCGTGGCTCAGACATGATGATCTGAGCCGTGGGAAGCGATGTAACGTGAAATGAGGCCTTCAAAATAAGAACAGGCTATCGCGGAAATCTAAAGGATTACGAAAGCGGAGCTCTGGAAGTCGGGGTTGTTTATATCGTGGTAAACTCTGCCACCTGTTACTATACTGACTAATCGGAGCCTGAACATCTAAGAAAGCAAGAAAGCGAAAAGAAAACAAAGGTAGAAAGCACATATGTATATGTTCATACCTAATTAAAAAGTACTGATAAGGGTGTTTTAAGCTAAGTGCGCTTATAAATAGCGACGTGATCTTCACGAATTCATCGTATCGATTTCTTCGGCAACCAATTTTTTGTCCGTTACTCATAAGGTTAATGTTTGCGTTGGTCATGCAAAGTTTCAAGCCATTAATGAATGCTCACGAATATTTGTCAGATTATTTTTTGTTCCTCATCTAGGAACTTTTGTTACTGCTTTTATCTCTCTTTAGCAGGCACGGATTTTCCACTTCTCCGCTTAAATTCGCAATCGCAACGTGTTCCTACAGGTGAACGGTTAACAAAGGTAGCTTGAGGATATTTTCCTACTTATATATGTAATTTACGACCTTTGAACAAATCTAACTGAAGAGACAGAGAAACGTACACAATCACAAGGGATGAAAACTTGTTGAAACAAACAAAAAAAAATCCAAGTTAGGAAACATGGAGCCTTGCAATGATGAGGAATCGTTGAAAAGAGAATGTCTCCGGAGGGGAATTCTCCGTTCATCGATGTCTGATCAAACAACAAGGAAAACGACAAATAGTACCGCTAAAAATATGGACATATCTTCAAAGAATAATCTCGTCACAGCGCTCTTTTTGAGGCAGAAGAAAAGACAAACTTTTCTCAAAAGCTGTATACAAGTCAACAAAGAATAACGTGGCTTTTAGGCAAAAACTTTTAATGGTCATGGTCGAAAATAAAACGCAGAAAACTTTAAAGAATTGCGCTTGCTTACCAACGAAGTGTAGATGGTGCTGGCGATGCCGATGCCGACTGTGCTCCAAGTTAGGGAAGCGTTGAAAACTGCGGATACGAAATTCAAGCCACTTTACTAATAGCTGGCCGAACGCGTAGTCTTGTTCTAATCATGCGTAGAAAATAATTCAAGACTCACTTGTTGAGACCGCAACAGAGGCTGTGAACAAGGCGACGGCTCCAATTGTTACCTACGGTCAACATCGAGACAAGACAATGGATCTAACCTCCTGCGCCGCCCCAACGACTCTGAGTCTCCCATTGCTTTAAGAATGTACTCACGCTGATGAAGTAGTAAATGCCGCAGGCTGTCAGTCCTATTTTGTTTCCATATCGCATCCTTAGATACTGAAAAGAAAAATAAGAACAATTAAACGCGGGAAATTACGCCTGCGCACAAAGAAACAACCGATGCAGTCACAAAGGTTCTCGCTTGGAAGTAGTCTTTGTTCTTGGCCATGCACCGGACGCGTTTGCTGATAGTGTGCCGTATCAGGATTGGCTAACCTTTTGCTCTTTCAGAGAATAATGTAGCCTAAGAGCGTTTTAACTTTCTCGGTCATAATGAAATTTCCGCATATTTGTATTGCATGCTTTTTTAAAAAAGTATAACAAAAATAAATGTTCGGGTTTTACGTCCCCAAACCACGACATGATTATGAGAGACGACGTAGCGGAAGCTCCGAAAATTTCGATTACCTGGGTATCTTTAAAGTGGACCCAAATCTTACATGGGCCTGGAGCATTTAGGCTCCAGCGAAAGGCGGCAGCCTCGGCCGGGATTCCATCCCGAGACCTTCGGGCCAGCAGTCAAAAGCTATAACCACTAGACCATCGCGGCGGGTTTTTCAAATTTTAATAAGAGGAAAAGGGGCAGGTAGAGCAGATGTTCATGGAATTGATTAGATACAGGCCATAGTCATAGGAACCATGATCGTAGCCTATACGCTTGGGCTTGTAAGAACTCCAGAACTCTGCTAAATATTATATAGAAAGAATGTACACGCGCCGTGACATAACTGCCTCATAACACGAGTCCCACCAGCAATCGCTGCTGCGATGCTGTAAAATACAGTCGAACCCACTTATAACAATACCGGTTTTAACAATATATCGGTTATAACAATGTGAAGCTGCTTCACCGTCAACTGTTGTATGTTTTCTATGGTGAAATAACCCGCTTACAGCAATGCCCGCGTGCCGCATTATCAGTTATAACAAAGAATTCTGGCTGTTGCGTGTCCGTACAAAAAGGTAATGGAACGCGATATCCTTGAAAACAAAGAAGAAAAAGTCACAGTTTCACCGCAAGGGTGAAGCAATGAATGCGATAGCAAAAAATTGTAATGTTATACGAAGTGAGGCTGGCAGCTAACTCTTTTTGGATCCGATCTCACGCAACTCTAGAAAACGCTTGTTTAAGAGAATTCTCTTCGCGTTGAGAGCGCAGCACGTAGAAGGGTACACCGGCCCCCCCGCTTCCGGCCGCCGAGAAGGGGAGATAACGCGCGCGCCCGCGCCCGCGCTCGTAAAATCGAACGTCGCCCCCCCCCCCCCCCGCCCGCTGTCGGCCGCCGATAAGGGGAGATAACGCGCGCGCCCCCCACTCGTAAAATCGAAGGTCGCTCGAGGGACCCCCCCCCCCCTCGCGTCTTTTCACGCTCACGAACCACGGGCGGGGCCGATTATATATATACATATACATATACGGCAAATGACGCCGACGCCGACGCGGACGCCGACGCCGACGCCGACGCCGACGGCGAAAACCAGCCGCAAGTGTCCATATAATTGCTATCGCAATAAAACGAGAAATTCAAGCTGCTGAACCTTCGCCCACAACCCCAACGTGCCTCAGCGCCCTTAGGATTCGCATTATGTTTCACCGCATAGTGCTGTGGCATTGCGGCAAATCTGAGTGTTAAAATACTCTATGGTGCGGGAGCGGTGGTCGCTTGTGTTAATGCACTTTCGGAAATGCAATTTTAGTAAAGAGTTGAGACTTGGAGAGTTTCAGCGTCCGAAACTTTAGACGTTGTCATATGTTGGCTCTATGCGGCTTGTGGCGGTCCCGTGAAAGCGTCCGAATTTTCAAGCATGTTCGAAAAATCGGGAGCTGTCTTTAGCACTGATGTCGTTGGCATATCTCATCCGATATTATAGTTTTCTCTCAAGAACCTGCCATCCCCCCTATTTTGCTTTTTTTTTTGCGACCAATTTATAGCAATTATCGGTTAAAACAATGAAATTTTCGTGGCACTTGAGTATTGTTAAAAGTAAAGAGATGCATTGCATCTCCTTCTCACAGTGCAGTGCTATCTGTATTTTGGCGTAGCTTGTGAACGGGCAGCACATCGGCTGCATGACATTACTGTTCTGGCATGTGCTGTGCATTAAAATTGGGTGAGGTTGCGACACACGCTTGACTTACAAAAAGTAAATGTAAAAACTTGTTTGAAGTTATGCAGCGTTCACTTAGCAGCTTCAGTAATGTTCGCTTGCATCACACAAACACACACGCACACACACGCGCATACAAACACACACGCACACACACGCACGCACACACACGCGCACACAAACAGACACACACACACACACACACACACACACACACACACACACACACACACACACACACGCACACACACACACACACACACACACACACACACACACACGCACGCACGCACGCACGCACGCACGCACACACACACCTGCTTTTTTATTGGTGGCCATTACTTCTCTTGATCGGTGCGTTGGTCCTCGGAGATCGCCCCTACACGAGTTTTCGCCCCATTACGACGAGAGAAGGGAAATTCAAAATAGCTAGAGAACGGCAGCATGTCTTTCTCTCGAAGCCACTGCGCAAACAACCAAGAGAAAGACGAAAGCAAGAAAGTCGATACAAGGCTCTGAGGGCGTCAACAGATGGCGTCGGCCGTCTCTCCTCCGTATAAAGGAAAGAGGTGGAAAATTTAAGGGCTCGTTTTTCTTCGTTAGACAAAATAATAATGATAACTAACATACAATGAGGCCAAGGTATCTTGTCGTCCACTTTACTTTCTTCACATTTTCATCGTAATTAATGCAAATAGCATCCCGTATACTTTCCTTGGCATCATTGTTAGTACTTAATAATATTGGGTCTAACAAAGAAAAACGAGTCCCTTAAATTTCCACTTCTTTCCTTCATTCATAGCGAAGGGTCTCGTTGTGGCAGACTTGATTCCTTCAGGTAGTATGCGAGGGAGTGTTGGTCAGCTTGTAATAAGATCATGTGCTACGTGACGCCGACAGGCAGAAGTCACAGTTTCACGCAAGGGTGAAGCAATGAATGAGATAGCCACAAATTGTAATGTTATACGAAGTGAGGCCGGCAGCTAACTTTTTTGGATCCGATCTCACGTAACTCTACAAAACGCTGGTATAAGAGAATACGGCCGCTCCAGGCACACTTTTCGCACCGACTCTTCGCATTGAGAGTGCAGTACGTACCGCTGACGGCTGCCGAGATAGCGAGATAACGCGCGTGCCAGCGACGACCGCACTCGTAAAATCAATGGTCGCCAGTTGCTGCTCGAGGGACCCCCCCCCTCCCCCCTTCGCGTTTTTCCAACGCTCGTTAAAGACGGGTGGGGCGTCTCCTCTCTGCTCGAGCATTCGACGGCCGTTCTAACAGGCGGTGGGATCTTATCGCATACACCTCGGAGCGATGAAGATGGGCCGGCTTGTTTGACCTCCGCTTCAGCCGCGTTCGCCGCCCCCGCTCGCGTGCTATTACCCGCGGTTAGAACGTACGATGCGCTGGGGACCTTATCAATTTGGAATTTATACGGGACATGACGGCGACGACGACGGCAAAAACCCGTCGAGACTGTCCCTATAATTGTTATCGCTATAAAAAGAGTGTTCCACACTCGCCGTCATGGCTACTAGCGACGCTGACTAACACTCCCAGGTTTAAATGCACATATATACCCCATAAAAGTGGACGGGGGGGATGACCGCTGGTGTAGCTCAGTTGGTAGAGCATCGGATGCGTTATTCGGAAGGTTGCAGGTTCGGTCCCTGCCAGCGGCAAATTATCTTTTCGTCCACTTTACTTTCTTCACATTTACATCCTAATTGCTACTAATAACATCTCCTCCGTATAGTTACTCTATATGCTACCCTTTAGGTAGCAGAGTTGTGGGCAGGTCTGCCTAGCAAACACAGCTATGTGGCGAAGGCACACTGCGGTTTCGCAGGCGACAAGCCTACCATGTCGCCGATCGACATGTTTGGCATGTCGAATCACCGGTTAACTTGAATGTCAATGACTAGTGTCAATCCAGTTCGCTGCAGCGGTGGCATCGAGAAAAAATTGGAGGACGCTTGAGCTTCGCCTTCATGAGTAGATCGCGATAGCGTAATCGGGCCTCGTGCGCATCGCCTTCTGAACTGCTAGCCTGCCTGGGTTCTCGGTGCATGCCTCAACCGTGCCGTAAGGAAACGAACGACTGTGAGCGTAACATTGGCCGTTTCAAAGTATCATTGAATGCCCATTGCAAGCACAGTTGTTAAGTGCCCACTACGCCATAATTATTCGTTTTGCGAATCAGCGAAGGGACCCACTACGCGTCCGTAGGGCAACACGTAAACCTACGCAGCTGTTCACTTTGTTGATGGTTCTGCTGCTGATGATGATTAAATATGTCTGAGCGCTTTGTAACGGGTGGGCCCTTCAAAACCCCTACTCGTTGTTCAATTCACATCTTTTGGCGCCTGGCGCGATTCCTACGCTTCTGCCACGCAATATATGATGCGTTAAGAAGACTCCTTCCACTACATGACATTCATGTAGTTTTTTTTCTAAAGCAGTTTTAACAAATATTGTGGCTATGTGGTAGAACACCAGCTTGCCACGCAGACGGCCTGGGTTCGATCCTCACTCGGACGTGGAAGTTTTTGTTATTTATTTTAATTGCATCTTTCTCGATTTTTCGGTCACGGACAAGATGATGATTTTTCGCTCACAACCAACGACGCCCACGCCGACACCGACGCCGGAATTTCTGCGAAACAAGCTCTTTAACGCTATCGCCTTAATATAAAAAGTGGCCCGAGTGTCAGCTTCTTCGTAACGCATGCATCGCGAGGAATTGGGTACATTAAAGTAATTAAGGAAGCTGCCACTAGATGCCGGTACAAAAGCTAGAATTGCGCGCGTGCTACGCGCACCAGTGCCGCGGCGGCCTCATTCAGGTATTGAAGAATTCTATTCATCTCGCTCTCCACACACGCTCCCGAGCACTGTATTCAAAAAGTTTGCAGGCACCGTGAGCCGTTTCTACAGGCCCCGATACAACGTAGGAGCAGATATTGGCTTTGGAAAGAACAAGAATAAGGCCAACAAAAACGACCGAGGACGTTAGACAGCTTTAACTATACGCAATAATGTAGTATAAAATTTTAAAGAACACTTCTCAGCCAATCTAAAACCGGGAGTCATTTTTGAAACTTCTTCGCTGAGCTTTGCAATCGAAGTTTAAAGAGGCCAAAATAGGGCCTAAATTGAGGCAGCTATCAGGCTGCGCGATAAAATCTTCAAATGGTCCGGGAAAGTGGATGCTTTGTGGCCCGTCATTAGAATTACGCCGAAAATGTTCCAGTGGTCCCCTAGTATCTGAAAGCGAGAGTCGTTTTCACTATCATATTTCATTCGTGAGATATGAAGGTTTTGTGTGTGCTTCCCATTCAGTTATGGTGGGGCGCCCAGCCGCCACCGAGAGATGGCGTGACATACAAGTTATCTGGAAGAGACTGGTTTATGGGCAATGTAAACTCGCATCCTGAGGTGTGACTTCCATCGCCGGAAGCGTCGGTGGGACTACAAGCTTCAGCAGTCAGAATAGGGATGAAACTATCCATGCAAGCTAACCCCACAGCGTATCAACAATTGTAATGAAAAAGCATTCGCAGCTGCACACAGTCCACCAAAGATAGTAGCAGCACGCGGTGACCAGCCGATTCATCAAGTCATATCAGCAGATTCAATTCAATTCAATTCGTTATTTGCAGGCGTAAATTACAGAAATACCAAAACTGGTTGGACCCATAGCCAAAGGCTAGTTGCGGGTCCAATGAAAAATGAAGATTGCGACGATGGTGACCGTTTTCTGCTCTGTCAAGTCTATCGGGAAACGCTCTGCCACTGGTGTTATTTTTTCCACACGCGAGATTCATCAGACAGACAGAGAACGAACTTTAATAGATCCTGAGGAGTTACTGGCAGGAGGCCCTCACGGGGAGCCGTTGTAACCGCTGGCCTCGCCCTCGTAGAGGGCACAACGCCATGACGCCCTGTCCTTTCCTGGGCCCTCTGGATAGCCTGGACTTGCTTTCAGAGTACCATGTTTCTGATGGCATCCTTCCCATTCGGCTTCGCCGGAGAGGAGGTTGTTAGGCAACGCGGGACATCGCCAGAGCATGTGAGCCACAGAGCAAAAGCTTTCACTGCAGTCGGGGCAACCGAGGGTCAACGTACGAGTATATTTTACTGAGGAAGCCCCGTGACGGGAAAGTCTCAGAGTAGTGGACTGATTTCTGCTGAGCTTCGGGTGAGGAAGAGGATAGACACGCGAGATTCAAAGTATTATTTTATTGAAGTCGATTAAACGTCCATTAAACGGGTACAGTCGAGAGCAATGAAAACATCGACGTAAGTGTTTATTTCCTATAGAAAAAGAGAGTCTAGAGGTTTGCTTTCCTCCTGCGAAGCACATAGGGACTGTAGCAATGAAGGACTTTGGTGCAGTGTTGTACACGCTCCTCTAAAACAGTAACGAAAGCTCGTTCCTCGTTCCTTCCCAATTTTGCACCGAGTTCCCGTTAAAGTTTCCTTGAATGCAAAAGGAACTCGTTACAGTTACATTTCGAAATTTGGAACGTGTCGTTACATTAACTTTACGTTTGACTTTTTAATAAATAATAACTTGTGTCGGATACTCCTGAGGCGAAATAATGTCAGCAATTTAAAGCTCACATCGAGCTACATATATTATACGAATTTAACATCGCCGACAGCAGAATATACGTACGTAAAAAGAACCTAAATAAACAGACGAATTTTTTGGAGACCACCGGCCCTAATGCAACTTTTGCGCTCGCCGATTTCAAGTCCTACACATGTGGACACTTTCCACGTCGGTCTTCAAAGGCGCAGTCAGGATACTGCGCTTCAGGTATTCAAATAGAAATATTCACCGATGCACCAATATCATTAAACTTGCACTGGAAACCGCATTGAAAGGGAGAATACTTAGGCGTTTAATCAATGCTGATTCGAATATTTCAGTGTGAGTAGAACATAATGCCCAGGAGATACATTCGCAACTGAGTAAAATCCCCCGTTCGCAGTCAGCGAACATATTTCTATATATTTCTCTCCCTGTCTTTCTACCTTTTTCTCTCCTTGTTTCCTTTCTTTGTCTCAATTTTTTTTCTTTCTCTTTATATATCTTTCCTTCCCTATCTCTGTCTTTCTGTAGTTCTCTCGCCTTCTATCATTTTTTTCCATTCTTCCCTTTCTTTCTATTTCTCTCTTTCTTTCCATCGCTTTCTTCTCTCTCTCTGTTTCACTGTACTCCCGTTCTCCCCTTCTACCTTCCCTCCTCCTCACCCTCACTTCCCTTTCTAGCGTGCGCGCATGTTGCAAAGAAACACAGAGCCAATAATTTTTTTCAACATCCCACTTCATTGGGATGGGCACTCGGCTAATAGATGCATACGAGCATATGGAAAGTGAGCCAGAATGGTATTTGCATTGGTGAGGTGTTTATCCTTACCGCCGTTCTAGTGTATAATTAGAAAAGGCCTTTATTCGATGAATTCGCTCTATAGAGATGAATGCGAATTCTTTACTGCTATGTGTTCGTCGTTGGGTCACGATACGAGCACAATGAACATATTAGTTCTCTTTCTGTATTGAATTTTCGTAAACTGTCATGCCAGTGTTGAATAAATACCATGAAAAAAAAAAACTAGATAGCGGAGTGGTTACAACGCTCGCCTTCGCATCTTGGATAGGCGGTCTCGAATCTCGCCTGGCCGAAAATTTTTGTCGCCAAGTAGTTCTCTTTTTCTCTTCCTCTGTCTCTTTCTTTCGCTCTTTCTGTGCTCGTTCTCTCGCCCATCAGAGTTATTGCATCCTGTGCCGGACAATTCAGGGCACGTCTTCTGGGAGCGATGCAAAAGAGGCAGAGCACGAAGAGAGCGCATA
Organism: Rhipicephalus appendiculatus; assembly: GCA_030522465.1. NCBI lineage: Eukaryota > Metazoa > Arthropoda > Arachnida > Ixodida > Ixodidae > Rhipicephalus > Rhipicephalus appendiculatus. The sequence continues at coordinate 100,882 of JALIZH010033001.1, forward strand.
CCGGTTAATGATGATGATAATTTTCTTTCTATGACGCGCGGTAAACCTCGAGCATAACAGCTCTGCTGTAAATAATCGATGGATCCTCCCGCACGTGGTCAGTCTCGGTGTCTTTCGCTTCCCTGCGACCCCCGGCGGGTGCCTTGAAGTGAAAACCAGGATGCATCGTAGTCACGTGATAGGCGAGTGGTACATTTTTGCGCCTCACGTGTTCGCCCATTCGCCCTGTTCTACATGATGGGCTGCGTGCGTGCGCCTGTTGAATTCCGTGGAACGTCTCCAGAAGGAACGCCGTTCCCTCTACCGTTCCTTCGTAAACGTAACGAGTTACCGTTACAGTTCCACCGATCCTGAATGGAACGGTGGCGTTCCTCCGTCCCTCCAAAAAGGAACAAGTTCTTGGAACGTCGTTCCTTGGAACGCCGTTCCGTACAACACTGCTTTGGGGTGAAGTTGCCAGTGCCAAAAACTCTAGGGGGGACGGAAGTGTCTGCAGTGCTGCCTCAAGTTCGAAGTTGAACTATCGGCTTATAATGTTGGCTGAAGTTGTTTAGACCATTGGGTTACAGACGTCCCATTTCTCCCAAGCGATGTCCCACTCCACCCAAAGGGGCGGGTGCAATGGGACAGCTTTTGGCTATCACAAACTATTTTTTTGCAGTTGCTCCAGGAGTGTCAGGAACCACTGCATCTCAGAACTTTTGCAGCGTGTTCCGACTTGAATTATTGTCCATCAAAGATTGTTTTGCGTTCAAAATATACAAAACTAAAACTGCATCTGTGAAAAGTGTACCAATGCTCGTGACTATCCCCTATGCAGATGGTTGGTTCGGATTCCACTGGCAGTCAATTCTTTTCGCGACCGCTTTCATTTCCCGTTACTCTGTAATCATCTGGACCTCAGGTTAAAGATACAAATAACTTCTCATACATCTTTTCCTGGGCTTCCTTACCTGTAAGCTTTATATACGGTTTTCTAGCAAAATCGGGCCCCTCGATCGGTTCTTCTACTCGTTCATGTGTACTAAAAGGCATATGAAGTATGGTAGCGCATTCGCATATGACGAAACCATGCATCTGTTTTTTATGCAAAAATGTTTGTGCACACAGAGAGGAGCGGAATTACACATGCTACTGATTCTTATTAGCATCCCCGGTAGAGAGGGGAATTTCAAAAACATTCAGATTTACTTGAGGTTTTCAAACAATAATGTTTAATAACTGTTGGAAATTTACATGTAAACACTACCATATCATTATGAAGGACGCCGTAATGGAGGGCTCCGGAAATGTTCACTACCTGGTACTCTTTACCGTGCACCTAAATCTAAGCACACGGAACTCTAGTGAGTTTGACTCGACCGAAATTAAATGCGGCCGCCCCGCCAGCGATTCGATCCCGCGGCATTCGGGTCAGCAGTCGAGAACCGTAACTGCCGTAACCACTAGACCACTGCGGCGGGTGAGATTTTCGAAGAAGGCTGGTAAGGTCCTCGGATTCACTTTTGATGTTCCTCAACAGAACAATCTGCGATTTCGCGATCTGATGTATTTCTTGGCTACTGACCATGCATTCGTTAAAATTTTGGCCGCGCTCAAAAAGCGAAATTCTAAGCTACTCCTCAGGGTGCTCGAACGTCGTAGAAGATGGTATCGCCGTTTCCTGTTCACGTTCAGCTATCATCAGGACGTGCCCTCGCAGAGAGAAATATATTGTGTCAAAAGTGGTAAACAAGATAAGAATTAAGTGCGGGATTTCCCAGATCATGTTTTGACCAGAGCACGCGAAAAATTAATTCGAGCGATAGCACCAGGTGGGAGCAGGGAAAATTAAAGAGAAATTGTCGAAAAAAAAAATGTTGCGATAGTACTATATGTTCAAAACGTATATGGCAGGTACGGTTAGAGAGTTGTCTTTCTGTGCCAAACATATTAGCGGGGATCTGAGAACTTGTAAGCAAAAAGCAGAGGTAAAAAACAGAAAAGACAAAAAAAACAGCATATATATATATATATATATATATATATATATATATATATATATATATATATATATATATATATATATATATATATATATATATATATTGTGATGACGATGAGCGACAGCGTAGCTTGGGCCCTCGTGCTCGACTAGCACGAGGAAGAGGAGAAAGAAGTCAGAGAAATAGAACAGCCGGCCCAACGTACGGGCGTTGTCTGTGTTTCTCTTCCTCTACAATATATATATAGTGAGGGAGGTCATACCGAAGTTGAATATCCGGTTTTCTAACATGAATTGGGGAAGGGCAGATGGAATAAGCGAGAGAAGGAGGGAGGGGAGATAAGTGGAAGCACACATACAGGAAGTGTCACAATCGTTCAACAAGGCAGGTTGCTAGCAAAAACTTCAGCAGCGCCTTTGTTGCATTCTGACATCAAGCTTTCCGGAATTCCAAAATGAATCGCACGAAACGCGGCTGGTCGTCGAGGCGCGCAAACACTGCTAAGAGGGACTGTCTCTGGCAGTTGTAATCAGGGACACTGACACACGATGTGTTCAATATTTTCTTCGCTGCCGCAATGGTCACAGCAAGCACTGTCTGCCATTCCGATGCTCCAGGCAAAGACGTTTGTAAAAGACGTTCCAATCCACAGGCGTCTGAGAACGGTCGCCTCGGACCGGGGTAGTCCAGATGGAATTTGGCGTCGGAGGCATGGATTCAGGCGGTGAAGGCGGGTGTGGAGTAAACAGGGCGTATTCCATGTAGATCGTGCAACTTCAAGCGTGAGCGTACAAATCTTTGCTGCTGCGTCACTTTTTGACGATGGAATGGATTAGAGCACGCCATTTTCGTGAGCATTCTTAGCAGCATCATCAGCATGTTCGTTGCTGATGATGGCGCTGTGGCTGTGTCGGTATATGCCAGACCGGAAGATGCGTGAATGTGAGATTACGCGAGCATGATATTAGCCAGCCACAGAAGTTAATGCCTCGAACATTCCCTCCCTGGACACTTTCGTCTCTAACTATAAAACAATTTGTAGCTGGCATCAATGGAGCAAAGAGACACATGTCACAGACTGCACTGCTGCCGACTACTCTCCTCTACTTATTCGAGCACTGCGTTCAGCCCTCTCATGTTTACACTGACACCTCAACCACTCAGGAGACTTCTTCCTATGGCCTATATGTCCCCTTTACAAGACAAATGCTATCTTATCGGCCACAGCGGAGGACATCCTCGACGACAGCAGAACTTCATGACATCAAAGAAGCTGTCCTCTATATCTTGCGCCAAACGCCGGACCGATGGGTAATTTTCACCGGCTCCTAGGGAGCACTACAGATGTTGTTCAACTTCATAGAGAAAACGAATTCTCACCCAGTCTCATTCGACAAAGCGTACTTACACAACTTGGCTATTACCACAAGTCACTTTATCACGTTTCAATGGATACCAGCTCATTGTGATATTCTGGACAATGAAAAAGCAGATGAAGCAGCACGCCAAGGTCTTCAACACCAAAATTATAGGGGAACATCAGCAAAAGGGAGAGTTGGGCTAGTTGGCTGGGGTTCATAGTGAACAGCGCAAAACACGACACAAAGAAGAGACTGCACAGCGCTCAGCGCTCGTGTTGTGCAGTCTCTTCTTTATAGGGGAACATATTTCACCGAATCGGATGCTTGTCAGCTGGCTAGAAGACTTGCTTTTGAAGAAAATAAGAGGCTGTGGAACCTTCCAACACATCATTATGCCTTCCTCCACTCAATCGACCCGCATCTCAGAACAAGACTCCCATGCAGAATTCCTCGACATCTGGAAACCCTATATCACCGTCTTCGTCTAAACACTGCCTATGGAAACAACTTACGGCACCGCTTCGGTTAAGCAGCAAGTCCGTACTGCAACAACTGTGGCTCCATCGAAACTGTGGAACATATTAGGCTATATTTGAGTGTCGAGCGTATGCTGATGAGCGTGCGCTCTATGAACATTGCATGCATTCGATAACCCAAACAACTTTCTCATTTGACTGTATTGGGCCCTTTAGACTGCCTCTTGCTACATAGGCGTGCGATGAAACTTTTATTCACGTATTTGGACAATATTGGTCAGCTCGACAAACTTTAGCTCTACCTTGAAACCACGCGATGAGAGGACTCTATCAACGCACGTCCCCGCCTAATAGACAAAAGATTCAGCCTGTTTTCTTTTCTTATTTTTTTATTCTATTTTAACATCTTACATAATTTACCTTCCTCTCTCTCTCCCTACTTTCAGTCCCCAATCCCCTTCCCCACGCAGAGTAGCAAGTCAGCGATTTGCATATGCCGGCTACATTCTCTGCTTTTCAATAGAGTTCTCTCTTTCTCTCCTACGTAGCGGTGGCCTGTCGCACATTGCAGAGCACTGTGAAGCATAGAGTTTCCTATAAATGCACTAGAGGGAACTCTGACGCTAGTGTCTATGGGAGCTGCAACGCATCACACACATCTGATGGGAATACTACCCATCATTCCCATCCAGCATGGGAATGATGGGTAGTACACGGATTTGTCTAAATCTCACTCTTTCGGCTCCGTTTGGCTCAGTGTTGCCTGAAGCCGCTTTGTCGCAACACTAAGTTCAGCAAATGTTCAGCAGTTTCACTTCGCCACCTTAGCATTTTGGGCTCACCAATTCAAATCGGCTCCCGCATTTCACAATGATCCATTCTTTTATTCAAAACAAACGCCAAAACACAACAATAAAGGAAGCCACAAGTGCGTTCGATGCCGCAAGCACGAAGATTAGGCAAATCCGTGTACTACCCATCATTGCCATGGTAGCTGAACGATCGCAGCACCCGAGTTCCCTCTAGTTAATATTGGGAAACTATGCTGCGAAGATTGCGGTGGTGCAACTCAGTGCAGCCTAACTAACATCATTGCCAAACATCATGATAAGACAGCTCGAGAGATAATCGAGGCATGGCACATGCAGGATAAAAAATTATTGCATCAGCTTTCCATCTGTCACGTTGCAGAGAAATAAATCTTGCATCAAAATGGCATTTTTCTTTAGGTTTTGCTTTTTGTGTGTGTGTGTGCAGCCATGTGCGGGTATATACTTATGTTCTGCGCATTTGTATAAAAGCTTCAGTTGGGAGTCAGCGCTTGCGTTCGTGTGTCTTTTGTCTTATCGTGTAATTGCGTCACGCCGTCTTGTAATAACGAATCCGTTAGAGTCAAGCGATGCTTGTGTTTCCTCTGTCTTTGTGCGTGCGTGCGCGCGCGCGCGTGTGTGTGTGTGTGTGTGTGTGTGTGTGTTTGTGTGTGTGTGTGTGTGTGTTTGTGTGTGTGTGTTTACTATATGGGATGTGAGAACCGCGGCATCTTCGCAAGGTTGCGACTTTCAGCCTTTCTACGGTATACGTCCTTGCGTCCGGCTCTTATATACATCACGAAGCAGTTTTACGCAAGCGGACACTCCCATGCACGCTAAACAGCGTCGTCGCGACAGGAGCCGACACTTTCGGTAACGCCTTTGTGTGCCGCGATCGTGGTCATCACGGACGCAGTGCCGAACATAGCACGCGTAATGTCGGAAATCTAAATGACGCGAAGCCTGAGTTAGCAACGCAGTAGCAACAAACGATGGCACATAAACGGTGCTGTCGCTTTTAGCTGTTACAGGTGTCTGCATCGCGGGGACTAAGTCAGGGCATATGATGATTGTCGAGGCAAGAATGCTGATGAGAGGCGTACGCGGAGATAATTGAGCTATGCATGTAAACACTACCCACGCCACTGCGGCAATGACCATGAACGGGCTCCTACCCAGTATCCCGTTAGTTGGGTAGACGCTATATCGGACATATAAAGGAAAAAAAATTACACCATCTCCCGCTAAAGGGAACCATGTGTAGATGTGAAGCAGCGGGCGCTAACGCTTACACTGGCGGCGGCGTTGACGCTGGCGCTCATCGCAGCGTTGCGCAGGAGAGAAAACTGGGGAGGCGCAAAGCAGGCAGGGATGGAGCAGTGTTTCCTACTGGAACATGCCCATCGCTGCTAATGGTCAATGAGAGACAGAAGACTCCGACTGGACACAGAGACCCGCACTCCGCTTTTAGTTAACGCGCACGCTGCGAATTTTTGTTGTTCAACAACGCACAGGAGAAATCTCTCACCGGCACCACCTTGGAGGTCAAGATCCATTGCCATATATACGGGGTGGCCAGTGAACGGTTGTGCAGCGCGAGCAGTCGGTTTTTTCAACCAAGAAACTCGCTAGCAGACGCTGCCTGCGTCGGCGTCGCGAGCGAGAGGGGGGGAGCGTAGGAGAGGAGAGAGAGGGGGTGACACGCATGCGCAGTGGGAGTGTGAACGCCGTGGGCAGGGATGCGTAGAGGAGAGAGGGGGGGAGCGTAGGAGAGGAGAGAGAGGGGGGGACGCGCATGCGCAGTGGGGAGTGTAGACGCCGCGGGCAGGGATGCCTAGAGGAGAGAGGGGAGAGTGTAAGAGGGGAGAGAGGAGGGGGAGGCGCATGCGCAGTGAGGGTGTGGCTGCTGCGGGGAGGGATGCCTAGAGGAGAGAGAGGGGGGAGAGGAGGTTTTTTTATTTTTATTTTTTTTAAAGGGTTTGCGCATGCGCAGTAAGGGTGGGCACGCGGCACACCACCACCACCGGATTAAGCTTCGCCATAAGATGCTTCACATCTAATAACAGGAGATCATGAACATCACGTGTAGTGTCGAGACCTATATATAGCTATGGACGTACGCAATAGTATAGCTTTTATGTCGTGATGTATCGCTTAATTACAAACGGGAGTCACGCTTTCATCACCAATGCTTTACCGCTTAATATTGAATACTTTATATAAACTGTCTATACGGCAAAACGTAGAAACACGTTATGTACACCGCCTATACAGCGTGCTAGCCTAATCTCCTGTTGTTAGGTACAATAATCTTCGCTTTAGTGTGCATGTTCTAGTAAACTATGATCCAGAGCTCTATAACGAACTACTCAGAGAATACTGGCTCTGGTCACGTGTTCATATTGCTGCTCTAATGGCGCGGGAGACACTGTGTGATGTTGAGCTGCCCTGGGCGACCAATATTTGTCGTCAGTAGCGTATACCTAAGTCAACGCGATTGTTAATAAATTTAACTTCTTAGATGGTAAAATACAATTGTATGATTAAATATTTCTGTGTGCGAAATACGGGTATTTTGACCAGCTACTTCGTCGGCATCAAGGTTCTTGCAGCTACAGAATATATCGCATGTGTAAAGTGCTGTCGGCGGCGGCAGTGCAAGCAATCGCATCTCATCGACTGTGTAGGAAGCCAGATCTAACGATCAAGCAACGAGCGTCGGTGGCCTTCCCACGGTGTCAGGTTCGCGCGAGCACCGCGGTGGAAACACGACGTCTCTTATGCGGTCGATTCACTAAACAACCGTTTATCAGTGTAGCGTAACGATTCTATCACAGTATGCAGTATGCAACCGTAGGAGAGGAGAAAGAGGGGGGAAGCGTAGGAGAGGAGAGGGCGATACATATGACGTACTGTCACAGCGCATTGTCTTATTATAACAGCGCCATCTATCATCTTTAATCATCAACGTATACGAAAAACCACTGACGCCATCTAGTATATCGTCACCCAACTGCAGTTTGCATGCATCTCTATGGGACAGCGCCATCTATTGTATGCTAAGGGAGACGCTACTGGCTACTCAGGATGCATCGACAACCGAGAACCGCCCAGGTGATGCCATAAGGAGCTTCGCCCCTAAAAACATGAACAGCTAAAGACCCACCTTTGCGCTTAACGGATACGGCGATACGATTAATAGAAAAGCCGGCAGATCCCACGCACTGTGGGAATCCATGTAATGCGAAGCAGCCAGGAAGGAGCAAATCATGCTTTACATAATTTGCATGTCATGTTTTACATGTTACGACCTGTCATTTGTATTCGTCATACAGTCACGTCGCGATATACCAATTTTGGTGTATGTCAAGCTAACGAAACGCCCGCGAGCGCGCCATGAGCGTGGAATGCAAGTCATGTCACTCATGAAGTCATGATTTTCCATATTACCACTTGTCATTTATGTTCGTTCATACAGTCATGTCACTCAATACCAAATTTGGTGTATATCAAGCTAACGAAACGGCCGCGAGCACGCCATGAGCGTGGCATGCAAGTCATGTCGCACATGACAAGTCATGATTTCCATATTACCACTTGTCATTTATGTTCGTCATACAGGCATGTCACTCAATACCAAATTTGGTGTATATCAAGCTAACGAAACGGCCGCGAGCGCGCCATGAGCGTGGAATGCAAGTCATGTCGCTCATGAAGTCGTGATTTTTATATTACCACTTGTCATTTATGTTCGTCATACAGTCATGTCACTCAATACCAAATTTGGTGTATATCAAGCTAACGAAACGGCCGCGAGCGCGCCATGAGCGTGGAATGCAAGTCATGTCGCTCATGAAGTCATGATTTCCATATTACCACTTGTCATTTATGTTCGTCATACAGTCATGTCACTCAAACTAAATTTGGTGTATAGCAAGCTAACGAAACGGCCGCGAGCGCGCCATGAGCGTGGAATGCAAGTCATGTCGCTCATGACATGTCATGATTTCCATATTACCACTTGTCATTTATGTTCGTCATAGAGTCATGCCACTCAATACCAAATTTGGTGTATCTCAAGCTAACGAAACGGCCGCGAGCACGCCATGAGCGTGGCATGGAAGTCATGTCGCACATGACAAGTCATGATTTCCATATTACCACTTGTCATTTACTTTCGTCATACAGTCATGTCACTCAATACCAAATTTGGTGTATATCAAGCTAACGAAACGGCCGCGAGCGTGCTATGAGCGTGGAATGCAAGTCATGTCTCTCATGAAGTCATAATTTTCATATTACCACTTGTCATTTATGTTCATCATACAGTCATGTCCCTCAATCCCAAATTTTGTGTATGTCAAGCTAACGAAACGGCCGCGAGCGCGCCATGAGCGTGGCATGTAAATCATACTTTTCATGACAAGTTAGTCATGATTTTCATGATATGACCAGCCATTTATGTTCTTCATACAGTCATGTTATGCCATACCGAAATTTGGTATAAATCCCATTAACGATACGGCCAGGAGAGCACAAAGTCGTAGGCGGCTAGATAGCTAGATAGATAGAAAGATAGATAGATAGGTACGCTCAAAGTCGCCGAAGTTCGCTAAGAAATGCTTCACATTTAAAATAAAATAAAAACGTCCGTTTACTTGGGGTCGGGTGCGCATTAGCGAGCACCAGGCGGTCTAATGTAATCCGGAGTACCCGACTACTGCGTGCTTCATAATCATGCCGTGGTTTAGGCACGTAAAACCCAAGAGTTTAATTTTTAATTTTAGTATCGTAAGAAAGTAATTCGGAAATTAGAAAAGCCATGAGGGAGAACACAAAGCATTTAGTTCGTAACATAATGTTACTTATTCATTCACTGGGTGCCTTTTCTAAAAATACGTCAGATGTCGCTGTTGAATGGCGTATTTTTGCGCAATAAATGTTAGCGTTAAAACTTTGTAGCTTCGATACATTAAATTTCTTAATATTTGGCCCCTTCAGGTACTCCGGGGAATGCAATTTACAATACTGCTAAGTCTTTTTTTAGTGGTGAGTTGTGATTATGAAAGCTTCGTGCGTCTGTTCTGAAACTTATTTGATTTTCAGTAATTTTGATAAAAGCGCCCGAAGTTGAAAGTTCGAATTTTGCTTCATGGAGCTGATAAAATTTAACTTCTCTGATATAGGGGGGGGGGGGGGGTGTAGATTTTGTTCCAACCAGTTTCAGTGGTTGTTTTATACAATATCAACCTTTTAAGTCTACTACAATGGGGCAATCCGTATTTACGGATTGCCCCATTGCCATTGCCTATATATACAGCTGCACGGTGTTAATAGGAAGCATTTGGCTGCCCTCATTTTCATACTTAGAGCTTCACGAGAGGCTACTTAGCCATAGAATGCCTCGGTTTTGGCTTTGAACCAATTTCTCTTCAGATACTGGTAACGTAAGAGGATAAAAGCGAGTTCACTCTGTTTATTCAAAAAATGTAGGGGGGAGATATTCTCGTCAGCAATCTCTCAGTATGATAATGCGTTTATCTTGTTTCTTTCAGACAGATTGCTTGCACGAGGTATATATAAACTTGTATTCAAATGGCAACGTGCGATCTGCAGTCAGCATAGCTACCTGACAGCTACTGGCTTCGACCGCGTCAAGTACAAAAAAAAAAAAAAAAAAAAAAAAAAAAAAAAAAAAAAAAAAAAAAAAACGGTCTATGTTGCTTTCCGAAAAGGGATTTCGACAATTTTTCTGTATGAATTTTTTTTTTAATTTAGGCTGACACTCTCTACGGAAATGGTGCGCCGGCACCGACTTCCGCTATGATGAAACGCCGGTGCAAGAGCAGGCACCGCCTCGCCCTCGCCAAACTCGCCGTTTTTTCGCCCGACGCCGGCAGCTTGTCGGCTCGGCATTCGTATTGCTCGTACGTAGCCTTGCGGAGCACAAGGACGAAAGTGAAACGCTTGTCGCGAAGCGGGCGAGACACATGTATACAGTTTGGCGTTTACGCAATTGACACGCCTTGACAGAATCCCCCCCCCAACTCCCTCAGTCGTCGCTGGCCGAATTGCTTCACGCACGCTGCTGGCAGACAGAGTGGTTCGTTTCTGTTTCCTGCGTCCTTGTAACAAAAAAAAAGAAACAGAGAGATACGGAAGCAGAGGTTGTTTCTGTGTGGTTTTGTTTTTGTCAATAACTCCAGCGCATGTCGTCTGACCATTCCCGAGTTGTCAGCCTTCACGCGCGAGTTTTTCAATGTTTGTTTGTTTGTTTCTTCGTTTGCGCGTCGTATTTTAAAGAACTTTTTCTTTATCTTTCTTTTTTTTGTGTGTGTGTGTGCGTAACAGCACTCCTCTGTCCAGTTCATTATGAGCGACGGACATGTCGCCGCAGCAGCAGCGGAGGAAGGAAAGCGGTCGGTAAGAAAATAATTTTTTTTTCAGGGTATCGGGCGAATAAAGAAACACTACACAAAGTGCACTCAAGGTCGTGCATGTCACTTTATGTAGTTTTGATTTAAAAGATATGCAAAGGTATTCTATCTGCGAAGGCCGTTGTGGAGACCACATTCGAGGCATGCGTAAAGTTTGGCGCTCCGGTAAACCCGTTCGATCCGTATCGGCAACTTGTATTTATGAGTCAGGAGGGCTGACCGCTGGACTTTGGTCACGCAAAGTAAATGTGCCAGCTTCGCGCGAAGTAATAATACTCCCAAAATTGCAACAAAACAGACAAGGACGGCCGCTTGCTACCACGTTCTTTTGGGGCGCTTTCTTAATTTCGCTAAACTACCATATATGTATATTTTTATTCGAAAGAGTTGTGCAATATAACAGTAATAAGGTCGTTAGAGATAACACGCAATAAAATTTATACGATGTTCGAAGTCAACCGAATATAAGAAGAGTAATGACATTAAACACGTAATTACGAGAGCCGGCGCTAATGATCCCTCTTGCTTACCTTCTCACATAGAAATGTTTGAAATGCAATGAATGAAATGTTTGAAATGTATATAATGGTGTTATAATACATTTTTTGTCTGAGATATTTTCAGTGCTATTAAGTTTTTTTTTTTACTAGCGCCACGCTAGCTCGAACCCTTCTGTCGTCATCTCTCTGACTAAAGTCATCACTGTCACCACTTTTGTCCCATAACAACACATTACCGATATTCTATTTCTAATTCAAGGAAAGAAAATGCCATGACCTGCTACACCAGGCCTAAAACATTTTTGACGTTCAAGGAAACAGTTTCTTTTATTTCAAAATATTTCTACGAGACTATTTGGAGGAAAATGTTAGAGGGAATGCAAACATAGCATGGGCAGCTAGGTGGTGCGAGCAGACACAATTATTACATGGTCATATTACCGAACAAAGACTGCAGTTATTTGCGGAGAAACAAATCGAAACAACCAAAGGCCACAATGAAATAAATGCATATTCAACAAGCACTGCAAGTGACAAGCGCCCCGAATTCTCTCTATGTACCATACGCCATGAAGGGAATAATAATAAAAAAAAAGAGCAATACGTATTGGCCTTAGGCGTCACACAAAAGGGTATCATCAGTGTAAGTTTCAGTTACTCTACCGAGACAGGTGGCACATTGCAATAACATCTGGTACAGGTGTTATGTCATGGGACTTAACTCAATCCAATGCAATTTTAATTTCCCGTCATACGAAACAGATGGAGGGGTTGTAGATAAAAGCTGCCCCAGGGCAGCTTGAAGAGTCCAGAAACCTAATGTTCCGCAGGGAGGCAGTATTAGGATTTATACAATCGAAAACAGATAAGTGCATTTGGGAATCACTAAAGAATTAAAAAAAATGGCTACGCCTTAGCTAGGGTAGGCCCGTTTATGCAAGCGAAAGCTTGTTGACTTGGTTATGCTTGTTTACCCTCGTAGCCGAAGCACAGTTTGCCAACTGAACGATATGGCTAGCCGAACGTTCCGCACTGCGTGCACTCACCACCGTCGTTTCGTCAGTTTTTGAAGCCGTCGCCGCAGGTCGAACGCAAGGCTAGGCTCTTCTTTAAGATGAAAGCGCCTAGCCGACGCTGGGACCAGCTGAAGGCGCTTTGTGGGCATGCGCTTACCCTCGCCCTGTGTTTGCAACTCGGCTCCGTCGTATGCCGCTGACACACGGAAAAAGTCGCAGCTCGCGCACGCTAGTCAAAGATTTGGGTGGCTGTACATAATAATAATAACAACAACTGTCGGAGTATTACGTCCCAAAACCGCGATATGATTATGAGGCATGCTGTGTAGTGGAGGGCTTCGGAAATTTTGACCTCCTGAGGTTCTTTAACGTGCACCAAAATCTAAGTAAACGGGCCTCAAGCATTTTCGCCTTTACCGAAAATGGGTGGCTGCACACATAAAAAACTTAACTCATGCTATTCAAATACATGGTGTGAAGTTCGCGCGAACAAAAAAAAAAATGAATCGAAATCAATAAGAATATAGCTACACAGAACGCAGTAGAATATTTATCAGAAAGCATTTGAGATTAAGGCGTCACTGCAGATGATGATGACCTTGAAATGAGTTAAGAATGTTGGAACGCGAGACCGTTTTTTGTTTCTTCCTCTTTAACTGGCGAAAGTAAAGAAAAAGAAAGACATTCAAGTATTCGAGCTTGATTGCTGCAGCCTTGACTGCAGTTTATGGCAAAACATATTGCTTTATGATTTACACTATCTGCGTATCCCGTATACGTTGGCAACGTTTTCTGGCACTAATGTACATTAGGCCATAAACCATTTACGTGTGGCCCGCTGTTCCAGTGACGCGCCGCTATAGTCTCGACGCTACTCTTGTTGATATGTACTCGCTCACCCCTATAGTTTGTCTTCACTTTCTTGATTTGGGGAAGGCTCTTGGTCACACAGATGACCGATACACAGGAGATCGAGTAAGCTTCAGCACAACGCGATATCGGAACAAGGAATTCATTTATTGGATGATTTACTTGTGTTTTAATTAAATTTTTCCGCGTAATGTCGTTGATTGGCCATTACTGGGAATTAAACAGGTCGTCCGCCAGAAATCAAGTTAGCGTAGTGCTCTTCATCTGATCAATGATCGTAACTTGGTCCCAATGAAGTCTACCTTGTCCATTTCATGTACAATGCCGCAGGCTGTGAACTTTGGCTTCAAGAAAAAAAAAACTGCTCAATAAAGGGATGAAAAAATAAAGTCGCCGAAATGACGAATACATTGGATGCCCCCTTTGCATTGTGCAGTCTTTAGTCCAAACAATTTGAGATAGATTTCTTGCAGCGCAAAACTCTACCGTTCACGAGGACGCGCGGAATATGAAAAGAGAAAAATTTCACCCGCAAACATTCTACCGCAAGCATTGATTAACACTATTATTTATTTTATAAAAAACTAAAATGGGTGAATAAAGGAGAGATTACAGTAAATCGAATCAAGCTGCCCTTTTTTTAAAGTATAGGCGCGATGATCTGTGTCGTGTAGCGAGATTTTTTTACACTTGTGCGACCAGAGGAAACTCCACGTTGATTCGAAACCAAGGAGCTATTCACAATAAAAGCCAATATGTTTTGAACAACAAGCTGAAGTGTCTTGGACGTGGCACAGAGAAGTCGGGTGATAATTCGAGACATAAGATGTACAGCCACAGTTAAGTACAGGGAAAACACGAACAGTTTTCCACGAGCGAGGGGACGTGAAAGTATTCAAAGAGCAATCAAATGTCGTTATCAATACAGGGGTATATGTACTGCCGTAAGCTCTTACTATGGCGGAGGTGATGCCGTCAGGGCCGCACTAGAGTTGCTCTATGTGCTACCTTTAGATAGCATAGGTCCGGCTACCAACCACCGCTGTTAGGCGAATCGTCACTCCTTTTTTACAGGTGACATGCCTAGCGTGTCGCCTATAGACATGACTGGCGTGTCGCCGACCGGTGATGAACTTTATTGGCAATAAGTGTAGTGTTCATCGAGTTCGCTGCAGCGGCGGTGCAGAGGACTGGATGAACAAAACTTGGCCTGAGCATTAGCTTCTCCGCAATACACAGTTACTCGTAACTCTGCCACTTGAAGGTAACATATGCGATAACTCTAGGCCGCATTACATGCAGGAACTGTCGTGTTCCCCAGGTGGTGGAAGCTGGGACTTTATGTAAGGATGAGAAATGAGTAACAAACAGTGAGCGACATCTTGGACTTCTAACCTACTGCTGGAGGGCAGTAGCGGAATGCGCCCTGCTGTTGTGCTATAGCACTTACGGATAGGCTTCCAATACTTTGATAGCCGGGTCAGAGGCGCTCCTTTCTAACAGTGAAATGTATGAATCGTCATCACGTTTATAGAAGCGCTTACCGAGAGTTAAAAAAAAAAAAGGAAAGCGAAAAACGAAATGCTTCCTTACACTGATTAGACGCACAACTTCTACATTTCGTGCATGCAATGTCTGTATGCTTTAGCGCATTTATAAGTCGAGGAGAAATTCAATGCCTTATTTGGTTTCAGTGAATGTATCCAAAAACCCTCAAAAAGAAATGAAATGCGATATTTGCTTGCTGCCTCCACCATTACCCTTTCTGTAGAGACAGACATATTCACACGACGAGAGACATCAATTAGGACAATTATTACAAAAATTAAGTTAACAAACATTTTTAATTAATGGACACAGGCGGTCAGTTCAAAAGGGAAAGTTGGAGCCCTTCCTTGCCAATAGCCCATTACCGCTTGGAGATATTGAAAAAGCGGGCGCGGGTAATTTTTCCGGAGTGATGAAATCCGACCAGTTTCAACAACGAAACCGAAACGGAAGAGCGCAACTGCCGTATTCTTCCGAGGTGTCAATGGTAGATATAACGCCTCTTCCGAGGTGTTATATCTACCATTGTTCTACTTAGCTTCATCGGTGTGTGAGCTGCGCCAATGCCACCTAGAAAAATAATTCAGGCCTGCTCACTACTCCGGGCATGGCCTCTGCCGTCACTCAGTTTTGACCCTTTTTTTCTGCCTAGCAGACGTGCGCATGCGTGCTCCCGCCGTTCGAGAAAGCAGGATTGCTAAGCCTGACGAAGCCTGTCGTGGTGTGCTGGTGTTTTTTTTTTCTTTTTTTGGCGACCGCGTGAAGATGACCGTGTTTTTTTGCGTCTGTGTAGTGCTGCGGGGCGATATGAGAGAGTGCTGTTCATCGGCATGACATCGATATGCATCCTCTGCGTGATTCGAAGGTATGTTTTTGATTTGTTTTAAAAGCACCACCTCTAACATGTTCGGTTCTTTCTGTAGAATGCTGTCGTGCGCGCTTCTGGCTTGTTAGGGTATGTACTCACTAGCGGCAAAAACGCGCGCGACACGCCACGTGCGGCAAGCGCGCTAGCGGCAGGCGCGTGCGTTCCTGTTCCCATTCGCGTTTTACGCGGCGCGGCAGCAATTCTTGAAGTCTTATACAACTCGAGACTCCAAGTATCACTGCCTTGTAGCGTAAAACGCGAATGGAAGCACGAACGCATGCGCCTGCCGCGAGGACACTTGCCGCACGCGGCGTGTCGCTCGCGTTTTTGCCGCTAGTGGGTACGTACCCTTAGCGTAAGCCTTCACATTAGAGACTTTTATCTGAGCGTCACTGACGCTCGCCCCCGCGATAACGTAGCGTCCCGAGACAGTGATAGGAACTGCATAGATTTCGCGTTTTTGACGAACGCGTTTGCCGATACGCGGTCTACTTGGACGCAAAACGACAGCGACACAAAGTAGACGCACTTTCACGCTCCGCTCAACCGACTTCACAAGCGGAGCGAGAGATTCGTTTTACGTTCTGCTGCTCGCACTCCGAACACATCAAAATGAAGCAATAAACGCGCGTGGCAATATATTCTCAGAACAGGCGTTTTTCCTTCAGGGTCGGTAAATATTTCGCTATTTGCGCATAGCACCGTGGGCTTACTGTAACACCTCCGATTACCTTGTTGAGAAAAGGGAAGGAGGGCTGGAGCGTGGCGTCGTGCGTCGGTTATGTAGTATGTAGTATTTCTTACCGCTGCTCCGACCACTTTTTTTGCGGTATTACAATTATGCACCAGGCTCGCCAGCATTTTCGCCGAGTTTATTTCCTTGAAATATGTACCGCTGCTCCTCAGCCGAATTTAGATGCCTGTAGATATCTCAAAGATTTCCCTGTTTTGTACCTTAGTCAATAAGGGGCATGTGGAGCAAAAAGCCTGTGATAAATTGCTTTCTTAAATGGTTTTCAGGCGTGTGAGCTCCATTTCAAGACGGAAAACTTAACGACGACTGCCAAGTACAGCGATCCAAGAACCGGCATGACAGTATAAAAGCGCTCACTCATCAAAGAAAACAGCAGAAATTTAGCAAATGAATAGCAACAGTTCCTGTGCATCTTCTGTTCAGTGTGTCGCGCGCGTGTGTGTGTGTGTAAGCAAAGAATAAATACTGAATAAAATTTATCTAATTTATTTCGTCACTTTGTTGAGCCATCAAACGTTGCTCTCATAAATCGGTCGCACATTCCATAGCGTACGATCTTTTATTTTTGAGTAATAAATGGCTTACAGACAAATCACCATAAAAAATTTAAAGCCTAATACATTCCTTAAACCAGCGCTAATGACGAAGCAAAAGGCAAAGTTTAGCTATTCTACTTGTAAAACTTGCGGCGAACGTTTTATCTTTTCACAGAAGACGTTGGTGGCAATGGTTTCACAGCCTCCCGCGCGCGCTCGCTCGAGCAAAACGCGTGACGTCCCGGCGGCAGTGAGCAGGCCTGAAATCTAGGTGGCATTGGCTGCGCTCGCCATTAAAGCACGTATGGTGCCCATCATAGAGTTTCCTAAAATTAACTAGAGGGGCCTCTGGCGCTGCGATCGTTCAGCCACCATGGGAATGATGGGTAGTACACGGATTTGCCTAGTCTTCGTGCTTGCGGGCTTCAAACGCACTTGTGGCTTTGTTTATTGTTGCGCTTTCGTTCTTTTTCGGAAAAAAGAATGGACCGTTGGGAACTTCGTGAGCGTATTTGGATTCGCGAGCCAAAAAAGGTAACGGTGGTGAAGCGTAACTGCTAAACCTTTGCTGAAATTTGTATTGCGGCAAAGCGAATTCAGGCCACACGCAGCCAAAAGAACGAAGACTAGGCAAGACTAGGCAAATTTGTGTACTACCCATGATTCCCATGCTGGCTGAAGCGCCCTGTGTTGCAGCCCCCCGCAGACACTAGCGCCAGAGTTCCCTCTAGTGTATTTATAGGAAACTCTATGGTGCCCATAGGTTGACGAATAAAGAAGAAGTAACACCACTGCCGTCGTTTTCAGAAACAGTGAACAGGTTCGTTTGCTAGTTGCTCTCGTTGGCGCTTCGGTTACGATTTCAGTGGTAAAATTTACCAGAGGCAGTTTTTTGGAAATCTCAAGTTGGTAATGGGCACTTCGCAAGAAGGACATGAAATCTACCATTTGAGTCGACTGCCTATCTGCACTAATCAAAAAGCTAAGTAATCTCATTTCTCGACCTTCTGCCGTAATTTACGGCTCTAGTAATCTTAAGGTGTGTGCCGCCACAGCAACAGTAATCATTAAGGCATCAAGCAAATATCGCGTTTCCCGTATTTTTTTAGGATTGTCGGACGCAGTTCTTGAAACACCCTGTATACTTAGAAATGAATTTGCGTGTACTGCTCAAAATAAGCTCCGTGAACTGATCGACTTGATCACCGTTGTTTTTGCCGGTAACCCGTGACCAATTGATGGCGGACGAGTACTTATATATGCCAGCGCAATCCCTCCGCTAGAAATCATATCTGCGGTATTGACTGATGTCGTTGCATGACATCGGTTGTATGGCTGACACAGTGCGTGCCTGCTTCAGCGGTGAAGAATATTTGTCGCGAGAAATAAAAGAAATATTAGAGCGTGAGACTTCATCAGGTTGTTGGTTCGATAGGCCGAGGTCTGAGATGCTGCCATAGCAAATGACGATAAACTTAAGCTACCTAAGGAAATTAAAAGCCAGAAAATCTAATATACTAGGCCGCACTTGCTCTCTATGTCAGGCTTGACCTTGACAGGCCCGTAGCCAGAAATTTTTTTCGGGGGGGGGGGGGGGGGGGGCACGTGTTGAAAACCTTGAAAACCCCTTATTTTCATTATTTTTTCTCGGTAAAACACCCCCCTCAATCCGAATTTCGGGGGGGAGGGGGCAGGGCCCCCCTGGCTACGGGCCTGGGTCACCTTGACAATAAGATATAATTGTGTTGCAAGACATTACAGGCGCACTAATGAGAACAATTAATCTGTACCTACTGTAGGAACATATCACACTATTAGGCAACGCATAGGGGGGACCCAATGAGCAATTTTTAACAGCGCTGTAGGCTAATTTCTCCCCAGATAGACTCTAGAATAGTTTAAATGTCCTCCCACTAGCATTTCAGAGAGCAATCAATAGCCATCAGCCCTCTAACGCCTTTTTGTTTACTTCCGCAGCTTTCCCCATCACTGCGGAGGATTTCGTGCGGTGGAAAAAGGTCAGATGAGGAAACTTCATGGTCTGGCTAAGTTTCGATATTCACGTCAACATGGAAAGAAAAAAAACTCGGAGGACGGTTGAGCTATGGTGTACTGGAATGGGGTAGTGTGCCGTCTCGCGCCTGAGACGTGGCTCTTTTTGCGATGACGGCCTAGTCAACAGAGCACACCGTTCTACGGTGGCGCCACCACTCGCTAGAGCTTGGAGTCACTGTATGACAGCGGATAATATACGTCCTCCGAGATGGGCTCGGCTTTCACGGAGGCCTTGTTTAAACTTACACTAATTGGTGCACGAGTGCTTCGCCCTATCTTCGCTGACACTTCGTTTCTGTGGCGTTCTCTTGTGTTGCTGGCAATGGTGAATCTTCGAGACTATGCGACAGAAAGAGGTGGTAGCCAGGGGAGCACCGTTGAGAATCTTGCGGACATTAGATACACATTAGCAGACGATCGAAAAACACCCGCATCATTCAGCAATGGTCTTTCGCTCTTATTACCATCTGCAGAGTTCATTTATTAATTTCAGCTAGTAAATGTTTCCTTTTATCGCATTATGCAAACACAAGGCTTACATGAGCAAACAACGAAATCATTTACCGTCTGCGCTATGTGGAGACGACGCTCAATACAAGCATTGAAAGCAGACGATTAGAAATGTAGTGCCGCGCACGTACGTTATGATTGTTTCGTTTCCTGACGTTACCCAGCGTGTGAAGAACTTTGAAGCCGTTATGTTACCCGCATTTTGAGCTCTTCTTTCACGTACGAAGCGACAAAATGTGGCCCTCATGTGGACTTAAGCGACCTCAAGTAAGTGTACTTGTTCACTTCCACAATCGCACTCTGTGTGGGGGGCACGTTTAAGACTTTTCATATTTGTCGGCGGTTAGTCACATAATGGTATGAAACCTAGAAGCAAACAAAACTGTGCGAAAGAATGACGTTTATCTGCCTTAACCAGCACTAGGCCCCGCATGACAAATTCAAAATTCGCGCCATAGGCACACCGTTCGATCGCAGCGCCCTTCTGGTGGCGTCATCGCAAAAGCGACCACCACTCTCCCATTGGTTTGCTCTGAAGACGGCACACTATCCCATTCTAGTACACCATAGTTGAGCTTTGCCTTCAAGAGTAGAACGCGATAGCGTAATTGGGTCCCGTGCGCATCTTGCCTTCAACCACGCAGTAACGAAAGGAACGTTTGCGCGCATAACATTGGCCGTTTCAAACTATCCTGGAATGTCTGCTGGATGTACCGTTGCGAAGTTCCCACTAATTCATAATAATTCCTTTTGCAAATTGGCGAAGTACCCACTACGCGTCCGTAAGGTGCCAGCCACACCTGGCAAGCTGCATACTTTGTAATAGGTGGGCAGCTTTAATCCACCCAGTCCTTGCACAACTGACATGTTTTGATGCCTGGTGCGATTCAACGATACTGCCACGCAATATTTAAAGAGGCTCGTCCCACTACATGACATTCTTACAGCGTTTTTTTACGAATCAGGCCGAAGCACTGGCACGGCCCCGTGATAGGTCACCTGCTGGCCACGCAGAAGTCCTGGGTGCGACTCTCACTTTAACCGACGATTTCTGATTTATTTATTTGCAATTATCTCGAATTTTCGCTCACGGACAACGCCGACCTTTCGCTCACAACCAACGACGCCGCCGCCGACGCCGGAATTTCTGCGAAACGAGCTCTTTAACGCTATCGTGTTAAAATAAAGGTAGTGTAGTTGCGTCAGAGTTGCTTGGGCGCAAACAGCCAATACTTTCTCAACCCGAACAAGTCACGATACTACGTCACGCGAACTGCGTGAGATTCATCAATCTGACGAGTACTTTCGTGTAAGTTGCAGTTGCAGAATATATGTTGTGTGCTTACGAAGTTTGTCAGTGCACTTAGTTGGGCCAGTTGGTTCTGCATGTCGATGAAGTGGATGCGCTTGAAAGACGAGGACGAAGAAGAGACGGGACACACACTGCGCAGTGTGTGTCCCGTCTCTTCTTCGTCCTCGTCTTTCAAGCGCATCCACTTCATCGACGTGCTTACGAAACCAGGGAGAAAAGTTTGATTTGGTTGCAGCGTGCAATCTGGGATTTAGGAATGCAAAGGGTACTAGGAATCAACAGTGCAATCATGGATTTTAGGTACTGCACACTGAAGTCGCATTCTGAATTCATGAACAAATTTATGTTCCAGGAGCAAAAATCTTCGTAAACGTTTTACGAGTACCTTTGCCACTGGCATTCCCTCAGCCACTGTTCCTATATATTCCATCGCTCATTATAGCTGGTGTTCAAAAAGCAGCTCGAACGCTAAGATGGGCTCGTAAGAACAGGCAGCGACCAATTACAGTGTCGGAATGAATCCTGAGTAAACACGGTTCACAATTGACGCAGAGTTCTTAAACGTTTGTTAGCTTTTGTTAACTTGGCAATTTCAATTGTTCGTCGTATAAATGCTCAATTCTACGCTGTATGCAGACATTCTCGCGGGTAAAGAGACGGGTAATCTTTTTACCCGCGAGTAAGAACAACAAAAAAATAAACCCGCTGCAACTGCTTTCGGATAGCATTACACACAAACCCTGTGCACATGAGCCCGCGATATTAATGTAACGTTATGTGATACAGGCCCTAAAACACACTCGGATGGCAGCGCACGTTCTTACAAGATGTCAAAACGTGACGCTCATTTAATCCTAACAAAATGCCCCGACACGTTACACATGTTGGTGCTGCGTAGCACTTTGATAGAAGATTAAGATACTCACCTCAAACACGGATGTAACCTTCAGCTGGTAGAGGACCGGTATGACCACTTTGGAAACGATGACAGCGATGAGCGGAGCCGACATGAAGTTCCAGAGATAGTGGAAGCCGTAGGCGTAGTAGTGCGCGCTGAAGCCGATAACACCGATGGCAGAAAGCATGGATGCGAGCACGGAGCCAGCGAGCGGAAGGGTGCGGAGGCTCCGGCTGCCCAAGAACATCTCATCGGTGGTGGCCTCCTTGCGCACCCGCCGCGCGCATGAGAAGTAGAGTCCGAGCCCGAGGTTGGCGCACATGAGCGCTCCAAACACCGCGTACTCGACCTCGCTGCGCATGGTGCCAGGTGAGAGGTTCGGGATCAAAATTTCAGCAAGAAGCAGCCACAAAGTCGCAGCCGGCGCAAGGCTGCCTTCCGCGGTCGGCCGACTTCACAGGTGTGCAGAAGAGGCTGTCACTCTCATGTCTCCGGGAAGTCCGGGCAGGATGCTCGCCAACGACGGGGTGACTTCATCACGCGCACCCGGCGGAACAGTCGGAGCCAAATACAGCGCCATCGGGTTATAGCACTGGCGTATTGGGCGGGCGCGTCGCGTTTTCTCTTTCTCGTTCCGTCCGTCTATAGGCGATCATTCAATGAACCGGTTGGCGCGCAGCAGCTGGCACGGCGGAAATTCACAATGCGCGATTAGCCGCCGCCGTTTAATGACTCGCTTCTCTATCCCTCTCCCTTCTCACTCCATCTATACTTCTGCACCAGAGCTCACGGTGGACATTGCCAAGCAACTGAGACGCCAAGAGCACTTGCCTCTGTCGGCGAGAATCATGCGGAGACCTGACACGCAGCGCAACTAATGACATCTCGAAGGTTATGTGGCTACGTAACAGCGCGTAACCCCCTCCCCCTTGCCACTGGAATGCAGAGAAAAACGTTGCTGGCAGGATGCGGCTACGCCCTAGCAGCCTTCTTCCTTTTTGAACAAATTGGCCATCTGAGAACGTGTTCAATGGAAGGCGGAACGACAAGCGAAAGCTTACTGGCACATATACTGTCGCTGTGTAAGTCACAAAGCTTCTACGTTTTAAAGACGACCTTATAAGACTGCCTACTGCAGTAGTCTAGTAGCTATGGCGCTGCGCTGCGCTGCTGGGTTCCAAGTTTCGTGTTCGATTCCGGCAAGTCACTGGATCCGAGTTGTAGTAACACTCACGTACTATCAGCGTCAAATGAAACGCAAACAGCGTCAAATGAAACGCAAACGCAAATTCGCAGTGGTATACTGCGCGCTGTCCAGTCATCACCGTTGACAGGCCCGCACATGCGATTTGGCAACCCAGAGCAGTGCGCATATGCGCGTCTGTCCATGGTGAAGACCGCATGGCGTGCACTGCACCATAGCTAATGCTTGCGGCTGTTCGTGTTTTATTACACGCCGATAGTACCTATAGATGAAGCGGCGCAACCCAAAGTAGTCTAGATTAATCCGAAGTCAATCGCTGTAGTGTGCCCTATCGTCAGATCGTGGTTTATTTAATGCGCGCACGCACGCACACGCTCACACAAGCGCACGGACATTGACACACTCACTCAAGCACGCCCACACGCACGCACACAAGCATGCGGATATTCACACGCGCACTCACGCGGGCACTCACAAGAACGAAAAGCTTCAAACACCAGGAGCCGTCGTGGTAGCGCGCAACTGTGAACTGTCTCCTGAGCATTCCGCCTATTCGCACAAACAAAGCACGCCGTACCTGAGCGGAGGAAATGTGTAAGTGGTAATCGAACACCTCGACAGCACGTACGACCACAACCTTGAGCAATATACGACCACAATGTTCAGCTCTGTGAAAAAAGAAGGCGACACTATTGTGCTGGAGCTTATGTGAACTGATGGGCTGACGGAATAGACCCCGTTGGCTTTATGGCATGTGAGAGCGTCGCAGCCTTACGGAAACAAGTCTTACCAGGCACACCCTGCTGTCTTCTTTTCAATTAACAATAAAGCTCCACCGTAATTGGTACAGTGCGGGTTGTCCCTTTAAAAGTGCGACCAGTGTACCTTCCACAATGTTAGAGAATGCGCAGTATCGGTTTTATCATCGTCTTTCAGTGATTAATACACGTACCGGTGCCTTACTTTCGCAGCGTTGACTAAGGAGGCATTGAAGGAAACGAAAAGAGCTACGAAGCAGGTTATTTCTGTTCGATGTGAACTCCCCAGCACCGACATTGTATGACTAAGGAACTTTATGAAACTAGAGACATTTACATTTATCGCAACAACGCAGGCTCAGCGCGAAGTTCAGCGTGGCAGTGCAGGACAAGACGTGTTACATGATGATCATGTATCCAGAGTGAAGCTCTTCGTGATATCAATTACTATATGTGAGACTGTCCCGAATTGGATTCAGTACGTAAATTACTGATGCTTGGACTGATGTGGCGAGTGGGCGCCGCTCGATTGCCAGAAAAAGTGTGTGTCTCTGCGATGAGAATAGATCTTAAATATATGGGCGCTTTTGGACTTCTCTGGCATAGTTCATCCGTGATACGGGGCTGAAGAAAGATGACCGACATTCGTCCCTGCTGAGACTATTGGCCAGCTAAGATTTTCAACACCATGACATCTGGTGTCGTAAAAGGAATAACACATAACATGTGAAGTGCAATGTTGAGAACACTTTCACACCAGAGCAATCATTGCTGCTCTAGTACACACCGACATGCTGCATCTTAAACATTTTATCCATATTCATTGATAACGCTATACCACTGCGTCTGAAGTTCACGGTATTTAGAATTTTTGGATTAGTGTGACGCAAGAATCACATCCGCGTAGACATGAGCGTCAGTTGTGAGCATGTGGCCTTCAATGCACATGCGCCGAGATCGGCCCGTTTTCCAGCGTCCGCAGAAAGTTCGTTGCTTAAGGCGTCTTCGCAGGTACCGTTCAGTTGTGATCAAGAATAGGAGACTGAGAGACAAATTTGTTGCTGTTTCTTGTTTCCTGTCTACTTTCCCTTTCATGCAGATGGATTCACTTGTGTTTTCACCTGGGCGCTAGATTGTGAATAAATTGCAGAGCTTCGGTCCGAGTACCGCATTGGCACAGTGCTCTTTGCTGCATCGGTGGAGTGGCTCAGGGGTAAGAATGCTCAAAGGGCCCCAGTGAACAGATTTATTAATAAAATTTCCCTAAAGTAACTTCATATTCGTACAACGGACGTCGGCGGACTTTAAACCATCTATTTAAAGGAGCCCATGACAGCTGTCGCTATAGAACGATTATTATGAACAAAAAAAAAAACAAAACTGTCATTTCAGCTGCACTGCAGAACGAGCTTCGACTTTCTTATTTTTATA
Source organism: Rhipicephalus appendiculatus (assembly GCA_030522465.1). Classification (NCBI taxonomy): domain Eukaryota; kingdom Metazoa; phylum Arthropoda; class Arachnida; order Ixodida; family Ixodidae; genus Rhipicephalus; species Rhipicephalus appendiculatus. The sequence goes on from JALIZH010033001.1 coordinate 126,210, forward strand.
TTGCGTTTAACGGTGGTCGCGTTCAATGTAATCACGGCGGGCTGTTATATTTTTTGTAATAATGACTGACGACTCTCGAATGTGGTGTTAGAAATCCATCGTTATGTAGAAGAGAGCTCTAATACTCCATTTGGGTGAAACGTTGAACCTTTTCAGGGCAATTTATATCAACGCCCCGCCACCCTTTACGACTCATTACGATAGCCTAATTGCATCGTTGGCAGAGATAAATCGCATAATAAGAATGTTGAATCGAAGGTCTCATTTCGACTAATCGCGAGCAGTCGCTGCTCGAGAAAAGCGGGATCAATAGGGCCACCACAATCGACGAAGTCCGACCAGCTGCAAGGATAGCGCGCGATCAGTGACAATACATAGCGTGCCTTCTGGGAGCAAATTCCGGATAGCGTGGCTGATATAAATCGTTACAGCCTTTGATCAATCGTCGTTTCTATTCCGTGGGTGCTTGCCGAGCGACGGTAGTAAGCATGGGTGTTGTAGGGAGTGTACCTGGAAAACTATTAAAGGGCGCAAAAACAACCAACCGCTCACTGCATTGCTGTCTCGGCTCGCAACTGCCGGTATTTTCCCGAGCATTATCAAACCGTGTTCCCGCTCCCCCCCCACCTCTGCCTTGTATAAAACACCCCCGCAAGGAAGCGTAGGCGCAGCGTAGTGCCTTCAAGGTCGAGTTGCTGGAAGCCGAACTTCCGCCTTAGACAACTGAGAGGATTAGAAGATCCAGCCGAACGGAAAGCGGCTATAAGACTTATTTCTTTTGTTTATCTCTTTCCCAAGTTGGGCTCGTGCGGCGGGAACACGTGTTGATCGTAAGGTCACTTATGAAACCTACCGTAAAATCCCGAGCAAACCCCCCCCCTCCCCCTCCTATAGTGAAAGATAATCAGACAAGATTTAGAGGGGGGGGGGTTGCACGGTCATGGGCCGAAATTCAAGATGGCGGTGAAAGAGCCTCTAAGAAGAATGCATACTTGAGCTTCTAATCAAATGCTTTATTTAGTACGCATGCACGCAATGTTTTTACTGAAACCGGGGAAAATCTTCGTGTGAAATTTCATGTGTTTTTACAAAGGGCTAAGACGTTTTTCAGATGTTCCGACAATTTGTGACAGGATGGGGTAGTTTTTATCTCTTCTCTTGTAATAGTGAAGCGATGGGCAAAAACAGCTACAAAGCAGCTGAGCCGACCCCAGTACCCGTATTTTTTGATGGCGTACATACAGCTCACGTATGAGTGAACTCAGTCAGACACAGTGTAAACCGAGCTAATGTAAATATAAAGCTAGGTGCTATACAAAACAACGAAAGTAACACCTGAACATTAAACTTGCGGTTATGTGTATGAAATAAATGCTAGTTGCTATAGGGCTCATTCCATGCCAAACGTCCCAGCCGTTACGGTGACCAGATCAAATGTATTCGAAAAAAAAAAAATGTGCCGCTTTCTTGCGTTGAAAACAGTGTCTTACAAGAATATTTCGAAGAGAACAACTTCTTTTTTTTTTTTTTTTTTTTGTCACGCGGGAGCGTTCCGAGTCTCGCAGAATGTCGTCTGAGTGTTCCTTGTCAGAAAATTTATTCTGAGATTATTGTTCGTCGTTTCAATACCAAATTTGGTTTAATATATTAAGCAAAAATGTTACTGTAAGGTGTTAGAGGCTAAAAAATATTACTGCAGTTATTCTGCCATATACCCTTCCAGACATTTCCCTATACACTATGTAGGGTAAGCAGGGCTGGGCAGTATCGAAGATACATGTATCTTAGATACTATCTTAGATACTCTTTGGGTATCTTGTATCTGTATCCCGATACGTCTCGCAAAACGAGTATCTGTATCTATATTTCCGATACATTAAATAATGTATCGGGTATCTTAAGATACAAGATACCGCTATAAAAACGCCACCCCACGAAACAACAACACGCTAGCTGAACTCTGCTTCTCAAGCTGATACTGCTGCCACTAAGCCACCTCAATAAAGCTAACGACAGTGATAGTCTCTTGTCTTTTTGCCAGAGTGCTCCAGTGAGCATAGGAAATAAGGCCTATACGCGTCTATACTGGTGGAGCAGAGTCACGTGATGGCGCTCGATCCATCTCGACAAAAACAAGCGCGCGAACGTCTACGTGCAGCCGACCTTTTGTTTCTCCATATTTTCATTCTTTTTAGCTGCGTCGGTGCCATGAACGTTGTTTGTAGCCACGGTACTGTGCTGCGTACTACAATGCGTGCGGCGTCTTTCGCTCAAATTCGGATGCGGCGTCAGTGTCGTTATCGAAGTTTGTCTTGCGTGGCGATTCGTTGCAAACTCTCAAAAATGCAAGAATTTGGTTGCTTTGCGTCTCCCTGCTTTCACAGAGATTTAACAGATCTCGTCGATGTAAGCTTGACTTGCACACTAAGAGATTTACTTACTAGATTCTAACAACCGTCGCTCCACCGGTGTCTATGCTATATGCAATAGAAGAAGCATTTACGTAACAGATAATATTTTGGGGCACTGTATCTTTGTTCTTCATGCTTAATTATGTAAGAAGTTTTTTTTAATGATAGCTTGATTGTTAGCACGAGTGCTCTCTTTGCTGTCCTCCCTTTGCATCCAACACATTACCTAGGCCTCTGTGTAGCTTTTTTTTTTCGTTTGTTAACTGTAAAACGTCTTTTGTAACCTCCTCTTCTATCCTTCTCTTATTTATTCTTATTTTTAATTGTCTGCGTCATTGCTACTATTTACATATCTACATTCCATGGGAGTTTACTGTTCAGGTGATGTGAGGGCAGAGTTAAATTAACCTGAGCGTGCCTAGTGCTCAGAGGAACAAAACTTCTGCTTCCGGTTTAATGAAACAGCGAAAATGAGTTTACATTATAATAGTAATATCTGGTGTTTTACGTCCCAAAACTACGATATGATAATGAGAAACGTTGTAGTGGAGGGCTCCGGAAATTTAGACTATCTAGTGTTCCTCAACATGCACTGACATCGCACAGTACGCGGGCCTCTACCATTTCGCCTTCATCGAAATGCGACCGCCGCGGCCAGGATTGAACCCGCGACCTTCGAGTCAGCAACCGAGCACCGTAACCGCTGCACCACCGCGGCGGAATGAGTTTACATTATAGCAATGCAAATTATAGAAAAAATCTTAAATACGTTAGGAGGGGGGGTTTGAGAGACATAATACCAAGTACTACGGTTTACCCATCAGTGTCCCCACGATTCCTTTAGTGATATTTTCCGTGGGCATTAAGTTTTCTATTGTCTGACTTTAACACCTAAGTTAACGATACATCATGCTCTATTTTCATAGCTTTTAGGTAGCCGTCTGTATCGTGTTTATGAAGGGTGTCACGTAACTGGAACCATATATATACAAAGAAGTGCTTAACCTCAACTGAATAAAACCTACGATGGGGTTTACTGCCATGTGGCTCTCATTATGGTGTACTTATATTGCGCTTAATTTCTTAACTAGGATGAGAGATGTAACATTTCTACTATTTATTTTGAGGCCAAGTGTGTTTCTTTGCGCTTTAGAGGGCATTCTAAAACGGCAGATCTGACTTTTTGTGGAAAGGCACACGCTACGTAGTGATTTTTTCGGCGTTTAAAGAAAGCCGGATAAATATGACGACATTACTGCGCTCGTAAGCTATTGTGCTGCAGTGCTCCCAGACGTGCTTCGAGCAAAACAACGGGCGAGCGGACCGCGGAGAAAAATTGGCCGCGTATCTGCGTGCTTCGCTGCAAATGTCGTCGAAAGACGATAGTCTTGTGCCGGTTGTACTCCTATGTTTTGCCTTGCCTCAGACCTAGAATCAACGTAGAGCGCCTACTCTACGTTGATTGGCCGCATCTGGCTGGCATTGATAAAATAGAGGCGGCGCTGCGCGAGATATGAACGCCATCGAAAAAATTACACCATCTCCCGCTAAAGGGAACCATGTGTAGATGTGAAGCAGCGGGCGCTAACGCTTACACTGGCGGCTGCGTTGACGCTGGCGCTCATCGCAGCGTTGCGCAGGAGAGAAAACTGTGGAGGCTCAAAGCACGCAGTGATGGAGTGGTGTTTCCTACTGGAACATGCCAATCGCTGTTAAGGGCAATGAGAGACAGAAGACTGCGACTGGACACAGAGACCCACAGTCCGCTTTTAGTTAACGCGCACGCTGCGAATTTTTATTGTTCAACAACGCACAGGAGAAATCTCCCACCGGCACCACCTTGCAGGTCAAGATCCAGTGCCATATATACGGATTGGCCAGTGAACGGTTGTGCAGCGCGAGCAGTCGGTTTTTTCAACCAAGAAACTCGCTAGCAGACGCTGCCTGCGTCGGCGTCGCGAGGCGAGAGGGGGGGGGAGCGTAGGAGAGGAGAGAGAGAGGGGGGATGCGCATGCGCAGTAGGAGTGTGGACGCCCCGGGCAGGGATGCCTAGAGGAGTGAGGGGGGGAGCGTAGGAGGGGGAGAGAGGAGGGGAGGCGCATGCGCAGTTAGGGTGTGGTTGCCGCGTGGAGGGATGCCTAGAGGAGAGAGAGGGGGAGAGGAGGTTTTTTATTTTTCAAAGGGTTTGCGCATGTGCAGTAAGGGAGGCCACGTGGCACACCACCACCACCGGATTAAGCTTCGCCATAGGATGCTTCACATCTAAAACATGAGCTTGTGCTGAACCGAGGGCCACTGCCAGCGGCTGGACTTTATCGTCGGCAAAGCGCTTTTTCGTGCAAAGCGTCGCAGTTCATGCACAGCTTCGCATTTTCAGCACAGCCTAAAAGACACTAGGGTCTTTAGAATTACGTATCTGTGTATTTTCTAATAAAAGAACACACGACCTGATACTTACATATTAATGTTGCGCCTCAGGTATGCGTAGTATTTGCTTTTTGATCGAATATGTTCACAAGTATGAACAAAAACACCAGTTCAAGATGGCTGGGCGTTCAAAAAATTAGTTAAACTTTGACCCTGTAGCTAGCTGAATCGGGTCACGGACAGACAGACAGACAGACAGACCAAAATTCTTGCGTTTAAGTATCCCAAGAAAGACTATCGTCTTTAATAAGTGGCCGTGGCTTAGGCATCGGCTCCCCAGCGCGTCAGCATTTCTGACCGCCAAACACGGCAGAGAAACACCATCGTCTCTGACAAGCGACAGGTGGTCCACGCGCCGGTTGTTTCGCTCCATGCGCATTCAAGAGCGCTGCAGTACGATGGCGCATGAACGCGATCACATGGTTTTATTTATATTTCGCGTGCTTTCTTTAAAATCCAAAAAAATATTCACCATGCAACATGTACGCCACCAAAAAAACAATTGCTTCGGTCGTGTTTAAATGCGCTGTACGATGTGACGAAGCGGACTCTGCCCTAAAGTGAATAATAAAGATGTTGCATTATTGACCATAGTTAATCAACCAACTAAGCGCAATATGAAAATACCATAACGGGGGCCACACGACGGTAAACCATATGCCATTGGTTTCATTCAGTCACGGTTAAACACGTCTTTTTTTAAACATTTGGTTCTGCTTACGTGACACATCCTGTATACTTATTCACTTGGTCATTTTTTATTGCGAAACTGCCTTGCTATTTGACTTAGGTGCATTCGTTTCCCTTTTTTAAGGTCCCAGTAGAGTCATTTTTTTCGTGTTACAAAAAAGCAGGTAAACAGGCTAGAAGTTGCAATAGTGTGAATAGCAGTGATATCATGCCACGATTTTTGCCACAATACATCTGGGAAGCTTCTGGGCGGCAGAAGTTCTCTCGGAGAGGAAATGGTAGAAGATTGCACGTTAGTGAATATGTTGCTAACGAACACTTTACGCAAGTTGATAGGTAGAATATGAAAAAAACATTGCAGTTTTATGTCCTCAGTGAACTGTGAGTGCTGACTCGGTAGTTATCGTCTTCACATGATGCTAAAGATTGCTACCAGCGTTCTTGCTGTTCTACACCTGTAGGGTGATGCGCTGCTACGAAAACGGTAATACGCTTACGGACAAGGTATGTTGCGGAGGCTTCTCATTGAAGTTCTTGCAATTAGACGGCAACCCGGTAGCTGGTCGCCAAGTAGAGCAGCGAAACCCATCAAATACAGAAGTGTCCAGTAAACAAATGCCAATAACTTGTTTCGGAATGAAACTACTATACATTAAGCACGAAAAACATAACTTTCTTGATTCAAATAGATATTTCATTACAGTAAACAAAGTTGGTCGCAGCTAAGACATTTTCAAGCAAGCACTTTTGTACATAGGTATTTCAGGCGTCATTATATAGATCTATAATAGCAAATTTCCAAATGTATCGAAGTATCTTAAGATACAATTGGGAAGTATCGTATCGGATACATTCATTCCGGAAGTATCTTGTATCTGTATCTACGATACTTCTTGCCCGAGTATCTTGTATCGTATCGCGATACAATTTCAAAGTATCTTTGCCCAGCCCTGAGGGTAAGGCGGGGCAAAATGAGACGCGGGGCAAAACGCGACATTTTGACTTTGCCGAGCTCTATAGAGAATAAAAAAAAGTACTTTTCTTTGTTTCTCTATTTCAGCGATAGCTGCTGTTAGTTGTCCACCTTTCTATGTGTAGATGTCGACGATCGCTCACAGCGTTCACGCGGGAAAAATTACGCGGCTGGTGTCAGTGTGTTCACTACCCGTCAAAAAGGGGCGAAATTCTGCTCGGCTAAATTTTCGGATCCGTGCATGAAGCTACTCCTGCGTCAGTGCAACAACGTAAGTATTTATTTTGTTACTTTAGACTACTAGCTACATGCCACCAAAAGTTTGGTTCATTTGATGCCTGGGAACAAAGCAGAATTTTTTTTAGAATTCGGGCATGTGAGAGGGGCAAAACGCGACAAAAAGGCATCGAATTGCCTTGGAGAGTCTCTTATTAATTTAACCACTTACTTACACTCATTATATATTATATTTTTTTGTTTATGAGTGTTTGGACGTACAAGAGAATATCATATAGAGCTTCCTGGGACGAAAACATCAAAAAGCACTGATTGCTGTTCAGGACATGACTCCCTCCATTCGCGCTGCATCGAGGCTGTTCTGCGTTCCCAAGGATGCTCCCAAGAGGCGCACGAAAAAATTGGCAGAATCACCAAGTCAAGTCGTTCACAAACACGTCTTGGGATTGAGTTTTAATGACATTTCTCCAATACCGAAATTAAAAAAAAAGCGCTAGCAAATCCGAATCTAGCACAGTTTTAAATTCATTGCCTCCAAAGCCCGGCTGACGAAGTTAAAAGCCACGAAACGCCAGAGCAGTTCTGCATCAAAACGGCAAAAAGAGGCTAAGAAGATACGTCAGAACATATCTAGCCTCCAATCGTTGAATAATCTAATGAAGTGCAAGCGTTCAACCGTCAACGAAAGGCAACATTAGCACAAAGAAAGACTGGTGGTGTTTGATCTGCAAGGAGTTTCGGAGCAACACAGCACCGGGTTCTGTCTGGATTCAATGCATGGTGTGCGAAGGACTGGGCTCATTAAGACTGCGTTAGGGCCCACGAAGTGAATTTCAAGTCCTTATAATGCAAAAACTGAAGGGATGAATTTTTTTCACACTGTCTCGTTTCGCCCCACGCAGCGTCTCGTTTTGCCCCGCAGGTTGGGGCAAAATGAGACATCTGGAAGCATTTCTTATTTATTTTTAAAATAAACTTCTGAACGGTGGCAACATGGTCATATTTATGTAGCACATACCTTGTACCCAAAGGAAAGTTTCTGCATTGATGTTTAATGGTAACGAGTGAAATAAAAATAAATATTCACTATTTTCAAATTTTTGTTGCATTTTGCCCCACCTTACCCTATATACACTATGTATATACACTATTTATGAATATCTAGTGAATACTTACTGTGCAGAAGATATATTTTATGTTAACATAATTTCCAGGCCACTGAAGTTACTAAATTTTACAACGAAAATGACTCATTTGAGAAAATCATCTTTTTGATGCACATTGAGACCAGGTGGTGCGCGATTTAATAATCAGCTTTATACCTCAATCGAAAGAAAATAAGTAGTTCTTTTTATATGACAAGTTTTATAAGTAAAATTTTTGTTTTAAGGAAGGAAATAATTTTTGAAGATCCCCATTTACGGTTATCTTCTCGTTTGGTCATTCGGGAACTTCCTCATTGAAGCTCCCCATTGCCGTAAGGTAAAAAAATGCATAGAATATTTTGCAAAATTAATGGAAATGCATACGGCTGAAAAATTGCAGTAATATTATCCAGCTTCTAACACCATTACAGACGCCTTTGCTTAATGTGTAAGCCAAATTTTGTATTGAAACAAGAAACGATGCTCTCAGAATAAATTTTCTGACAAAGAACACTCAGACGACCTTCTGCGAAATTCGGAAGGCTCCCATGTGGCGAAAACTTTTTTTCTCTCCGAAATGTTCTATCGATTCACTGTATTCAATGCAATAAATGAGCACAATTTTTTTCGACAACATTTGAGGTAGTCGTCAAGATGGCTGGGACGTTTGGCGTGTAATGACTAGAGGCCGGATTTTTAGGCACTAAAAATCGTGTTTTAGGCGCCAAAAATAGGCGGGAAAAACACAGTTTTAGGCCCCCCAAAATCGTAAATATAGGCACAATAAATTTTCACAAAAACTCAAATTTTCGAATAAGGACGTGCGCGACCTGGTCTACGACAGCAAAGCAAACAAATGTTATATTTTCTGATTGTACAAAGGCGTCAATGATTTAACATAGCCATGCAATGGTCCCTTTTCGGGCACGGTTTCCAGAACATGGTCTCTCCTTTTATTGTCCAGATTGGTAAGTTAAGTGTCCACCATCGAATAAACACGCTCCTGGGTCTGCTTCTTTTCGGCATGGCTGGGAAAGGCAGCACAGGATTCAATAGCCAGACCACTAAAAGGCCAGAAGGGTCTGTTAGCCTCGTATTGGCCGGGTCTAATAGCGCAGGGTCAATTCCTCCTCTTTGTGTGAACACCATAAAGGGCCCCTTACCAGGTTTGAGCGTTTCGAGCTAGAAGTGTAATGCATACACTTCGCTAACGATCACGTCTGCCAAGATTTGCAACGCTACGCTCCTCGGAAGGAGGTGAAATGTCAGACTGAATGCCTCGTGCCCTTCATCTCACGGGCGCGCGCACCAATGTGGGGGGAGGTGAAGTTCAACAAGGAATGGCCCTGTGTATGTCACAGTAGTACATGAAACTGCGAGAATTATTCGAGGCTACATGTGTAATTTGTGCGGTCTGTTGCTTGAATAGAAGAATGAAAGTTAATAGAAATATTAAAACATACAAACGGAATGTGGGCGCGTTTTTCTTTAGTTTTTTCTTCGAATCGAGAGCAATGCGAGACTTAGCTGCCTATATTTCTTTTGTGTTCGTGTTCTCGCCGTTCCCGCGTCCTGCCGGCGCCAGCCCTGACAACGCTTAGCATGTTTTTGGTGCATCGTCCCTTACAGCAGTTCCAGCTGTGCGACGCGCTGTGTCGTGGTAAGGATACAGGATCCATGCCAGCCTCTCCGAACGCATAGACAGATCCATCCCACAGAAACAGGCAGTACACTATAGAGCGAACGCCCAAACGATACAACACCGCTTGTAAGCACGACCTGGCTTGGGCATGTCATGTGCACATAGTGTAATCTTGCCTGCGCATGGCGTGTTGATGCGTCAAATGTGATCTTCCGGCTCCGAGTTTCTCCGATACCGAGGAGGGCAGGAAGGAATTTGGCTTGCGAGTGGCAAAGGTTTCAAGCTCACCTACCGGCATCATGCTTTCGCGGCTCGTAATTAACCAATTAAAAAGTTCTTGTGGTACAAAGCTTTTCATTGGGCACGCGAACACTTCCAGTATCTGACTAAAATTTCTCATGTGACCTGGTGAAACGCCCTTTAAGAGTAAATTACAAACGAACAAAAGCCATGTGCACATCTGATTTTTTTTACCTACTTTATACTTTGCCCTGATGGCACTCCATGGTTTCGCATTCGCTCTCCATATTCCTGCTGCTGCGCGCAGGCACCTCCTGATTTCTGCCCCCCACCACGCCCAAGTCTTCAAGGAGGTGCTTCAATTACATGGGAACACTGGACTGGAAAACCGGCGGTAAATGCCGCCCGCCACGTCCTCGGCCATAGACGCCACTCTCCTTTTCTTCACCTCGCCTCTTCCCACCTTTATTTTCGTCTCCCCATTCCACTGTACACGCTGGGACGTGCTCCCATTTAGGGTTGCAGAAATAGCGTCTTTTCCTCTCCCCTGCTCCAACCGCTCGCGCCATGTCAGTACGGTGGGGTAAGGGGGGCCGGCGCGTCCCATTTCACTGCTGCTACCGGTTGCTTCCCGGACGTTTGTTGAACTAGGGAACTAGGTTGTTGCACCCCATAAAGTTCCGAAAGGTCAATTTTGCCCGGTAACATGAATTACGGTCTCAAACTGTACTCGAAAGCAAAATTTGAGGCTAAATAGCGTTCATATAGGCATCTATTTTGAAAATAGGCATTTATGGGCACTTATAGACATTTAGGCACAAACCCCAAAAATAGGCATTTATAGGCACTATAAAAACACTATAAAAGCCCTCCTTTACCCCTAATTCATGCTCATATATCAAAGTGGCACGATAGGAACTCAAAGAACAAGATAGGCATTTGCCTATAATCCGGTCTCTAGTAATGACTCTATAATAAATGTGTAATACATACCGAGCTTACAGAAAAACAAGATCACGGAGTCAAACTATTGCCACGCGCCAAAATAAGCACAATGTCGCAGTCCCATTCAGTGCAGGGGCCAAATTCACAAAACTTATTTTTTGTAAGCGCACTTTTTCATTGGCCAGCAGGCTTTCCAAATGACATTTCCCGCATCGTGATTAGATGAACGTAATTTGGAGGATGCTTGAGCTTCGCCTTTAAGTGTAGCACGCGATAGCGCAATTGGACCCTGTGCGCATCACCTTCTCAATCGCTAGCTTCGCTTCGCTTCTTGGTGGACACCTCAACCGTACCGCAAGGAAAGGAACGCCTGTGCGCCTTTTAAACTATCTTAGAATGCCTTCTGCGAGTAGAGTGGCGAAGGGCCCACTGCGATATAATTCTTCCTTTCGCGAATTGGCGAAGTATCCACTACGCGTCCGTAAGGTAACACGCCCACCTGCGCAGCTGCCGACCAGTGGCGTAGCCAGGAGGTGGCATACAGGGCACGTGCCCCCCCCCCCCCCCCCCCCTCCCCCCCCGAATTTTTTTTTTCGCCATGGCATACAGAGCGCAAAATGACCATTTCAAGGAGGTGCCACACCCGAAATCGAAGTGGTGCCCCCCCCCCCCCCCCCCCCGAAAAACATTTCTGGCTACGCCCCTGCTGCAGACGTTGTTGATTCTATTGTTGATAATGATAATTAATTATGCATGTGTGATTTGTAATCGGTGGGCCTTTAAACCAACGACTCGTTGTGCAATTTACATGTTTGTCACCTGGTGTGATTCTACGCTTCTGCCACGCAATATTACATGTGTTAATGACACTCCTCGCACTACACAACATTAATATAGTCCTTTTCTTCCCGCAGCAATTTCGCGCGTGGCTCTGGGGTAGAACGCCTGCTTGCCGCAAAAAGGTACGGGTTCGATTTCTGCTCTAACCGAAGGTCTTCATTATTTCTTTATTTGCATCTATCTCGAATTTTCGCTCACGGACAGCGCTGATTTTTTTGCTCCGAACCAACGACGCCGACGCCGACACCGAATATTCTGCGAAACAAGCTCTTTAAAGCTATCGCGTTATTATTCTCTTATCAAACTTTTTAGCCTAAGACGTTTTTGTAAATACGGGCCCAGAAGTCTGTCTGTCTGTCTATCTATCTATCTATCTATCTATCTATCTATCTATCTATCTATCTATCTATCTATCTATCTATCTATCTATCTATCTATCTATCTATCTATCTATCTATCTATCTATCTATCTATCTATCTATCTATCTATCTATCTATCTATCTATCTATCCGCCTACGTTTGGGTACTCTCATAGTCACCTCCTTAACTTGGTATATTGCAAAATTGACATAAGCATGGCCGACAGGCCCCGACATGAATAACGTGTCAAGCCTGACACGTACGTCACGAAATTCTTCCCCCCTGTCACGTGTGGCACATCCCCGCATACCACGGGCCGTGATGTGCGGGTATGCGCCACAGGTGATTTACATGTCTATACCAGGTGTTTCAAGCAATGTGTCCAAAATCTTCGAAGATCAGGAAACTGCGATATTGGCTCGCTGTCTTCACAATTGCTTTTTTGTAGCGGCACGTATCTTAATATGGTTAAAGATAGTATGTTGGAAAAAGTAATTAACAAAGTTAAAATAATTAGCTTTTTATTTAATGGAGTTAGGCGGTTATGTGAAATGGGAGAATTGAAGTTCATGCGAAGAACCCATGACCATTTTGAGATGTAGAAAAAGCGGCCTCGAGTAATTATTGTGCTGCAATAAAATTCCACCAAGTTCAACGGCAAAACCGAAACCGAAACACCCATGAGCGCAACAAGCAGACGAAAAGAATCACGTCACTGTTCAAGAAGACTTACAGAGAGGTGTAGTTCTTCCACGTTCGTTAACGTATGTGCGCCATGCGTACTATAATTAAAGCGCAGCCCGCCCACCCGCACAACGAAGTCGGTTGATGGTTGATATAACGACGCTCACCCATTCTAGAAGCCTCTGAAGAATATGACGATTGCACTCTTCCGTGTTTCGGTTTTAGTTTCGCCGCTGAATCGGGGTGAATTTCATTACATCGCAACTATTACTAGAGCCCGCTTTTTTCAAAATCTCAAAGCTGTAATGGGTTCTTCGCATGATGGACTTCAATGCTCCCATTCGACATAATCGTCTAACTTCACTAATTAAAAAGTTAATTATATTAACTTTCTTAATTACAGTCCCAAATCATGTCTTTAGCCATCTTAAGATGCCTGCGGCTATAGAAGACGTAACTGTGAAGACATGGAACAAATATCGCATTTCCCTGTTTTTCAAGGATCTTAGACACATTCCTTGAAACACCAGGTATAGTTAACCAAGGAAACTTTAGCGCGACAGCGTTAAGCATAGGCGTGCGCAAGGGGGGGGGGGGAGGGGGGGGGGCAAGGGGGGCGAGAAGGGGGGGGCGCAAAGTCAGCCCTATACATTGTAGGGTGGGCGATAGGGGGGGGGGGCGCAAAGTCAGCCCCATACATTGACATAATAGGGAGGGGGGGGGGGGGGGCGCTGCGACGAACCTTCGCGCCCCCCTGAAGGGGAACCCTGCGCACACTTATGGCGTTAAGGATCTCGTTTCGCAGAAAATCCGGTGTCGGTGACGACGGAGTCGTCCGTTAGTGAAACACTCCAACGGATGCGAAGAATAAAAACCACGGCTCGTGCCGGAATTGAACTCAGGCATTGTTCATGGCAGTCAAGTATTCTGCCACAAAGCCACCCCAGATTTTGAAACTGCTTTGGAAAAAATGCCCTGTGCAGGAGTCATGTCGGGGCAACGTCAGTTGCGGTTGCAGCGTTGGCGATCCGCTTTCATAACGATGTATTAAAGATTGCACATATGCTCATAAATAACTAAAAAAAGTGTATTAACCCGATAGCGTTAGAGACCTCGTTTCGCGGAAATTCCGTTGTCGGTGCCGACGTCGTTGCTTGTGAGCGAAATATCGGCGTTGTCCACGGGCGAAAAATTGCGATGGATGCAAGTAATAAACATCGTGGGTCAGAGCCAGAATCGAAGACAGGCCTTTTGTGGCGGAAGCAGGTGTTCGACCGCAGAGCCGCGACACAGATTAAAACCATTTCGGAAAAAAAAAGAAAAAAAAAAGAAGAAAAAAAACTATACAGGTGTTACGTAGTGCCACGATTCGCGTTAGCATTTCTAATGTTGCGTGGCGGACGCTTAGAATCGCACCAAGGGTCACAGCATGTTAACTGCGCAACGAGTGGGTGGTTTCGAGGCCCACCCATTACAAAGCGCGCAGGAATAAGTGATCATTACCCCCAACACTCACCCACGGTCTTATGTGAACCTCACGGTCCAGCGGACATTACACGCACCGCTATGCTGCCTACGCTTTGAAGTAGCCTATACGTCGTAGTTGCATTGTATTAAGGAAAGGGCATTAGCCGAGCGCCTGCATTGCTGCACAATAGAAGTTTCTGTCGAACACCGTCTTCTTAAAGGTGTACTGACACGATTTTGAGACATCGCAAAAGAGACATTTTTTTGTTTCCTTGGTATTGTTAACGCTCTCCACATACCGGAGTCAGCCAGCAGGTATAAAATATTTTCTTTGATTTTAAAGTTTTCGTCGCTAAGCATCAGCAAGCCAGCCCCACCGCAATGGTCATTATCCCGACGAGTCAGCACAGTTCCACTGAGTTTACGAACTCTGTGTCCTGCATGCAACCTACATCACAGAAATTACTATCGGGGTCGCTGGAGATAATGTATACGTATCGTTTTTCGTGTACCAAGAGCAGATTGTAGATCTGCCGCTAGTACGTCGAGAGTTGTTGTCTCCCCGTGACGTCACACCACCATGACACATCACGGAGAAGCCACCCCCTCGATATCGAAACCGAAACTGCCTTTTTAAAGTGGCGGTATTAAAAATATATGCGATGCATTCCGAGGCACCACAGCACTCTTTTGAGGGTTCTCGAGAGAGAGAACACAACTTTATTGCGAGGGTTCTCGAAACCCGTGTTCTTATTTAGAGCAACAATCCAAAAATATTTAAAATTCGTGTCAGTACTCCTTTAAGTGCCACAAAACATAAGCAGCGACTTTCCCAGTCTTCTCAACAAATTAGCGACCCTGATCGCGTCCTAACAAAGCAAGATCGCCTCTCGAAATTCTCGGCGAGAATTTACCGTTGGCCGCGTACTCCTTATGAGCGGTAGTTGTACATTTTAAAATCACAGCACACGTACAGAAATATACATCATGGCAATATATATATATATATATATATATATATATATATATATATATAAGGAAAGGAGTGTGAACTTAAGGGCTCGTTTGCTTTGTTAAACACATTATTAATGAGAACTAACAGACAATGATGCCAAGGAAAGTATAGGGGACGTTATTAGAAGTAATTGTAATGCAAATGTGAAGAAAGAGAAGTGGACGAAAAGATAACTTGTCACCGGCAGGATCCGAACCTGCGACCTTCGAATAACGCGTCCGATGCTCTACCACTGAGCTACGGTGACGGTCATCCCTCCGTCCACTTTATAGGGTATATATGTTCATTTAAACGTGGGAGCGTCAGTCAGCGCCGCCTGTTGCCATTACGGCGAGTGTGAAACACTCTTTTTGCCAGTAGGCGTCACGTAGCACGTGATCTTATTACGAGCTGGCAGCTGACTAATAATCCCTCGCATACCACCTGAAGGCAACAAGTCTGCCAGAACGAGACCCTCGTTATGAACTAAGGAAAGGAGTGTGAACTTAAGGGCTCGTTTGCTTTGTTAAACACATTATTAATGAGAACTAACAGACAATGATGCCAAGGAAAGTATAGGGGACGTTATTAGAAGTAATTGTAATGCAAATGTGAAGAAAGAGAAGTGGACGAAAAGATAACTTGTCACCGGCAGGATCCGAACCTGCGACCTTCGAATAACGCGTCCGATGCTCTACCACTGAGCTACGGTGACGGTCATCCCTCCGTCCACTTTATAGGGTATATATGTTCATTTAAACGTGGGAGCGTCAGTCAGCGCCGCCTGTTGCCATTACGGCGAGTGTGAAACACTCTTTTTGCCAGTAGGCGTCACGTAGCACGTGATCTTATTACGAGCTGGCAGCTGACTAATAATCCCTCGCATACCACCTGAAGGCAACAAGTCTGCCAGAACGAGACCCTCGTTATGAACTAAGGAAAGGAGTGTGAACTTAAGGGCTCGTTTGCTTTGTTAAACACATTATTAATGAGAACTAACAGACAATGATGCCAAGGAAAGTATAGGGGACGTTATTAGAAGTAATTGTAATGCAAATGTGAAGAAAGAGAAGTGGACGAAAAGATAACTTGTCACCGGCAGGATCCGAACCTGCGACCTTCGAATAACGCGTCCGATGCTCTACCACTGAGCTACGGTGACGGTCATCCCTCCGTCCACTTTATAGGGTATATATGTTCATATATATGAAGGTCGCAGGTTCGGATCCTGCCGGTGACAAGTTATCTTTTCGTCCACTTCTCTTTCTTCACATTTGCATTACAATTACTTCTAATAACGTCCCCTATACTTTCCTTGGCATCATTGTCTGTTAGTTCTCATTAATAATGTGTTTAACAAAGCAAACGAGCCCTTAAGTTCACACTCCTTTCCTTAGTTCATAACGAGGGTCTCGTTCTGGCAGACTTGTTGCCTTCAGGTGGTATGCGAGGGATTATTAGTCAGCTGCCAGCTCGTAATAAGATCACGTGCTACGTGACGCCTACTGGCAAAAAGAGTGTTTCACACTCGCCGTAATGGCAACAGGCGGCGCTGACTGACGCTCCCACGTTTAAATGAACATATATACCCTATAAAGTGGACGGAGGGATGACCGTCACCGTAGCTCAGTGGTAGAGCATCGGACGCGTTATTCGAAGGTCGCAGGTTCGGATCCTGCCGGTGACAAGTTATCTTTTCGTCCACTTCTCTTTCTTCACATTTGCATTACAATTACTTCTAATAACGTCCCCTATACTTTCCTTGGCATCATTGTCTGTTAGTTCTCATTAATAATGTGTTTAACAAAGCAAACGAGCCCTTAAGTTCACACTCCTTTCCTTAGTTCATAACGAGGGTCTCGTTCTGGCAGACTTGTTGCCTTCAGGTGGTATGCGAGGGATTATTAGTCAGCTGCCAGCTCGTAATAAGATCACGTGCTACGTGACGCCTACTGGCAAAAAGAGTGTTTCACACTCGCCGTAATGGCAACAGGCGGCGCTGACTGACGCTCCCACGTTTAAATGAACATATATACCCTATAAAGTGGACGGAGGGATGACCGTCACCGTAGCTCAGTGGTAGAGCATCGGACGCGTTATTCGAAGGTCGCAGGTTCGGATCCTGCCGGTGACAAGTTATCTTTTCGTCCACTTCTCTTTCTTCACATTTGCATTACAATTACTTCTAATAACGTCCCCTATACTTTCCTTGGCATCATTGTCTGTTAGTTCTCATATATATATATATATATATATATATATATATATCACAAGGATGCGCTTACGAACGACATATGGTTTTATTGAGCCATTAAGCAGCCTTCGTCAGAATGAACGGAGTACACATGTTACAGGCGCTATTTACGGGCGTGTAGTTTCACTCTGTGGCGCAGTACACCACAATCAGAAGCACTGCGCATCGAGAACAACAAACGATAGGCTCATGGTGGGACAAAACATTGTGAATAACAAGACAATTATATCGGGTTAGACAAGATACCCCGTTACTGGCCTGTGTGACACCGGGAGACATGAACAAGCCACACATCAGGTGTGTCTAAATATGGTTAAATGAAACATAGAGTGCACATGCGCCTTGTGGTTGTTAAAGCGGTACCTAAATGCATTTCCGGTGTGACCGATATGCTGCAACTTGCAGATAGAGCACTCAAGCAAATAAATGACATTATCTGTCTCACACGTAAAATCGCCGCGAATTTTCAAGTTATAGTCATTCGTGGGGCTTTTAGCCACAGAGGTGGTCGCCATCTGAATGCGTACTTTGCATCGAGGTCTGCAACATCGATGGTAACCTGGGAGTGGAATACAGTTTTTTCGAACTTTGGAAGACTTAAGAATATCCTGGAAGTTCTTACAATGTCGATACACGACGCGGGGTGGCTGTGGAAAAAAACTTTCTTTAAGCGCTCACTTTGCATCAACATGTTACCCGCCACGGTGGTTCAGTGATTATGGTGCTAGATTGCTGACCCGCAGGTCGCGGGATCGAATCCCTGCCGCAGCGGCCGCATTTTCGATGGAGGCAAGAATGCTTGAGGCCCGTGTACTTAGATTTAGGTGCGCGTTAAAGAACACTAGGTGGTCGGAATTTCCGGAACCTGGCGTCTCTCATCTATGGCGTCTCTCATCATCATATGGTGGTTTTGGGACGTTAAACCCCAAATATTATTATTATTATTATTTGCGTCAACATGTTGTAACGTTTCTTCAGTACCGCTGCTATATTAGGCGCAGACGCGCTATGCGTGAATTAGGCGTTATTGAGGGTATACTGAGACGTTTCTGTCCGTTAACACGCGCCTTACGGCCAAGCTTGTCCTCGCGTGCTACTGCATTCATAGGCAACCTGTGCGGGGTATATCTGTTTTAAAAGGGCAACTTGTAGTCTGTCACAGCTGCCACTGAAGTCTGCTTGCTCTAATTGAATGCGTTCAAAACACACTGCTTGACTGTATGGGATGCTTGATTTAAAATGTTTCACGTGACTACTATTAAAATTAATATATTCCTGTCCGGTCAGTAGGCTTCTGATAAAGCTTGGTAAATGAGTCACCGTTCCTTAGGCCCATGGCGACGTCCAGTAAGTTAATAGTTTCCGCTGAGTACGAGTGAGTGAAGGATATGTCATCAAAACCTGTGATAAATTGGAGAAGTTGAGATTCGCCATGAGGCCAATCAAAGAAGATGTCGTGTCAAAGAAATCTATCTATCTATCTATCTATCTATCTATCTATCTATCTATCTATCTATCTATCTATCTATCTATCTATCTATCTATCTATCTATCTATCTATCTATCTATCTATCTATCTATCTATCTATCTATCTATCTATCTATCTATCTATCTATCTATCTATCTATCTATCTATATCTATCTATCTATCTATCTATCTATCTATCTATCTATCTATCTATCTATCTATCTAGCCTCCTACGTCTGGGTGCTCTCGTGATCGCCTCCTTAATTTGAGGTCGACCAAAGTTAGTATGGGAGGGTAAGAGGATTTGACGAATACGTCTGGTTGGTCGTCACTTAAATAACGTAAAAATCTCGTCGCGTACGTCGTCAAACTCATTTCTCGAGACCCTGTGTGGCTCATACCCGTATACCACAGGCCACATGATGCGGGTATGCGCCACAGGTGTTTGACAATTTATATCTACCCAGGAACGGCGAGGACAGACCTTGGTAATTTAAATGCGAGAGCGTTAAGAAAAACTGACAATGGCAGCGTTGACCCGACGAATGCAAAGAATAGAAATCAGAGTCCCAGCAGGAATCGAACACAAGCAGTCTGCGTGGCAATCAAGTATTCTACCACAGAACCACGTCAGGTCTCGAAACTGCTTTGTAAAAAGACCCTATGCGGGCGTAGAGTTGGTGAAACGTCAATTGTGTTTGCAGTGCTGGCTATCTAATATTCAAAACATTACGTATGTACTCCTGTGACGAAGGAGCCATGTAGGGTTAACCTCAATCGTATACTTAAGCGCCATCCACAATAGTTGGTCTACGTAGCACTATCCAGGGCTACCATTCTCACAAGCAAAAGCGCTTACATATCAGCTTACCGATTCTGCTGTTGGTCATAGCCATATTGCTGTTGGCATCGTTATGTAACTGTAAACAACTGGTTATATCAAACATATGCCACTATTCAACATATGTCTGTGCGTACAAGATGTGTACATATCTTGAGCGTCATTTCATAACGTTTCGCTTAATAAAAACATTACAACCCAATCACCTTACCTCCGCATGCTTCGCATAACATCGATTCTCATGGTACTTGGGATCTGTCAAATTTTTTTTCATAAGGGGCTCGATACGCATTTCCGTGTTCTTGTTAGTTCTCGTAAGTTATACTATGACTGTTTTTTTTAGCTTTTATTCTGCAGAGTGATGTTAGTGCTGTCTGTGAATCACTGAAAACTACCCCTTTTCGCGAATCTCTTACAGATTTTCCGAATTTTATGCACATAGAACAGCGGGCACTTCAGTTCTTGCGGACGATGTCGCGCGAGGTTACTTCAATGATTCTTGTATATTGAGATGGGGTGTAACAAATGCTAGAGTTCAAGTAATGGGTACTTCTGAACCCGCGCGCGCGCGCGTGTGTGTGCGCGCGTGCGCGCATTCGTGTGCGTGTGCATGCACGTGTTTGCGTGTGTTTGCGTGTGTGCTTGCGTGCGTGTGTGTGCGCGTGTGTGTGTGTGTGTCTGTGTGTGTGTGAAGGCGAAAACGATGCTTGTGAGGGCATGTATCTATAGCTCTCTCGACTGGAGAAAGTTATTTTCAAGCCTCTGCCATTACAAGATAGCTACAAACAAACAAAAAGGCAGAAGTTCAGGGGAAAACTATTTAGGGGAAGAAATTTTTAATTCGCCTTAATGGGTGCCTGCCTGAAGAATTAAACGTATTTTCCTAAAGAAAAATGTTTTACAGCAGTGCTATTATGGTCGAGGTTTGCCGTGCGTCGTAGATATAAAATTATCATGATCGTTAACCGGCACGCGCTCAATGACCGCTCAAGCATTCTGTACAGAGGGTTAACAAGAGAAGCTGAAATGTGCCCACCTGCTCTGCTGTGACCAAGCCTTGCACGAATTTGTGCAAGCTCGCTAATTTCTTTGTTTCTTTGAATACATAGCTTTAGTTTCAGTGTTTTACAGCATAGTAACCTTGGTTTTCGTACTATATTGTTTTGGCCCTTTCTCCCTACTTTTCAGCCCCCCGATCCCCCAACCGTTTCTAACACGGTCATGTTTACCTTTCCAGTGCTGTCCCTAAAGCGCAAGGCTTCACGAAGGCTTGTGCCCACACGTACACACGGGTGGATAACTTCACATCGATGAAAACCTGAACCGTCGTTTTTTGGCGTTATAACTACGTGATCTCAAGCAACCCGACCTCGCTTAAACAGTAAAGCGCTTCTTCTTAAACTATCACCTTGCCCCTCGATTCGTCCTCACCCGTTCGGTAGTTGTTCTCTTTCACCGGCTGAAGCGCTCCGAGTGGCTTCGCAGCATACACAAACAGCCGGTTTTCCTCTATACTATTTTAATATGTATCTGTAGAAGCTTTTGCCCTGGGGCGGGGAAGAAAGAAAAACAGCAGGAGTGGTCATGATGCGATAACGAGTGGTTGCGGAGAATGGGGGGGCTTCCTTTTGCCGTCTCTCGTCTTCCGCGAGAGAACACAACTGGGAAAAACAAAAACTAGTGCGCCCGGTTAATACCGAGGCTACAACCGACTTGAGTGAGATAAACGATGTAATAGCCGTGTAATGATGCCCTCAAATTTTGTCCGTTGCAGGCTCGGCCTTCGTCAGAGTCTGACGAAGGCCGCAGGACCGGGAAAGTTTTCGCACGTGCCGTGTTCTCTTTATTACGTTATGTTCGCACTGTATCCACGAACCTCTCTCTCTCTCTAATAGTATTAATTCTAATCAATGGTGTTTTACGTGTCAAAACCACGATGTGATTATGAGGTACGCAGTAGTGGGGGGACTCCGCATTAATTTAGAGCACCGTTGGATCATTAAAGGGACACTAAAGGGCAAAATGATTTTTCGCCTATTAGTTAAATACAATTTCACAATCCCGAAAACACCACTGTTACCGCGACACGACGCTTGGTAAGCGAGAAAACACGCGAAAAGAAAATGCGGGTGGAGACGCCACCTTGGGATTCCCGCACCAAACACCGTGACGTCATAGATTCTGAAGGCGTCTACTGAGTTCTACGTAGCTTCTAATCGATAAAAATGAGGTGCATTGTCATCTGTGGGTGCCATAGACCTAGCATACGAAGTTTCAGAAAATTTCATCGAGCCAATGTCGCGAAAATACGAAAAATACATTTGGAATTTCTGACGTCACGCGCGCAGATATCGGCGCCAAATTTAAAAATAAAACTTTAACCTTGATTATCTCCGCTAATAATGAACTTATGATAGTGAAACATATGGCATTAGAGGTCTCAGAGTGCAATTTGCCAATCTAAACCAAGTCATTGTTTCGCTTTAGTGTCCCTTTAACGTGCACATAAATCCAAGCACACGGGCCTGTAATGTTTTGCCTCTATCGAAATGCAACCACCACTGCCACAGTATTATTGGCAAAGGAGAGATGACCAAACACCGTTCCGATCTAATATCCATAAACTGCACATTTTCTCTGTATATTTATTTAAGCTCGGATATCTTAAGTACATATATGATAAACCGTACATGTGAACTAACAGGCAATGATACCAAGGAAAGTATAGGGGATGTTATTAGTAGTAATTGTAATGTAATTATTGTAGTGAAGAGACAAGACACAGCACCCTTGCTACGGGCCGACTGTTCTTTTTTTGTTTTAGCCTTCAAAGAAAATGGCACATACCCACCCTGGGGGATTGGCCAGGATTTGGTAGTTTTAAATTTAGTGTAAATTTGAACTATGTTGAATGATAAAGAACAAATAAATAAATAAAAGAGAATACTGTGTAATATATCAAATAAATGCTGTTTTAACTGTGCGATTGTGCTAGTAGACCAGACAGCCGAATTAACCTGATCAGAACAAGCTCGTTATATTTGTTGGATTCTAACGCATTTTATTTTTTTTTATATATATGTATTCTGCTTATCGAATATTTGTAGTGGTCAAGATTATAATGGAGTACGTTTAGAAGCTTGAATGTAACTGCAAACCGCATCAAAAACATCCCTTTGGCAGTCCCAAACCTGAGGCACCGAAACTTAGTATAATTTCTGCAGTTAAATTTAGGCCTATCTTTGAAAGCGCAGTAACAAGAAGTCTTCGTCTAATATATGCATATCTGCGACATGTCAAAAAAATAATGTTCAATATTTTCTATTTCCTCGCAAAATTGGCAGAGAGGCGATATCGTCAGACCAGCCCTATGTAAATAAAAGTTAAAAGGGGGGCACACGGCATCGAAATCTGGTGATCGTAACTTCTGCCTGCCGAGACTGTGTCCACTGAGACTTCCAGGGAAATTTTAGGTGCTGATATTCTGTCCACGTTGTTATTGCTTCCATCCTATCAGTGCAAATGGCTAGTTTTCTATATCTGATTGCTGTTAAATGTCCTATTTCTGGAAGCACCTTGATTATTGGGCCGTCTAGTGATGCTCGCGCTAAGGAATCGGCCATTTCATTTAATTTTAACCCACAGTGACCTGGTACCCACAATAATTTTAGACGCTTCAGCGGAGGTGGAGCTAAGGTGCGTAACGTCTTTACGGCTTGTGAGTTGTGTGAAGCTGTTAGAGCTGTGCATACTGAAAGGGAATCAGTCATTATGACCGCCCTATTCGCGTCCGTCGGGAGTTTTCGCAGCGCCATGATGATAGCTAACAGCTCAGCTTCGAAAACAGGATTGAAATCTGGCAGCCTCAGGGCAAATGACCAGCCGAGCGAATCTGAGACAATTCCTACTCCTGCCCTTTCATCGTTCACGGAAGTATCTGTGGCTATTATGTTTTGTGTTTGAGCATGTACAATGTAATCTTCTAACCTGGCCTTTAAAGATTTGTGGGATTGAAATTTAGATTTCGGAGGGAAAATCTCATCATATTCTATAATAAAATTCCGATTTAAGCTATTGGTTGCAATTACCTCTCTTATGTTCACATTTATAGTTTCCAGTTTTTTTGTACAAAAATTATCTGTGGTGTGTGAAATCTTGGCCAATGAGCGAGAAAGAAGGAATCTGGGTCACTGATAAAGACATATACATTTCTTCGTACCGGTAAGGTGTAAAATTTTAGAAATGTTTGTACCGTTAATATGCGGAAACGACAAAGCAATGTTGGCAGGCGTGCTTCCTGGTAAATAACATTATTAGCTGCAAACCTAGGGAGCCCCAGACACAAGCAGAGTGCTTCTCGCTCCAAGAAAACCAATGGCTTAGTTTTATAAGCAGCACCACCCGAAAATAGGATACATCCGAATTGTAATATTGGGCGCATGTACATCTTATATAACATTATCATGGTGTCCCTACGTACACCATATTTTCGATTGCCTATTCTGCGCAGTAAGCCTAAAGCCCGTTGTGCCTTAGCTGCAATGTATTCTATGTGTGGGCTCCAGTTAAGTTTTTCATTATATATGGTACCCAAATATTTGAGAGAGTCTACTTGCGGAATGGGCTCCTGTTTGTATGCAATCGACACTGAAACTGAACCTGCTAGTGGAAACGCCAAAAGTGCGCTCTTGCTTACGTTCAGTGACATCGAAATCGACTGTAGCCATATTTCCAGCATAGTCATATAAATTTGAAATTTTTGTTGTAGTCCATAAATGTCACTGTCCGCCGCAAAGAACGCAATATCGTCTGCATAAATATAGACGTAGACATCCTGACAAGTTGGTATAGAGCTCATTAATATGTTAAACAGTATTGGAGATAGAACTGCTCCTTGGGGAACTCCACGATATTGTTTAAATTTTGATGAGGAGCAGCCATATTTGACACAATAAAATTCTCTTAATATTACAAATTCTGCTATCCAGGCAGTCATATATTGAGGGAAATTTAAACTCTGTAGCCTGTTTAGTAAAATGAAATGCTCAACGCTGTCATAAGCTTTAGCAATGTCGAGTGTCACAATCGCAGCCTACTGCCTTCTCTTTTTAGCAAGCTGTATGCGACTCTCTAGGTCTGCATGTGCACACCATATGGAGCAATCAGTACGAAAGCCTATTTGATTTGGTTTTAGTATTGAATTGTCTTCCATCCAGCTGGATACCCTGCCATGCAGAACCCTCTCTATGAGTTTCACCATGTTAGAAGTCAGATATATAGGTCTGATATTTCCTATGTTATAACCTGATCCTTGTTTCTTTGGTATCGGAACTATCTTCGCAATTTTCCAGTCATAAGGAATCCAGGCATTGTTTAAAGAATAATTTATAACATTAAGGATGTCACCAGGAGATAGCTCTAATAGAACTTTAATCATAGACACAGTAATGCCATCAGGGCCGGGAGCTGAGGGGGGGTAACTGTGTAATCACGGGGGACATTTCAGACATTGTAACTTCTTCGAAATCATTCAATGTGGTACCTTTTTGCCATATGTTTGACATAGTCGACGCAAATCTACTCTCCAGACCTTTAGCAATTAGCTCTAGAGATTTAGCCATTTCCTCTCGCGAGAGAATTTCATAATCCAAATTTACTGGTGGCGGTAAGATTTTTCGAGTTATCATATATCGAAACAGTGCTTTCTTATTTTTGGGTTTCGAGAGGAAGTCATAATGTCTGCGGTCATAATCTTCTTTGGCTTGCGCGACGGTGCGTTTAAAACAAGCAGCAATAAATTTATAATCGGACCAATTTATGGGGGACTGGTTGTGTATGAGCTTCTTCCAAGATGCCTGTCGTCGTCGGTGGTCTCGTGTACAAGCATCATTCCACCAAGGACTATAAGGCGCTCTCTTGGCCGATTCCACCGTAAATTGAGCTCTCTTGTAGGATCTTTTAATAACTGCGCTTAACCTCATAGCTTTGGATTCGTTACTCTCTTCAGGGTGAGAAGCCAAAGCTGATTTTAGGTCATTTTTAAATTTATTATAATTCACAAACACGCGGACGTGAGTACAAGGTGGAGTTGTCGGGCAAGTAATCTCAAAATATATAGGAAAGTGATCACTGTTTGTGCCACAATCTAGCGCTGTCCAGGAAGAGCTAGAAATGGCCGAGCTTACAAAACTTAAATATAATGTCGATCGGGACCGATTGCAAATAAATGTGGGAGTTCTAGCATTAAGGCACGATAAATTATTGTCTATTGACCACTCCTACAAGCGTTTGCCACACTGATCAGTTTTATAACCCCAACTCGTATGATGCGAGTTAAAATCCCCGACTAAAATTTTCTCCTTACACCATGATCTGACAGCCATATCCAAACGTCTTGTGTCTTGTACACCCTCAGGAAAGTCTAAGTTAACTAATGAGAAAGGTAGGCAGCCTGGTAATGTGATGTCTACTGCAAGAATTTCACATTCCGGGGACATACACCTGTACGAAATTTTAGCCTTTAGACTAATTCGGTTATTAATAAAGAATGCTAAGCCTCCACCTTTCGATGGACGGTCTAGTCGAAATGATCGGTAACTGTTTAAATGAAACGAATTATGCACGGAAAACCATGTCTCTTGCAATGCAATTATATCTGGGGCGCGAATTTAGAAGACAAATACACTGTCTGTTATTGCGGAGTGAATTGATCGGCAGTTCCAATCGTCTTTCTCTGCTTCGCTCCAGCTGCCCACGCGCCCGAACATCGGCGTCTTTCTTTGTCATAACACTCGGCCATGACTGCAGAGCGCGCGGAGCTGCCAACAGTGTCTCTGGTGGGCGTCTTTGGCTGCATCGCAATGGTCGGTCCTGGCCACGCTGCGACTTGGCTAGAGGATCTGCGGTAAGTGGGTCTGGTGAGCAACCCTGGCTAACTCGCAGTGGTCGGTCTCGGCCACGCTGAGGCTTGGCTGGTTAATCAGCGGTAAGTGGGTCTGGTGGGCGACCCTGGCTAACTCGCAGTGGTCGGTCTCGGCCACGCTGCGACGTCGTAGGAGCTGCAAGACATGCCTCTGGCGGTCGGCTTTGGCTTTGTCGCAGTGGTAACGGTGAATGCGGCATGTCCGGGGAAGGATGCCGGAAAAGCATCCGAGGAGGCACCGTGGCTGGCAAGGTCTCTCGGTGCTTCTTTTCGGTTACACCCGCATGATTGTCCACGCCGGCAAGACGGTCAGGAGTTTCGTCGTGAACCTTATCGATGGGGCGCTCGCTCTCTTCGATTTCATTGACGCCCGACGGCTCTGGAAGTGGTTGAGATGACTGTTCTGGTGCCATGGCTGTGAAGTCGAGCGCAGGTTTCTTCGCGATTAATATTCCGTCCGCAGGCAGTGGGAATAGCGACAGGGCAACTATCTTGCACTCGTTCCGGGAAACCTTCTCACTGAACTCCTGCGTGTTGGACCCATAGTACTCCACCCCGTCCATCTGTTGATGGTCTGCAGCCACGTACTGTGGTTCTTTTCCTTTCTGAACACCTGCTCTCACTATCACACACAGGCGTGTCCTGGCATCTTCCAGATGGGCGTCTCCGGTAAACGTAGGCTTGGATTCGTCCGGCGTCTGGAGAGGCAGCGTGCAGAATACGAGCGGAGCCGGCGCGTCCAGGTCACCAGGGGGAGATGAGCTTGGGGCACGCGTTACCAACTCCTGTGGAGGAAATGTGGTCTCGGCTTGCGGTGGTGGTCCTGTGTCGGACACCGGCGCAGTTTCGCAGCACTGCTTGAGTGCAGTGTTTGTATGAGTGCAGGGTGGAAAGCCTTTCGTCGATAAACTGCACTGTGCAGTAGCAGCCTCCAGGTGGTGCCCCTCCAGAGCTCCACCCTCGGTAGCGGCGAGGCTGGAATGGCCGGTGGCAGCGCGGTCGTAGTCAATCCGTCCAAAAGCAGCGATGAGCTTGATGCTCCATTCTGCCCAGGACTGCTCCAACGCCTTCATACCTGCGCCAAGCCGCAGCAGCATTACGGAGGTGGTCTATGGCCACAGTCCATTTCTGCGGTTCCGTCCAGGCCTCGCGCGCTGCTAGAGCGTTGATGGTCGCCACCCAGTTGTCGGCGTCATCCTGAAATCCGCGGAACACTGGTAGTTCGCAGGGAGCCGGCGATGGCGGGACGGCGGGTGAAAATCCAGAGTGTGCCCGCGCCAAGCAGCCCAGTTGCTCTGAGAGCTCCGTGAGGGAACGCCGGAGCGCGCGGCGGTTCTCGGATGAGCTTGCCTCAAGTTGTTGTGAGACGGCCGTAGCCAACGTGGCATTGATTGCGCACAATGTTTGCAAGGTGGCAGGAGACGGCTGGGAGCTCGACGCTATCAAGGCGTTAGTCGTGACGCGGAGTTGCACGATGGTATGCTGCAGCTCCGCGGCGCTGCAGGGTGATCCGCATCGAGAGCCAGGGCCGGCATCTGCGGAGGATACAGCGGCTCCGGCATTCACGGCGGCACAATCCATGGCTAAGGATGTGTGGACGGCGTCCCTTGGAAACACGGATCTGTTTAGAGTCTTGGGCACGGGATCCACGCAATTGGAAGCGTCAACCGCGTTCCCAGGAAAGTGGAACCCATGCGGTTTCGTGTCGTGAACTGGGACTGCGGCGTCGACGAAGCGAGATTGAACCGCCGAGGAGGCCTGAACGCCGTCCACGGACGGTGCTTGAAGCACCGACATGTTGCCAGGTACCGAGGAGGCATGTACGCCGTCCCTAGGCGAGAGGAGCCCGTGCGCATTGTTGTCGCGAAGTAGCACGTCGCCGGACAACTTCCCCGGAACCACAATGGAGGCCTGACGCCGTCCGCTCGTGGTGGGATCGATACTTGCCGCGGTGGTATACTTGCCGGTTCCATCATAGATGAAGCGTGACGGCGTTCCTCAGGAAGACGCGTCACCTCAAGCTAACAGCTGGGGTTCTCCAAAGCCTTTTGATAACTGCGCCATTGTAGACTGCGCCTGTCGACTGCGCCATTGTAGTGAAAAGACAAGACACAGCACCCGTGCTGCGGGTCGACTGTTCTTTATCTGCCTCGTCTTTCTCTGCTTCGCTCCAGCTGCCCGCGCGCCCGAACATCGGCGTCTTTCTTTGTCATAACAATATGAAGAAAGAAAAGTGGACGAAAAGATAACTTGCCGCCGGCAGGGAACGAACCTGCGACCTTCGAATAACGCGTTCGATGCTCTACTAACTGAGCTACGGCGGCGGTCATCCCGCCGTCCACTTTATAGGGTATATATGTGCAAGTTATCTTTTCGTCCACTTTTCTTTCTTAAAATTTACATTACAGTTACTACTAATAACGTCCCCTATACTTTCCTTGGCATCATTGTATGTTAGTTCTCAATAATATTGTGTCTAACAAAGAAATCGAGCCCTGAAATTTACACTTCTTTCCTTTAAACCGTACATGTGTATGGGGGGGGGGGGGAGGGGGGGGTACGTAAACCTATCAGTAACGCCCGTTGGCTATTACTGCCAGGTTTTCGTAACTGTATTTAACGGCACTGCGTACTTAAGAATGTCAAGTTTTAGATAAAGTGCATACTCAGTTTTGCTAATGCATTCTATGCGTTATGTGGCATTCTTACGTACGCGTGATACGCCCAATACGTCCGCGGATTGCCGCTGCTGCTGAGCATTTCTTTGCCTTTTATTTTGCGTTAGAGACGGCCGCTGTAGGTCGCAATGCCAGACACATGCCTTGCCTGTCATAAGCTGTCTTTTGAAAAAGTGCAAGAGCTTGGCACGCTGCGAAGGCAAATTCAGACACTATGTTGATATTTGCTCGGGAGCCACGCTAACGACGCAGAAAGAAAAGACAGGTGTCACTATAAAAGAGTGGAAATGTGCAACTTGCAAAACCACATAGGATCGAGGCTACGATAGCGCAAACGAATCTAACGCGAAGTAAATGAAGTGGATGATTCTCTCGCAAGCAGAGAAATATATCATAAACTCGCTGTCCTCCTTCCTTGAAATAAAAGCGAAAGTGAAGGCACTGGGTGATATAGAAAGCCGTATTTTTAAACTTAAAAAGGGAAGTTTACAGGCCAGTACAACCGCATATCCCAAAATCCCAGCCGCGATGTCAAAAAAAAAAAGCAATATTGACAATGCTGTGAAATAATAACGAGAAAGTGTGCCGACGTCACACACGTATACACACACACACACACACACATAGAAATATATATATATATATATATATATATATATATATATATATATATATATATATATATATATATATATATATATATATATATATATATATATACATACACGTAGGGAGAGCTAGAGAGAGAGTACCGACAGCTTCACCTCCAGCATTTGTTATATAGCGCTTCTCTTGTTACAGCCTTCACAAGCCAAATCCCTTCCCTGCCCTCTTTGGCTTGCGAGCGGGAGGATCACATGACGCATACACATGAACACGTCATGCGCCCACAATGTCACGAGCGTATCACGTGCTCGAACCAGCCCGAGCCCCCGAGAGGCGAGCGGTCTTGTGGCGGCGTCCTATGCGCTTCGTCTCTGCAAGCTATGCCGAATGTGCCCTCGCCAATCACCTGGCTTTCAACCTATTACTGAGCATGAAATCTATATATATATATATATATATATGCCTCGTGCACCCAATCGCCGTCGTCACGACTCGAACTGGCGCTTCGTGTCTAAGTTCAATCGAGAAGTGCAGCGCTTCAGTAGAGAGGCCCGCCGTCTTTGCCACTACGGGATGTTGGGAGCAGGCGTCTTCTACGTGGAGCATGGGTTCTCAACCCTCCCACTGCGGCGGTTCCTTGCTGCAGATGGCCTGCATGCAAGCTTCGAGGGTGTCGCTCTGCTGGCGCAGCACACCAGCGTTCAGCTCCGAGGGACTTCGGCGGCATGGAGATCGGCACCAACCCCTTGCGCGACGAGCTCCGGTGACAAGCCCACTCAACAACGGGAAGCCGAGGAACGCCCACAGCCACCCAGGGTCCTCGCAGTCACAACATCGCCGCCCCTGCCAGCGCGGCGCTACAACACCAGGCGGACGCACGCGGCGATGACCAAGTCGGCGACTTCCAACTGACACGCGGACCGAACAGGTACGGCCAGTCTCGAGCACGCATGGTCCCAGTCGTTCCTATCAATTAGAAAAACTATTGAGAAACGGGTGCAGTATCAAAAACATGCTGAACAATTAACTAAATATTTATCCCACCGAATTGCACCTAAGGGGCTCCGCCTAGCCTGCACCCCATCAATGTCTACACTAGATGAAGCAGAAAAGAGGAGGTGGGAAGAAATATTACTTGAAGTTTCCTTAAAATTAACGCAGGTCATTGCGAACCACAGTGAACGTAGGGCCTCCGAATACGGTGTCGCGGAGACCACGCAGAGATCGTTGTCTAATCTCGGAGAGTATGAGAAAAGTGAATTGGAGAGGTATGAGACAAAAAAGATACAAGAAATTTCAAAAGTAAAAGCGCGCAAATTTCAACGTGACAGTAGAGATTCCACAGCCCAGTTACATGCGGAAAATAGGGGTGTGACTCTACAAGAAGGCCAGCGATCAGCTAAACTTCTTTCCAACTATGAAAAGAAAAATGAAAACTCAGAACAACAGCGTAGATTTGATCACAATGACCCGTCGATCATCGAATATGGATGTGACACCCACGTGCCACAAGATAGCCCAGCGCACTCAAAAACTCGTGAGAACAATGTCCTTAACCTGTCTAGCACAACACTTACACCCCCCCAACTCCAACTTTTGGCGAGGGGCTTAACATTTTGCCCAGCATCCGGCATATTTAATGAGTTTCAACTTTACCAAGACCTCGATAACTTTGCGCGTAATCTCCGCCTCCGGGAATACTTTCATGATCGGGAAAAGAGTCCAGACGAGAATAGATTGATTGGTGGAGACAAATCATGGTGTCCAAGTGAGCAGAGGGACAAACACCTTGATATGTATATATCAGCTGTCCAAAAAGATATAATCAGAGCGTACGGGAAAATACGGCCATCTCGCAACAACTTATCAAAGTCAGAACAAAGAGCACTCAATGAACTGCGAAGAAACCCCGACATTACCATTAAGCCTGCTGATAAGGGTGGTTGCATTGTAATACTAAACACATCGGACTACCTAAAGGAAGGGGACCGGCAACTGTCAGACACAAACTTCTACAAAGAACTTCCAAAGGACCCGACTCCCGAATTCGAAAAGAAAATAAAAGCAATCCTAAGTAACCTCCGCCAGGATGAAAAAATTACCGGCAAAATGCTAAAAGCGATGTTGCCGTCTCATTCTGTTCCCGGTCGATTCTACCTGCTCCCTAAAATACACAAATCAGGCAATCCGGGACGTCCGATAGTATCCAGTAACAGTACATCAACAGAAAATATATCAGAATTCATAAATTCCCTGATAAAAGACATCCCACCGACTTTTCCCTCTTACCTAAAGGACACAAACCACTTTATCCGCGAAACTTCTGATCTCAGTATCCCAGGTGATAGCTTTCTGGTGACCATGGACGTCTGCTCCCTATACACCAACATACCCCATCGTGACGGAATAATGGCTATGGTTTCTGAATATGAGAAATTTGACTCATCGACAGGTGTTAGTGGTGCGGTACTGTCTACACTTCTTGAACTTGTACTAAATCATAACCATTTTGAGTTCAATGACAAGCACTTCCTTCAGGTCAGTGGCACTGCAATGGGCACAAAAATGGCCCCGAACTTTGCGAGCACCTTTATGGCATCCCTTGAAATCCCGTTTATCGAGGGGCGCACCTTGAAACCTTTGTATTACCGGAGATTCTTGGACGATATATTCATGGTATGGAACCACGATGAGGGTAGCCTTCTCCGGTTTATATGTGATTTCAATGAACTCCACCCATCAATTAAGTTTACACATACCATTTCCAAAACTAGAATTAACTTCTTGGACGTCACTGTCTCGATCGAAAATGAACGCCTGACAACAAACCTTTACAAAAAGCCTACAGACCGGCAGATGTACCTACACTTCAACAGCAGCCATCCAAGACACTGAAAAACGGGTATTCCATATTCTCAGGCTTACCGGTATCGAAGAATATGCACCGACATACAGGAATTTGACAAACATGCAGGATACCTAAAGCATGCCCTATCACAACAGAATTATCCCGAAGACATTATTGACGATGCCATACTACGTGCTCGCAACGTGAACCGGAATACCATAATTAAGGAGCCAAAAACAGTATCAAAAACAACTTCCCAAACAAATCTTGTGCTAACTTACTCCTCATCAGTGCCACGAGTTAATAACATACTTTCCCGCCATTTCAATATAATCAGGCAAAGCAAACGATTAACTTCCATCTTCGCGGAACCACCTCGCGTGGTGTACCGCAGGGATAAAAACCTGAAGGACATCCTTGTCAGAGCCAAAACAAGCCCTGCTAAAATTGAACCAGGGTGCCACCCCTGCGGAAAAGCTCGGTGCAAAGTATGCCCCCCACATTGTCACAACATGTGAATCAAAAGCAAGCTCCTCAGATTTCAAATTCAAAATCACAGAAAACCTTAATTGTGACTCCAGTAATGTGATATACATGCTACACTGCAATGCCTGCGGGCAAGAATACATTGGCCAAACAGACACGCCGTTTCGACTGCGGTTCAATAACCACCGGTACCACACCACTTCGCTGCCGAACCTACCCTTATCCAGACACTTACGCCTGCCAAACCACAGCTTTGAAAATATCAGCGTAACCCTTCTACAATCAGGTTTTCGAAACACGCGGGAGCGCGAACAACGAGAGGCATATTTTATTTTCAAATTTAGAACATTAATATCCGGCATCAACGAAGACCCTGGCAGACTCTCCTGCCTCCGAGAGGTAAACCAAGATGTTTTTGGCAATAGGGAAACATAAATTGAGACCATGCTTGTTTCTTGATTGGCTCGTACGTCTGCAGTGTCCTTTCTTTCTCTTTTTTTTTTCTTTCTTTTTTCTCTTTTTTTTTTCACATTTGTAGAATGCGCAGTGCCTACGCTCCCCTACCACTTGGGGGGCTATTGACAAGGAACGGGCGGACATGAAAGGTAAAGAGCGGACCCATTAAGGGAACGCTCTTGCCTCCACGTGTGGCGGCGCAGACTCGTCCCGGCCGCCGCGGCGACAGCTTTGGGTGGCCCTCCGCACCACGAGGACCGGTAAACACGAGATCATAAGCAGATGTGGACGCTCAACGAGCCTCGACTGTGGACAATTTTTCTTAATTTGTCGTGTTGTGTTGTGTCGAGGATGTTCTTTTTTTTTTTCCCCTCTTTCCCATTTCCTCTTAGATGTTTTCGAAGGCGAGTGGACGCCGCTAGAGACGATAGTTTAACTCAACCCCTGACGAAGGGAGGTCCCCTCCCGAAACTGTTGGGAACTAAATAAATATTTTATCCTTGTTGACAACGCCTCCGTTGTGTTACAACCCATTGCTGAACCAAGACAACTGGCCCATCGAACTATTATTCTCATTGATATATATATATATATATATATATATATATATATATATATATATATATATATATCAGGCAAGTATTTTCAGTGGATCCAGTGTTTAATAAAAATTGGCTTGAGCGGACGAACGTACAAAAACTTTTATTAGTTCCAACGTTTCGGCCGGGGTCCGGCCTTCGTCAGGGAATCCCTGACGAAGGCCGGACCCCGGCCGGAACGTTGGAACTAGTAAAAGTTTTTGTACGTTCGTCCGCTCAAGCCAATTTATATATATATATATATATATATATATATATATATATATATATATATATATATATATATATATATATATATATATATATATATATATATATATATATATATATATATATATATATATATATATATATATATTTGTGATCGTGGCGGGGCGCCTGAAGGACATCGTCTTTCGGTAATTTTCTCTTGGAGGTAACATATCTCGTGGCGAATCTGCAGGTGTGTACGTCATAAAATAAGCAAGGCAACTATCGCGGTTTTGCTATGCAAAGAAAGATGAAGACGGCAAATGCGTCCTCGCAATCTTAGATGCCCCGCCCTACAGGTTTCTGATCATTGCTCTAATGGATAGTTAGAAAGAACCAGTGAGTCTGGCTTGGGTCCATTACGTATGGCACTTAACTTCTTAACGTCACGTTGGCTCTATACGCTTTGTTTCCGGCGTTACCGCGTTAGCGCCGCTTCAAGTGCGCAGCTTTGGAGCGCACAGGAACAGAGGGAACAAAAATGTTGTGAAGCAATGGGAGGGTGTTCGCGGTGAGCCATGTCGCGTGACAAAGAAGTAATAGTATATACGACGAGTGAACGCACAAACAGAGAGGACGGCGCGTTAAGTCGGCTGCGTACAAAACCACTTGAAAAGCTGCGTCTCGCTCGCGCGTGACATTTCCTTTACATAGGTTTCTGCCGAGGACAGTTTATACGTTGGATAGCGTAATTTTATGTAAAACGCGAGAGGCTACCCGATAGAGAAGCGCGAAATGTCGACGTTGTTGGCAGCACGTCGGATCGAGCGGCAGCTGGGCGAGAGCTGCGTTGTAGGTGTATACACGGGGATCGGCATCCCCCCTCCCCCCCCACCCCCCCTCCGTATATGATACTCGCGACGCGCACCCGCGAGGCCGAGATCAAGAGTGAAGCGGGCCTTAAGTTTTGCTTTTATCGAGGCATTACGCGGCGTCACTTCCAGGCTTCGGAACGGCGCGGCTGCCACAGCTTCGAGCCCCGCTGATAATCGTCGGCAAGGTCGACTGGCTCGCCCGAGGGACGCGATACACGTGCGCCCAAGCATTGCGCGCGACGAGGACACGTGCGCATTTCCGCGCGTATTTCCTCGGGGCAGACCTACGCCACGTCTATAATCGACGGCCGGCGCTGGGCAAACGCGGTCGTAACGTGTTTCTGCGGTTTCGGACAGCGATCGACAACCTTGAATGCGATCGTGTCGTTACATTTACTCGCGATGCATCGACGAAGTATAGCGTGTCGCTTATCGGCTCTCTTCTTGGTGACGAAAGTTGCGCGAATGAGTAGTCAGCAGGAAGGCGCGTGCATGCGGTATTAGGGCCCGGCCGATAGTCGCGCATCGCGCTTGCGGCCCAATTCTGGACGTTACCATCGGTTTTGGTTTCTGTCGTTATAGTCTGCATAAAAAAAAAAGAAAAAAAGAAAGAAAAAAAATACAGGATAGAAGGGGTTGGGGGGCCATTGTACTTATGGAAGGTGCATTTCTTTGACATCTTTCTAACAGCCAGAACGCGCAAGGTGCACAGTATATGCTCTTTCGATAGAATACAAAAGGACAAAAAGACCCTCAACCCTGGCGCAGTGTTTTCTACGGACCCTTGGGAGAAACTGTTCTAAGGGTGAAAAAAAGAAAAGACAGCAGACTTCAGCAACTTCTTTCGCTCCGAACTCATTTACTGAGACAGCAGCGTTTGCCCAACGTGAAGACGACAGCAGTGAAATTGGACCCTGATACTTTTGCTGGCACCTACCTAGCGATCTTCCCTTACGTCGGCGTTTCGTATCCGGCGTGTTAAAGGTATATGGCGGCATCCTTGATGGAACTGCTTCATTAAAGACCTTTCACTTTTAATTCATTGTGAGTCTCTTTGAAGGTCCCAGCTGGGGACCCCAGCTCGAATGATAAATGTCCCACCTCAATGAAGTCACATTTCTCCGCTTGGCGTGATCGATGCATGCGCATGTTAATATCATGTCACGTG
This sequence comes from Rhipicephalus appendiculatus, assembly GCA_030522465.1. NCBI lineage: Eukaryota > Metazoa > Arthropoda > Arachnida > Ixodida > Ixodidae > Rhipicephalus > Rhipicephalus appendiculatus. The sequence goes on from JALIZH010033001.1 coordinate 162,657, forward strand.
CAGAATGATGCAGTGCGATCTACATGACATGACGAAAGGAAACACATGTTTTTAGTGCATCTTCCGTGCTTATAATATGTAGCCCTATGTTATATCACGTGCTCGCTAATAGTTGTTCGGCATTCAATGCATATGCAAAGTTACTGTGTCACGTCCCTCCGGCGTTATTAGCGGGTGAAACGCCACGCATGCTTCAGACGTAGTGTTCCTCCAACTTTGTTCGATGCCCATTGTGATTGTTTTCATATAGGATCGCTGAATGTAATTGACGCCATATTTGAGCACGTGATGACTTGTAACTGCTTTTTCTGGCCTACGAAAGACATTCTTTCGTTACCATACTCGAAGCCTTTGTAATATCATCATTGCAGTGTACGCCGTACTTTCGGCCACCGTCGTTGTTTTCCCCTTTGGTACTCACGATCGCCTCCCTGGTGCGTTGTACGCAAACGCATCGCCATCTCGCAAGAATTTCATGCGATGCAGCAAATATAATCATCGATTCCTACATGTTTGCTTTTTCCGACATCCGAAATAACTGTAAGGATTTCTTTGCTTTCAGAACATGCTTGGAGCCCGAAAGGTTTGAACCAAAAGCAGCGCATAGCGTTCACGCCATATCTCAGCAGATAGGGCGATTAGCTCCGAAAACGCACACTTCTTCACCGGCCGGAGTTCAAGTATCAGTGGAGACCGCTTGTCGGGTAGCTTTCTTTTTCCTCGCGCTGCGGCAGTCGCGAGTTGTTCGCACGACAACCGAAATCGTCGTTGCGTGCCCTCAATGACGACAGCGGTCGTTGCCAGTGTAAACGAACAGACGGGCGGACAAACTGGACGGACACAACAGGCAAACCCAAATTTGAACACTCGACTGGTAATAATAATAATATCTGGGGTTTTACGTCCCAAAACCACGATATGATTATGAGAGATGCCGTAGAGGAGGGCTCCGGAAATTTCGACCATCTGGTGTTCTTTAACGTGCATTGACATCGCACAGTGCACGGGTCTCTACCATTTCGCCTCCATCGAAATGCGACCGCCGCGGCCGGGATCGAACCCGCGACCTTCGGATCAGCTGCCGTGAACTGTAGCCACTGTTCCACCGAGGAGGACCACTCGACTGGTGTCGCAGTCAAATATTGGCGTGTGATCAAAACAATTTTGCCCTTCATGTACTTCAGGATTGCCGCAGACGAAAACACGTGTTTTTACCAAATGACCGATAAAGGCACAATATCTTTTATGTGACTGTCACCACCACCACCACCACCATCATCATCATCATCATTATCATCATTCTGAGGCTATACGTGTCCACTGATGTCAGCTATTATAGGCCCAGTCTGCTGTCTTTCAATCTGTTAGTGTCACGCCATTTTCTTTTGCATCGCTGATGCATGGTCCTTAACTTTTTCTCAAGTTTCTCCGCCAAGTTGCTACCCTGTATGTTGGAACTGGCAGTATGCAATGACTGTATACTTTCCGCTTCAGCGACAGTGGCAGCTTGGGTGTTATTATTTGAGAATGCCTGCCCAATGCGCTGCAGTCCATGCACATTCTTTGGTGAATTTGCTCTTCATGAGTAGGCCCGCCCTTTAGTAAGTGACGTAAGGGTAGTACTCTTGTACAGAAGAACTTGCTGCTGGGCGAGTTGGTGCATCTTAACACAAAAGGAATAACTGCGCTACCTGACACACACGTAAAACCAGACACACACAGAAGCACAGACTTGCAACTAACAGGTTCGAAGGTCTGAAGAGGTGCTTCGACACGTCTTCCTCGCACATTACCCAGAATGGCTGGCTAACATAAAACTACGTGAAGCCAAACGACTGGAAGCGCAGACGACGGAACGTTGGTGGCGTTGTTGCCTGAAGGATGCCTTGGGAAGGATAAAGACGGGTAAAACTCGCGCTGCGGGGGGATGTCACCTTGCTGGGAGCAGCTGTGGTACCTGAAACGGTTTCGGCCACGCTCAGGAAAGGTCCCAAGTACAGCGTTGAAACTTCGCTGGAAGCTCATGAATGGCTGTCTCTCAACAGGAACCTTGCAAAGAAAGCGGATACAGAGGACCAAGAAGGGTGTGTGTTGTATGGCGTCGACTGTCTCTCCAAGACAGTCAAAAAGACGAGCAATGTGTCTGACAGGAAGGACCCTACTTTAGGTGTCGTCCGGTATTTCAGACGCAATGACCTCAGGTTGCTGTGGCAGGACAAAGAAGGACGGTTTGTTGTTATGCCCTCTGAACTGTTCCACGACAAGGCAACTGCAGCTGTTCAAATGAACTTCAAACCAGTGTCAGTGAAGGCCGCAAGGGTAAAGGCCTTCACTGTGGCTTGTGCAGTTCAAGCTGCCTGTTCAAGTTTGTGCAGTTCAAGCTGCCTGCACATGGCTGTGGCCATGTGCAGGCAGCTTGAACTGCACAAACTGGTTACCCTTGTCAACAGAAGCAAGGGTGGCTGTTTGAACATTTTCTTTTCGGCCAAGACGCACAAGAGAACATTCCGTTTCGGTCTATCGTGAGTGAACGAGGAGTGTGACAAAATGAAGTAAGTAGGTTTTTGCAGAAATGTTTGGTACCCCTTGTAGGGAACGACCCGTTTGAGGCGAAAAACTCTAGATATTATTAGGTTGTTGTAGTCGGGTAACGCCATTGGCAATGCTTTTTCCGTCTACATTGAAGATTTGTATTACTCTATTTCTCATTCATCATTATATCAGGCTGTTCGTATCTGCTTAGAAGCTAATGGCGAGGTAGCGTTTCAGAACACTGCCGGCGTGACCGTAGACAGGTCTTCAGTGTTGTCAGAGTTTTATCTTAACTCGACTTTTATACAGTTTGAAGAGAGCTACTACGTGCAGAAACAGGGCCCCTGCATTGGGTCTTGCGTCGCCCCTTTGTTGTGCAATATTTTTTATCAGGTTTTGACAGAGCGGTCAACTAAGGGCTCGACCATGGCCAGGTTTTCTGTGTGTATCGTTATATTGACGATTTCCTTGTGCTTCTATAAAAGCGTGACACTTCCAGTTATGACGATGCCATTGCGGATGTACTTCACCTTTTTCAGCGCCATGGCAAAAGGTTATCATTCACTAATGAACAAAAGATGACCAAATTCAATTTTTAGACATCGCTGTAACTTTCTTTGACGACCATGTTTGCTGGAAGTATAATCCGAGGTCACGAAAGAGTTTGTTGCCCTATGATTCCAGCCATTAGAAAACAGTGAAGCGGGCCATAGCTTCCCAGTGTATCATGTCGGCCTTGAAGAAGTCTTGCACACACTCCGTTCAGCAAAGCTTTGCAGCACAGATGGTTAGGTTGCAAGAGGCTGGTTTCCCGCAATATGTGCTAATTGCTGTAGCGGATCAAGGAAAAAATACCCAGCCAAAAAATTAACGTACACAGGAAACGGAGAAGAAGACAGGAAAGCGTTTGTTGCCCTATGATTCCAGCCGCTTTCCTGTCTTCTCCGTTTCCTGTGTACGTTCATTTTTTGGCTGGATATTTTTTCCTTGATGCAATGCACCAACTAACCCAACAACGAGTGTTATTAGTGCAGTAGCGGAGGCAATGCTGTAGAAAATCAAGGCCGAGAACTCAAATGTTCCTTCTCAAAGGACGAAAGTCGATATATAAGAGATGTGTAGTTGTGCCCTATGTGCACAAAACGTCGCACCACCTAAAGAAGGTTCGGAAGCGACATGGAGTTGAGGTCGTGTTTTCGGCTCCTAAGAAGCTTGCAGGGATGTGCGCGCGCATAGGCGGACGCCAAAACAGGGTGCAAGGGTGCGGGAAAAAGCACACGAATTCATATGCAGAGTGCAGTGTTGGCGTGGTATATGAAATACATTTGTCATGTGGAAAAAGTTATGTGGGACAGACCGGGAGATGTGTGAACATGCGCACGCGTGAGCATGATTTGTCAGTAAAAAACAATACAAGCGGGCCTACCCACCCACTGCCCCGAGTGCAAGTGTCAACCAAAGCTCAAACATGTAAAGATATTCAGCCGTTGCCGCGATAATAGAGCAAGGGAAATTTGTGAAGCTTACCACATAAGGAAGAAGGGAAATGACGGCGTCAGTGAATCATCGGTCCTTTTGCATAGCACAGAAATGAGGTTTATCGAAGAGCGTTGTTAAGATGACGTCTTATGGTTTTTAAATTTTTTTTCTGTGGTGATGCCTTTTCTGAAACGCGCATGCTTGGTGATGGTTTCTGCGAAATGTACTTATAGGTGGGCTGTGTGATATAAAAGTTAGTTGCAAATCTGCGCTTGTGTGTGTGTCTGGTTTTACGTGTGTGTCAGGTAGCGCAGTTATTCGTTTTGTGTCTCTTGTACAGACTTGAAGGGCTGGTTGCCATCATGAAATCTTTTAAGAACTTGATCCTTTTGCTGGGGGGGTAGCTCTCGTCCCTCCTGCCATGTGCGCTAGTTCTCATTGCTCCCGCTAGATGCGCGATGATGATGACGCTGCCATCGTGGCACAGCACATGCAAGGTAACCATTACACGCCATGACGATGACGATGGCGCTGATGACGAGGAAGAATAAGCACGTTCCAGACCACACATTCTCTTCATGCCATCACAGCTAAGCACGTGGTATGTACCCACTATACGTCATAACTATGACGATGACGCTGACTCAGTGCACTTCGCTACCGCTACTCATCATGAACACCGCAGAAGCCAAGGCAGCAGCGCGGAGGGCTCGCAATGCAGCAGCAGCGCGGGCTCGCCGCCAAGACCCTGCGGTTAGAGCTCACGAGGCCGAGGAGAGATGCCAGCGCCGACAGCAAGTACAAGCCACTACCAGCACTGAGGCGGCGGCAGCAGCGAGGGCCCGCGATGCCGAAGCTAAACGGGCTCGTCGACAAGCGCACCCGGAGGCGGCACGGGCCGGCGAGGCCGCAGCGAAGCGGGTGCAAAGACAAGCGGACCCCGACATGAGAGTCACTTCTTTATATGATGATGATTGAGAAGATGTACAGAGCATTCACGGTTTACCAGATTTAACCTCTGGAGCTAGCTCCTTCATCATCATTCACTTCGTGGATATGATGTGATTTTTCTTTAGCAGAGATATTAATCACCACTTTTGTCTCCAGGGTTGATTTCTAGCCCTACGTATTACAGCAAAAGCTGTCATCAGCTCACGATGGAAGTGGGGTATTTGTCCGCCGCCGCCACCGCCGGTGGCCGTAACCTTTATCGCGCAAAATAAGAAAAAATGCAACGAGAAAAAATTTGCTGGGAACGTCGGCCACTCTTACTGAGTAGCATCATGAATTAACCATTAACATCTTAAACAGCCGGCAAGGTTCCATGCCCTTGACCTCGCTTTTCAAGATCAAGCGATAGCATCAAGCTGGGCGACAGATACCACCGGTGATGCGTGTTATTCTTTGCTTCCACCTGCCACCTACGTAGCCATTGGCAAGCAGTCACTCTCTGCTCTCGTCCATGGCTCTTGTGAGAGCGATGATGTTTGGGGCCCTTAGATATATTATAGCGAAAGCTGTTATGAGGTCACAAGAGCCGATTTCGGCGCCGTAGTTGTCCGGTGCCACCTCCGCTGCCGTCGGTGCAAAACCCGCTCTGGCGCGAAATAAGAAAAAATGAAGTCAGAAAAAAAAATATAGGAATGAATGGGATATGAACCCGGACCCGCTTCGTGGCCGTCGAGTATTCTACCACAGAGTCATGCTGTTTAATTAATTAATATACAATTATTTATTAATTTTTTCTTCAATGCCTGTTCTTAGAAAGAGCCACGCTGGAGCTTGAAACTCCGCAAAAATGTCCTATACAGGTGTCTTGTCGGGCAAGCAATCGAGTTAACATATGTAATATAACGTCGTAGAAGAGTAAAATAACAACCAGGCGTCACACATTGCGAATTGCGCTACAAGTGACCGGTTCGATGTTAGCTTCGAACCAATTACAAAAGGCTCAGCCGTAACTCTTAATCGTCATCAGCCACAGCACAAACGAAGTGCACATAATGCCTTACAGATGTGTAGCGGGTACTACGCTTCTCCGCAGAATGTCAAATAAGGGCGTAGTGAGTGCTTCCCTACGTAGTGGGTACCTTGCATGTGTACTAGTATTACTTGCCCCAAGAGAGTCTACAACGGGCTCGCCGATCTTCCAGTTTCGCTGTGACTGTGCTGCGTGTTCCGCGCAGGCCTGGAGATTTTTTTACAGCGAAAGCTGTTATGAGATCACAACAAGGGTCGTTCCTGCGCCGTAGTTGTCCGCCGCCGCTGCCGCAACCGCTGCCGCCGCCGCCGGTGTCCGTAACCAATATCGCACGAAATAAGAAGAAAAAAACAAAATAAATAAAAAAACACCTATGACACACTGGGAATCGAACCCGGGTCTTTTGCGTGGCAGCCCAGCATTCTACCACTGAGCTACGCCGCTGCTTGAAAGTGCTGTGCAAACTGACCCTATGCAGGCTTCATGTCGGGTAAGAAATCGCGTTAACATGTGTTGTAAAGCGTTTTAGAACAGTAAATTAAGAACTAGGCGTCACACAATGCGAATTGCTTAACGAGTGGGGCGTTCAATGCTCCAACCCATTACAAAAGCCTGAGGCAAAATTCTTCATCGTCGTCAGCCACAGCATCAACAGAGTGCACATAATGCATTACAAGAGTGTAGCGGGTACCGCGCTTTTCTGAAGAATGACGAATAATGGCATAGTAGACGCTTCCCCACTACACAAAAATTATAACGATTTATGGCGTAGTGGGTACCATGCAAATGCGCTTGTAGTAGTTGCCCCAAGAGTGTTTTAAAAAGGCTCTAAAAAGACCGCTCTCCCAGCTTTCCCTGTAGCTGTGCTGCGCGTTCCGCGCAGGCCTGGCGGTTTTTTTACTTTCTCGGTTTCAGTCCTCATAATTTCTTGCAGTTCATGGCAGCGATTGCTGACGATCACTATGTCTCTAGAAAATATTAGGTTGTTGATATATTCTCCTCTAATTTTATTCTTCTTTGTTTACAGTCCAGTCGTTCGAACACTTCTACGCATTCTATGAACATCATTAGAGAGATCGCATCTCCTTGTCTGATGTCTTTCTTGATCGCGAGTATTTCAGCTGTTACACTGCTCCACTGTTCTGAAAACAAGCCAAATAAATGGACGATGTTATTTATTTGATTACAAGTGAGGGCAGTCGTAAATGAGCCAGTGTTGCATGATCCCGCATGTTGCTTATTCATGACAAATAAGAAAGCTGGATCAACTGCCACACTTTCATTAACACGAATACTGGGTTTCCGAGACTAATCCTTTTCGGTGCTTTTTGAGTTGGCCAGTGGTCAAAGCAACGCTCCACCTGCGTTATCAGTAGGATCATCTGGTCGTTCATGCAATTACACCTACCATCAAAGACTTCGCGACGTGACGCTACAATGCTATGTCGGTTGTGGGTCGGCGTAGCATTTGCAAACTCATTCAGCCATCGCATAGGTACGGCGGACTCATCCAAGTGTGATAGCTGCAACTGTGAAGAAACTCTTGACCACGTCTTGTGCCACTGTCCCGACTTTGAACAAGACCGCCGGACTCTCCAGTGTGCCTTGAGAAGATTGGATGATCGTCCCTTTACTCTGGAAAAGATCTTGGGTGCATGGTCTACAAGTACATCAGCCCAGAAAGCCACACGAGCCCTTCTACAATTCTTGAAGGCAACATCGCTGAGCGACCGCCTGTGAAACCCTGCACTGTGTGTGTCGTGTGCAATGTGCATTTACTTCTCTCTTTCTCTCTCTCTTTCTCTTTTACTCCCTTATTCCCCTCTCCCCACGTGTAGGGTAGCAAACTGGACGTAGTTTGCTACCCCCCTTCCCTACCTTTCCTATATTCATTCTCTCTGGTCGTTCATGATGGATGATAGCGGTAGAATGGAATCGGGGCAGAAAGGATCGCTACTATATAGTGGTGGCCAGAAGACATGAGCGCTACGTGAGCGAATACAACGGCATCTCGTTCAGCAATGACACGAAAGATGGCGGAGTTAGCTAAAATTGCTGAAAGAAATGAATAAGGGTATTCGGAGACAGAAGAAACCAGAACACTGCACAAGAATCTGCAGTATCAGGGCTGTTACTTTTTGCTGTTTAGGATAATTCTGCTGGGTTGTACGGGTACTGACTGAGTGTATAGGCAATCTGCTTCTTTTTTCTTATACGCTAGCTTTTGCACGATAAAGCAATGACATATATTTAAATTTTTTAGTGTTACAACGAACGTAAATGGCTTCCCATTGTCGCAAATGAAATGATTTGCTTCAATTCACAAGTTTCTCATCTTCAAATACTTCATACTGAGAGCCACTACCAAAGGAATAGGTTCTGCGCTCAAGTTTCACTGAATTCTAGCCTAAACCAGATAAAACGACCCTCGGAAATCTTCTGCGAGCCTTGTAACTCCCGACAGTTACAATGTATACCGTAAACGAAGCTACTAGTGCGCACACCAGGTCCTCTGGGACTTCGCCGCACATGATCCGAGAAGTAAAGCAGCTTTTCCTCGAAGAAGCCGTCGTACACGAGTCAGTTTTCTTCTTCATGTGAAAGGTAACGCTTTGCTCGGTCGTGTAGGTTCAGAGAGCTAAAAGACAAAGCTGTGCTTGACATCCGCTATGACAAGAACAGAAGCCTTGCCCATGCATGGATGAGAAGCCTGGCGTGTTTGGAAGAGTCTGTCGTAAAATAACGACGTAAGGTCATGTCTTTCAAATCTGTTTCTGAGCAAGTTTCGCGCAGCGTACGCTTACTGACTCAACTTTCAGTCAAAGAAAGTGGCACTCGGGCTTAGCTACAACACTGATTCAGATTGGCGCGATAAATCCACCTGTGGTATACCACTGCCGCCGGCCATACTTGGGACGAGTAGGGTTAGGTCTTAATGACACTTCAGATGCCATGATATATTCATAGATTAAGTAGACTCAATATGCTTTTTTTCTTATGTACGCAAGGAGAGTTATACAGCCAACATGCGTGTGCCGTGAGTACTGCAGCAACAGATTCATATCGGGTCAACAATTTCGTTACTCACGATGTGGCAGAAGCCCATTCCGCAGAAGTCATTACCTCCGTAGATTAAGCAGTTATTCAAGGAGATGAAGAAAAAACAGACATGTACAGCGGCGTTCACAACAAAATCGTCGCCACCGACCTTCGCCAAATAATCACCCCTGTCAGCAATTACAAACACTGCCACGAACGAAATTAACACTGATAAATGACTCCGGAGCAAGGGCCTTTCCGCAGTGGCATATCACGCTTCCGTTTCCTTGCCGCCTACTTTGCGCACAGGCATGAAACAAGCTATTACAAGGACATATACTCATGGCCAACATACACGCGCGTTCTTTCTTAATCTCTTTATATCATATCATATGCACATTTTGTATCTATAATCTGGCATCCTCGTAAACACTGTATTATTCATGGCTTGGAAGCCCTTCAAAGCCGAGCTGTTCACTTCATCTGCTCTGAATACTCACCTTCCGCTGGTCTCACCGCTTGAAAATAATCGCGCTGAAGCGCATGAAGCTTCAAATCACCGTAAACTTGCTCGCTTATCTCTTTTTCATAAACTGCACTGTTACCAATTCTTCCGTGAAAACTTTTTCCCGCAAGCAGTCACTATCTTTTCTCGCCAATACCATCCAAAGTAAAACAGATGGGGAAGTTTCATATACAAGCAGCTTCCCGCACAACATACACCGGTCCAGCTCACCGGAATGCTACTGTGGTCACGAAGATGAGAATGCTGGGCATATTTTCTGGAGTGCGTAAAGTACGCAAATGAAAGAGAAAAATTAAAGAAGAAACTAGCAAGTTTGGACAGACGCGCCTTCACATTACAGAAATTACTTGGACCATGGCCTGAAATACATCTTCAGAAAAAGGCGAACATCTTTCTGAAAGACTTCTTAGTGGACACCGAACTAGGTAAGCGCTTCTGATGAACAGCTCTGTGTTGCTATATACGCAGTGATGTGTTAGTCCATATACTGTGGGCAGAACGAGAAATGTGTGTGCGTGGACTCTTTATTGGAATGTGAACTACTGCAAGCAAACTGAACATCACGATGTTATTTTAACTTAATTGTTTCAGTGTGCGACATTTTTTTTTTTTTTTAGTTGCTCAATTTTTATTTTGGGTAACCATCGTTGCTTTTTTCGCTGCAGAACTTATAGAAATTGAGTAGCCGAGGTAATGTACACCTCACCCTCTACACAGCAAGCCAGTTAAAACAGAACAGAACAGAACAGATAATGTGTCATTCTATACACAACGCTTAATCTGTATAACGCGCACATCAAAGGATTGGAACATGTCATCTCATGCTGCTACAAAAACCATCAGCAGTACATTTAAAGGCCTTATTAATGAAAAATTTCATCTAACCACCTGTGATTAATATTCCAATGGCTTGTCCTGCGCATTCGTATATTGCATTTTTATTCAATTTACCGTAATTCTTGCTATGGTTCTTCTTTTATTACCGACTTGGTCGCTTTTGTTTGACAGTTCTTTGCTTTTCTTTACTTTTTCAAGCAATAACTTGTTATTACGTTTGTGAGTTTTTCATGTAACGTGTGAGTATTTATATCCATATTTTTTACCTTACTCATTTTTTACGAGCTGTGTACATGCCTGTATTTGTACACGCACTGTATTTGTACCAGACACCCGTATGTAATGCCACTGTCGCTGGATTCGCATTCAACGGCCATGGTAACACCTTCAATTCGAAAGTCTTTAGGGGTAACTTGAGTAAATAAAGGAACAAATATCTCGCGGAGACTAATGACGCGCAGCGTGCCGTTGGGCGTTAATGTCTCGGATGTGTTTGAATTATTCACAGTGAAAAAAAAATAATCGCTGCATTAGTTATTTATTATAGCAGCTAAAAAAGACCCTGACAAGCGACAACTTAGTGATCACAAAAGCGCATTCGTAACTCTCACATTTTATTTCCCAAGACACAGTGTTTTAGAATTTCGATACTAACTGTGCCTCAGATGTAGAGATGCAGTTTCGCACTTAATGTGAAACAATACCACGACTTCTTGCACTTCATTTGCTTTCTGGTTGGAGTAAGTATTCTATAATTTGTGCTTGTGATCTGCACTATATCAGAACAGATTCTTTAAAAAATTGGGGGGACCCTTAAGCTTCGCCTTTAAGAGTTGAATGCGATAGCGATATCCTGTCCCTAGTGCGTACTTCAATCACTTAGTGCATACTATGTAATGGGCAGCATGCTTTAAACCACGAGCAATTATGCGCGTGAAATGTTTTCGAACTTGCTATGTGCGCACTACGGGGTCTTAAGGGAATACGCGCAGTAACGTATGTGCCTTTTGTAATGGGTGGCGGGCTTTTTTAAACCATGATGTCGATGTGATATTCACATGTTCTCCCGCCCAATGGCAATGTACGCTTGTACCACGCAATATTACTGCGATATTATATGTTGTATTGTGACGCCTGTATACAGGACGGGTGTGTTTGTAAAGCATGAAAGTTATTTTCACTGCATTTCCAAGCAGAGGGAGTTATTTTTGCTGTATTTCCAAGCAGACGCGTGGCTCTATGGTAGAACACCTGCTTTCCACGCAAACGGCATGGGTTCAATCCTCACTCGGACCCGGAAAATTTTGTTACTTTAGTTGCATATTTGCATTTCCAAGCAGAGGGAGTTAATTTTGCTGTACGTCAAAACAGACGTGTGACTGTGTGGTAGAACACCTGCTTGCCACGCAGACGGCATGGGTTCGATCCTCACTCGGACCCGGAAAATTTTGTTACTTTAGTTGCATATTTGCATTTCCAAGCAGAGGGAGTTAATTTTGCTGTACGTCAAAACAGACGTGTGACTGTGTGGTAGAACACCTGCTTGCCACGCAGACGGCATGGGTTCGATCCTCACTCGGACCCGGAAAATTTTGTTACTTTAGTTGCATATTTGCATTTCCAAGCAGAGGGAGTTAATTTTGCTGTACGTCAAAACAGACGTGTGACTGTGTGGTAGAACACCTGCTTGCCACGCAGACGGCATGGGTTCGATCCTCACTCGGACCCGGAAAATTTTGTTACTTTAGTTGCATATTTGCATTTCCAAGCAGAGGGAGTTAATTTTGCTGTACGTCAAAACAGACGTGTGACTGTGTGGTAGAACACCTGCTTGCCACGCAGACGGCATGGGTTCGATCCTCACTCGGACCCGGAAAATTTTGTTACTTTAGTTGCATATTTGCATTTCCAAGCAGAGGGAGTTAATTTTGCTGTACGTCAAAACAGACGTGTGACTGTGTGGTAGAACACCTGCTTGCCACGCAGACGGCATGGGTTCGATCCTCACTCGGACCCGGAAAATTTTGTTACTTTAGTTGCATATTTGCATTTCCAAGCAGAGGGAGTTAATTTTGCTGTACGTCAAAACAGACGTATGACTGTGTGGTAGAACACCTGCTTGCCACGCAGACGGCATGGGTTCGATCCTCACTCGGACCCGGAAAATTTTGTTACTTTAGTTGCATATTTGCATTTCCAAGCAGAGGGAGTTAATTTTGCTGTACGTCAAAACAGACGTGTGACTGTGTGGTAGAACACCTGCTTGCCACGCAGACGGCATGGGTTCGATCCTCACTCGGACCCGGAAAATTTTGTTACTTTAGTTGCATATTTGCATTTCCAAGCAGAGGGAGTTAATTTTGCTGTACGTCAACACAGACGTGTGACTGTGTGGTAGAACACCTGCTTGCCACGCAGATGGCATGGGTTCGATCCTCACTCGGACCCGGAAAATTTTGTTACTTTAGTTGCATATTTGCATTTCCAAGCAGAGGGAGTTAATTTTGCTGTACGTCAAAACAGACGTGTGACTGTGTGGTAGAACACCTGCTTGCCACGCAGACGGCATGGGTTCGATCCTCACTCGGACCCGGAAAATTTTGTTACTTTAGTTGCATATTTGCATTTCCAAGCAGAGGGAGTTAATTTTGCTGTACGTCAAAGCAGATGTGTGACTGTGTGGTAGAACACCTGCTTGCCACGCAGACGGCATGGGTTCGATCCTCACTCGGACCCGGAAAATTTTGTTACTTTAGTTGCATATTTGCATTTCCAAGCAGAGGGAGTTAATTTTGCTGTACGTCAAAACAGACGTGTGACTGTGTGGTAGAACACCTGCTTGCCACGCAGACGGCATGGGTTCGATCCTCACTCGGACCCGGAAAATTTTGTTACTTTAGTTGCATATTTGCATTTCCAAGCAGAGGGAGTTAATTTTGCTGTACGTCAAAACAGACGTGTGACTGTGTGGTAGAACACCTGCTTGCCACGCAGACGGCATGGGTTCGATCCTCACTCGGACCCGGAAAATTTTGTTACTTTAGTTGCATATTTGCATTTCCAAGCAGAGGGAGTTAATTTTGCTGTACGTCAAAGCAGATGTGTGACTGTGTGGTAGAACACCTGCTTGCCACGTAGACGGCCTGGGGTTCGATCCTCACTCGGACCCGGAAAATTTTGTTATTTTATTTGCATCTTTGCATTTCCAAGCAGAGGGAGTTAATTTTGCTGTATGTCAAAGCAGACGCGTGGCTGTGTGGTAAAACACCTGCTTGCCACGCACGCGGCCTGGGTTCTATCCTCACTCGAACCTGGAAATTTATTATTTATTTTATTTGCATCTTTCTAGATTTTTCGGTCACGGACAAGATGATGATTTTTCGCTCACAACCAACGACGCCGACACCGAGGCCGACACTGACGCCGACACCGACAGCGGAATTTCTGCGAAACGAGCTCTTTAACGCTATCGCGTTAATATTGATTCCAGTCTGGATACGAAGGTGGTGCACCACAGCGATGAAGAATATGAGGCACACCGCTTCATCTTCCTTCTCTTTTCTGTCGCACCATTTGCTCTTAACGGCTGGCTCAGTTCTGTAAACATTGTTGATGGTTCATATAACAGCAATGGGGCGTGGCTCCAGCAGATCACAGCTGCTCAAGTTGCATCTATCATGTTCTGTTGTTGCAAAAGCAAGCGCCTAAATCTTAGCATTGTTGTGGAGTATTGACTTGAGCAAGCAGTACAGCAGATGCACGCTCAGCAATCAATTTTGTTCAAGGCGAAGCAAAAAAAAAAAAAAAATCTTCGAACGTTTTGGAATGGGCGCTCGCCGGTGAAGTTGGTTCATTGGATCATTGGTGTATACCACGTGATATATCGCTATGCACTACACAGACGTTAGGAAGATGGCTATTTCTTCCTTTTCATCTCTGCTCTGGCTTTCGCTTTTAACAGGGTTGCTGTTTAAGCTTTTCGTTAGGCCGCGTGGCGTGAACAGAAACTCGGCCCAGCCACATTGAGCCGATAGTTAAAACTTGGATCAGCCTAGTTAAGCCGAGGTAAGTATGGCCAAACTTATTTAAGACTACATAAGCCTAACATACCCGAATTTAGGCGAGCTTAAGTTTAATAATACGAGCGTAATCAAGCACAGTCCAGCTTGCCTTTGCTATGCTAAGCCAAGTTAAGCTTAGATGAGCCCAGTTGAGGTCAATAAAGTATAACGTAGACTAACTAAGCTTAGTTGAGCATGGCAACGCCTGACTAGGCCGAGTATAGCTAATTCAGACTAATTTAGTCAGAACCTAATTATTCCTTATAATTCAAGTCGAATTCCAATTAGGTCGGTGAAGCGAAATTAAAAATGACACTAACTGCTGGTGTCCAAGTCGAGTATTATTAATTCGAAGTGAGCTTAATTAGTCTGAAATAAAACTACGAATACTTGAAACTAATTGAGTTGTGTATAATTCATCAAGGCGCAACCAAGATGCCTGAGATACATGTGGCCCAATTATTGTAATTAAGCCTTATTATGTTAATTAAACCTATTTAAGCTAAATAACTCAAATTGAGCCTAACATTGCTATGGGATCGAATGACTGAGATTCAATCAATTCTGATCCTACCTAAGAGACCATCAGTGCCGATGTATTTCAGTCTTGTGCCTTTAGTGCAAGCTGCCCACATTTTATTTTTTTTATCGCCTGGCATTAAGTGTTTTTACCCAGGCACTGGTTCACTTGTAAGGTTCAGAACATAGAATCAGTAAACTATAACTGCTACAGCAATATGTAACTGCACTTTCCAAGCGCATCACTTTTCTCATCTGTATTGGGGGTGGAACGGTTATGGTTGCAAAAATGCTTGCAACTCCTCCTTGATCTTTCTTTCTCAGTTCGTTCCTCAATGCGCTGGCGCGACGTGCCCTGGGAAATCAGTCACTAATCCGGCAGTACATTGATTCAGAAAATAAAGTGAAAAAAAAAATAAATAAAAGAGAGAAAAAGTAAAGCGCGAAATACTAAACTGTAAAATTCGTTGACATCTTATATCTTACTGGAAGACTGACTTTACTAATTTCTCATAAACGCTGGGAACAAAAACATCATCACCGAGAAGAAAAAAAAATGAAATACGGTGAATTTACGCGGCAACTTGCTTTGAATCGAGAAAAAAATTACACACGGCGTCACAAACTCTCCTGCGGGTAAATTTCCGTATAATATTATCGAATGAAAGAATCACCAGAAGTGACAAGTTCAAGCCCAACATTCGGAGGAGTTCTTCGAGAAAAGATTTTTACAGCAGAGCCGACGTTATGGTCGTGGTTTTCTGTGTGTCGTAGATAGAACATTATCGTCATCATGAACCGGCACGCGCTCTCTTCGTCCTCTCCTTCATCGCCTTCCTCTTCTTCCTCTTCTGCTTCACTCCCAGAACACATGCGCCCATTTGTCAGGCGTGGGATGCAATAACTGATGGGTGAGCGAACGAGTACAGAGAAAGAGAAAGAGATAGATACAGGGAGAGATATAGAAAAAAAAAGAAAGAGAGATAGAGAAAGAGATATTCTCTCTGTGAATACCCGCCACGATGCTCTAGTGGTTATGGTACTTGACTGCTGACCCGAAGGTCGCAGGATCGAATACCGGTAGCGGCGTCCGCGTTTTCGGTGGAGGCGCATGTACTTAGATTTAGGTGCACGTTAAAGAATCCCAGGTGGTCAAAATTTCCGGAACGCTCCTCTATGGTGTCCCTTATTATAATATCATGCTTCTGGCACGTTAAACCACAGCAATTATTATTACTCTCTATGATTCAAGTTCGATCTTAGTTCCCCGTGTAAAGCTTTTTAGTATGACTGCTTTACAGAGGTCCACTTGTAACTTTTCCAAGAGTCCCTGCAAAAAACAATTCATTAGCAACATCTTCTAGGCTGTTGGGGGTTAAAAAATTAAGCCGGTGGAACTATAAAAGAATAAGTGACTGCCTTTTAGGGTACGCATTAAGTTCTACAAATGGTCCTTTTTTTTAGAATGAGAAACAATTTAATTAACTAGAGAGGCGTTGTTTCTTGATAGAGTTATTGTGCGAG
Organism: Rhipicephalus appendiculatus; assembly: GCA_030522465.1. NCBI lineage: Eukaryota > Metazoa > Arthropoda > Arachnida > Ixodida > Ixodidae > Rhipicephalus > Rhipicephalus appendiculatus. The sequence goes on from JALIZH010033001.1 coordinate 179,155, forward strand.
CCGAAGATATAATTTAGCGAGCCGATGATATAAGTGTGATGATGCACATTCTTGAAGAACCAGGGTTCCGATTTTGCAAGTAAATGAAAGCACAGCCCAGCTATAGTATTGGCAGAATTTACACGCAATAAATTATGGTTAAAAAATATCTGCGCAAACTGAAACAATTGTTGCTGAGTCTATGCATCGCTCTTTTAATGCGCCTGCTCCCTTAGATAAAATATTTTCAATGTGCCAGCTCCAGCAGAATTTTCTAGAGTATGTGACCCATAAATATCCAAACGATTCCCCGTTCGGGATAATATATCGTTGGTAAAATAAGGATGCCTGCACCGGAACGCTGCTTTGGATTATAATTACGATGGGATTTCATTAACAGTAACAGATAGGTTAATGCCCTCCAGCCAATTTTCATGTCAACTGATACACGTCTGTAGGGTTTGGTGACGTGTACATATATTCAGTCTGGCAGCAAAATGTGATGTCGTCGGCGTATAAACACACCTGCGCATCCTCTTGTACAGGAACAGTAGGTAATGATACATCAATCAACAGTGGCGACAATGCTGACCCTGGGAGAAACCTCTAGTTTGCCTATATTTTTTGGAAAACGCAAACCGCATCGTGAGCAGTAAAATTTTCTAAGATTAAAAGGCATGTATCGACGTTACGAAATATTTTGGCAGACCTGCGTTCTGAAACGAACTGATTACGTTTGGTCATGCTCCACGCTGCCATATCTGCCTGTAGCCATTAAAGGGGCATATTTTTTCTCTGATATCGAGCTAGTTGTACACGGCTTTCTGGGTCAACATTGGCACACAAAATGGAGCAGCCACGCCCTTATTGAATTTGGCATGCACTTAAAGATCGTGTTGACAATCAACTAGTTATCTATGCAGCCACACAGGATTCTCTCAATCAATTTTATATATCAGACGTGAGTGATATTCGCCTGATATTATCGAATGCAAATCCAGCGCCTACTTTTTTTAAAAGAGTACTGACACTAAATTTTGAAGGCTAGATAAGTTGTGGGATAAATGTGTGCGGACACACGCGCATCATCTACGAAATATCAACGGATAATATAGGCCTAGAACATATTTAAGAGCAACCTCAAAGTGCTTGTCGCGGAACCACACGCGAAACCCGTCTTTGTTTTTCTTGTAAACAACCCACCGCCTCCTACATCACATGCTTGTGTTAGCTGCCGCGATCCTTTGCGAGCGCTCTCTCCTAGCTGACCTTTTCAACGAAAAGAGGGGGCAGGCTTGCGGGCGAGTACAAAGGCACATATCTTTGCCTCGGCAGTGCATTTTTGTGTGGACACGCATATTTACAACGTCTCAGAGGGAGCCTTCGTTGAAAAAAGTTCAATGCGGGGCTCACGTGCACGCGCTTTTGTGTGCTCACGTAGCCAGCTATGTTTGCACGAAAATCACTCTAGGGTCCCACCTCACTCGGCGCTCTCTGAAACCAAAACTGCGACTGGGGCGTATAAAACCATTTCCAAATAATTAATCGTCGCGCGCTCGAGCAAACGAGCTTTTCAGCCGTGATAAGTGGGTCGTTAGCTACTTATTGCAACAGAAGAAACAAGATGCGAAAATTTCTGAGTCACTGCTTCTTTAATAATGGTATTATTTGTGCGGCCCTATCTTCTGGTGGAATTCATGAATTTCTAATAGCATGGTTAACAAAATTCCTATGTAACATTCTCATTATCAATTTCTTTTCCCGAAAGTTACGCTACACTGAGCGCCGATACAGCACTTTCGGACGGGAGCTCCTCGCGGCCTACCTTGCGGTGAAGCACTTCAGGTACTTTCTCGAAGGGCAAGAATTTGCCGTTCTCATCGACCACAAGCCACTTGTTTCGGATTTACGCTTCTGCAGTGCCACCCATACTCCTAGAGAGCTTTGGCACCTTGCTGTCATCGCTTAATTCACCACAGACATACGCGACGTCAAAGGCAGCTTTAACAGTTCAGCGGACGCTCTCAGTCGTATTACCATCAACGCCACGAAAAGCACCATCAACCTCTCCTTGTCTTCACTCGCGGAGGCAGAATCATTAGACGATGAGCTTCCACGACACCGATTCTCTACATCCCTCCGACTGGAGCAAGTTAACTTTCCCCGACCACGGCGTCATGCTCTGGTGCGATGTTTCACACAACTGTACTCGCACCTATGTTCCTTCATATCTGCGTCGTGCTGTTTTTGATACCCTACACTCAATCTGCCATCAAGGCGTGCGAGCTTTGGCGGACTTTTCTTCTTCTTCTGGCGCACAACAACTGGGGACATGAACTGGTAGTGGGGTTCTGCTTAGGATAGAGGAAGAAGTAGTTCTAAGAATGGCGTACAAGTATCAATAAACCACTCTGCGTTTCCCTAAACCGTGCTTCAGAGTGCTACACTGTAAGGCCATCAGGACCATGTACGCACAATGAGCAGCATGCTTATTACAGTTGCTATTTCCAGAAATTTGATCTCCTGGCAGCTAAAAGTCATTATTAGCAAGCGGGTGGGCGTGACATGACCCAACATGCTTAAAGCCGCTTTCAAGCCCTTAAGGAATATTTACAGAAACCTAGCCAATTCTCAGGGCGTTGGAACCACTGATAAGGTACTAATTTCCGACAGAATCTTTCCTCACGAATCAAAACTGTGTTTTCCAGTTTTGAGTCCTAGGTGCGAACTCGAAGTGTTGACGATCATAGCTGTCCTTCGCATTAGTACCTGTTCTCTAAAAGCCCACAGACGTAGACTTAAAATCTCCACATTTACTAGGACCTTGGTTAAAAAGTAACTTTCGCAACGCAGCATTCATAATATCTGGCCGCTTGAACGCACCGCGTTTCAAGACAGATTACAAGAATCAATTTTAGAGACACCTATGGTGAATTCAGATTTATTCACAGACTCTTTTATAGTGGAAGTTCGTGAGAGTTCCGAAGATTTTCTAATAGATCCTACTAATTTTTGAAATGTGCTGTAGTTGAGTTACTAATGGAAAGCCTAAAAAAAGTCACAGTTTCGCCACAAGGGCGAAGCAATGAATGCGATAGCAAGAAATTTGAATGTTAAAAGGACGCTCGACAAGAATTTATTTATTTATTTATTTGATTTGCATACACAGATACACAAGGACACAGAGGAAAGAGGGAGAGAGCAAGCTGGCAACTGCCACCTGGTGGGGCACAACGCCTGCTTACTCTTTCGGGAGAAGGGAAGAGATAGAGGAGAGGGAGATAGGAGGAGAGAAAGAGGAAAGAAGGGAGGGAAGTATAAGAAAAATTGACGAAGACTTAGACAAGCATAAATAAACACGAAAAAAAAAAACGTCTATAAACGGGTGGCAAGGTCCGTTTGGTCCATAAAAGTCAATAGAGCTCGACAAGAACGCGCAGGTATAAACAAGACAAGCGTGAACTGTCACAATTCTTACGTCTTTGTGTTTGAGCAACGCGCTGCAAGTGCCGACAATGCAGAACCCGACGCTCTTAGATATTTCTTTGTCTTTTAAACTGCGGCGCGTGGAGTGACCCCTCTGCGTCTCCTGCCACGCGGTGTCGTCGGACCCAAGGCGTTCCCGGCGTTCTTTTTTTTTTTTTTCATTCCATATCACGTGCGGGTGCAGAAAGGGGCCACTTTTTCGTGCGCGTCTAAAGGGCAGTTTTCGAATTGAAAGAAAATGTAGGAGCGTTGCGTGATAGAAAACAGGCTCAAGCTCCTCCGAGATCTGCGTGTAACCAGAGGTAAACGGTGTATATAAATAGCTAGCCGTTATTTCGCTGAAACATCAATGGCGCGTGGTTGAGGGGTCTAACGCAGCGCCCCGCGAAGCATAGGGTCACTGGTTCGAACCCTGGTCGGGTGCTTCGGAATTATTTTTCTTTGTGCTTAAATAAATAAATAAATAAATAAATAAATAAATATATACATATATATATATATATATATATATATATATATATATATATATATATATATATATGCATATATATACATACATATAGATATGTGGTACGCGACGGCGACGGCAAAAATTCGCCGAGAGTGTCCATATAATTGCTATCGCAATAAATTGAAGTCAATTTACATGCATTCCAAAAAACATAGGAAACTGATCACCACTTTTGGCTTAATTAAGAGCGACACACGAGGAGTTAGACAAGTTTGGACTAGAAAAAGTACTTTCAATCGCGGGAAGTGACTGGCAACCCAGAAAAGTGGGTATCAAACACCCGTGTGTTTTTTTTTTCTTCCTTTTCATCGCTACCTTGTATGTCGCAGGGTGTGCACGTCGTGCTTACAACAGACCCTTTTTAGAACATCGATGAGTGATGCACAGATAGGGCTCATGTAGTTCTCGTAGGCAATATCACACTTGATATAAGAAATATCCCATAAAAAATAAACGATGCCAAGTTGGTCGGAGGAAGGGCGTCTAGTTGTCATGGTTGTAGTCGGAGAACAGAGTGCTTTGGAATCTTTAAATGCGTGATAGCCGTCGGGATTTTAGAAATTAGAAATAGCGCTAATGCGATTGTTGTCTGATGTAGTTCTACGCTTCTAATCAGAGTTGTGGTCGGGTTTTGAGGTCAGCCAATGTCAGGTAGGCGAGTGGCATTCGGGTTCCCGGAAAAATCACCAACAAGGTAGAGGAGGGTGATATGAGCTGGGTTTAGTAGGCAGTGAGAGAAGCACAGGACGAAATTACTTTTGAAGGTGGCGTCGCCTACGGTAGCGGCTGCTAGGGTGTCCCTCATGGATCCTTCGGCAGCTCAAACTCCTCAGGACCATTCAATAAAGTTCTCGACCGACCGACCGACCGACCGACCGACCGACCGACCGACCGACCGACCTATCAACTGACTGACTGACTGAAGGCTGAGAAACACGGATGAGAAGAAATGTGCGGCTAAAAAGCTCAAATGCCTGCACATAAAGAGTGCAGACACGGAACGAAGGAAGAAATCAAGAGCATTGGCGATCAAGTCAGAGAAATCCGAAGCGAAAATAGACCAACCAAGACTACTCAAAAATAGCGTGAGAGAAACAGAGCCAGCATATTCGATACGAAAGTTGCGAACGAAAAGGACAATGGAGACATGTAAAATTCTGAAACCAAAACAAAACAAAAGAAAAACAATCGGAAGGGAAAATCTGTGCAAGTTGTTCTGTACCTTGAAGATCAAGCTGGCTGCCCGAGGACACAAACCTACCGGAGCCAATTGTCGCAACTTCATAAGGCGTGTATCCGCTGTATCAAAGGTCCGGAAAATACTAAACATCGTGCACTGGATTACCAAGATAATCAGCCAATAGGCATCGTGGAAGGCATCGATCTTTCAGCATCTTTGCGTTTCGAACAGGATGGAAGTATTAGCTGGTTAGCTGTTGAGATAAGCGAAAGCCGTCTGGAGCATAGGTGGAAAAAAACAAAACGCGTAAGACTTTGATAGAAGAGAGTACTGGCGTAGGTAACAGTAAACAGAGACTTGTAAGAACGAAGAAACGGGCTAGGTGACCACTTCTTGCCACTTCATTTCAAATGGGGTGTCAGTATCGGTCATCATCATCAAAATCACCACCATAACCACCATTACCACTCGGGGTACTGTGCATCTTTCAACACGAAAGTGTTTTATGCCGGCGTCCACCACGGCTCCTCTGACGTATTTCCGTCACGGATATGACGTTGCAAAATATAAACTAACACATTGAGATCAAAGAAAAAACTAGAAGAAAAACCGCCATATTGTACGCATGTCGATGGGACAGCGCCCTCTCGGAAACGAGACGAGAACTGGAGATAACGACACCATATCCACGGAGTGAATGATGATGAGTGGGCGAAGCTTCGGAGGTTCGTCGGTAAACCGGTAATCTTCCGCGAATTCTGCGCAGTACTTCATCGAAGACGTGAGATCGGGCGCGTTTATACTAAAGGGTCGATGAGTCATGGCGACTTGCAGCTCACTTTAATTTTACATGTACGCTGTGAATTTTTTTTTATTGTTTATGTTTGCGCTTATCACAAACAACACTGCGTATTGCTGCGGTGTGCGTCGCACGATCGAAAGCGGAGTATGGAAAACCGAGCTGTGTCCGCGTGTGCACGCGGACGCAGCACGCGGACGGAGCTTGGCTGCCGATGACGTGTGAAACAGGCTGAAGAGCACTTGAACAGCAGAAAGACCTTGGTAATGGGGCATTGATCAATGCAAATTTTTGAGAACATTGAGAACACGGCTTAAAACTGAAGTGAAGTGTAGACTTTGAGCAATAAATATCCATATGGACTGTGGGAGTTAATCACCTGGCTTTTGCCTTGACGATGACGTAGCAGACTGTCTCACATTGTTCACCGACATTTCTGAAGGGCTAAGGTTTACGTTTGAACTGCCGAATGAAAATTCCCTCCAGTTTCTAGACCTTCAGATTTTTTTTCATCATCTATTCATGCCTGTTGGAGTTATAACCCTAGACGAAAGAAAAGTGTTTTACCCTTTGACAGCACCCATTTCAAGCTAATAAAAAGGGGCATAGCTTCTATTTGTTTTATGAATGCGTTGCGCAAATCAAGCGTGCGCCAGATGGAGCCTAGCGTGTTCAAGCAAGTTGATAGATTAAGGATCGAAGGCAGGGTTTCCAGTGTATGTTGTCCCATCGGTATGCGAGACTTTGCTTAAGAAATCAAAACAGCCAAAGGATCTTGACAAAAGGCCCATGCACGTGATCCCATACCTTCATTAAGTATCTCAAAACTTGAAGAACGTAGCAAACCGATTTAATATCAATTTAGTTCTTGCAGAGCCTTGCAGAGCCTTGCAGAATATCAGCTATCTGTAACCTTCAAAGGACGAAAACACGCGTGCATTGTCACACCAATCATAGGACTGTTTATACTGTGTTTTGTCGGGGAATACAGCGCAAAAAGTACGAGGACACAGGAACACAGTACACAGGACGGGCGCTGAACTTACAACTGACGTCTTTATTGCCCCAACCGCTCGTTTTTACAGTGTACAAAACCACGCACACCATTCCAATCAAAATCGCCCCATCACAGCCATCAGGTAAGCGATCTGCATCGTCACGGACAGCTAGCACGTGCACCCGAAATACACCGTACGCACGCATCTCACACTCAGATAAAAATGACCTAGTGCAAAACAGATAAATCCACGCGGGCGTGGATTTATCTGTTTTGCACTAGGTCATTTTTATCTGAGTGTGAGATGCGTGCGTACGGTGTATTTCGGGTGCACGTGCTAGCTGTCCGTGACGATGCAGATCGCTTACCTGATGGCTGTGATGGGGCGATTTTGATTGGAATGGTGTGCGTGGTTTTGTACACTGTAAAAACGAGCGGTTGGGGCAATAAAGACGTCAGTTGTAAGTTCAGCGCCCGTCCTGTGTACTGTGTTCCTGTGTCCTCGTACTTTTTGCGCTGTATTCCCCGACTAAGCATGTACCAACTCGCCCAAATCAAAGTCTTATACTGTGTGTACCGCAAATGTGGTGTACCAAATACCTTTGAGTTGTGGTCGTGTCTGTATTGGACAGACTGGGCAGTGCTTTAACGACAGGGCAAGACAGCGCAATAACCAAGTCAGCAAAGAATTTGGTAGCCACTTGGCAGAACTTTGTAAGCAATGTACTTGTACGCCTGTATTTCACAACACCACTTTTCTAAAAGAAAGACAGGTAAAAAACAGAACGTGAAATCGTCGAGGCTTACCTGATAAAGAAAGCAGGTGATAAGTGTGTCAGCTGCCCATCTTTGGCATTAAAAAAAATGAAGTGGGTTTTCTTTCGACGAATTTTGATACACCATGAATTGTTTTGAAATTTCATGTTCGAAGACTGACCCATGCATTCTATTGTGGGATGATGTGTGCATATGCACGAGCTTGATGCGCGGGTATATCATGATGTTTGTTTAAAATAAACGCCAGTTGCAGGTAAAGCGCCAGTCCTGCTGTATGTTTTTCGTCTTCGTCGTTTCCGCTTTTAAAGTTTCCTTTAGTTGAATGTTTCTACTTTTCAAAATAGTTGGACTATTGAAATAACTTTGAAATAACAGGTACTGTGTATATGATTCCTTTGTCGTGCGGCAAAGTATATGTTGGACAAAGTGGGAGTTGCATTAACATTAGACTGCAAGAACACCTGCGCTCGCTATCCTCCTCTAATGCTACTTCTTATCATCTAGCCAACCATTGCCATTCGTGTGGATGTAATCCACATTTCATTGACACTGTCATTCTTTCACGTCATCATATTAAAACGACAAGAAAAATAATAGAAGGCTTTCATATCAATAGATTAAAAGAGAAATGCATCAGTCAAGCTTCTATTGACCTTTCATCTAAAGAATTAGAGCATCTCATGCACACTTGTATAGTATAGGGCTACATCGTACCGTTTTTATCCATTGTATAATTTTTTAAATTTTTTATGCTGTGTATGATTTCCATGACGCGGTCTTCCGGCTGATATCGCCCTGAGGTGGTTCACGTGGCACCTTTGATGAGATGATTTGGACGATGCTGGATATATAAGTGGTGTTTTTTCCAATAAAAATTTTAGTTGTGAGTACAGCGCATGTCCTGTTTTTTCTCGTCATTGTCTTTGTTCCCGCGCTGCCCCATATAATTCATCATGAAATAACTTGCATGATATTGACAGCTCAATTCACATGATTGCATGTGTATCAGAGTGAAGCTGGACTTACCTTTGAACTTCTCTTTGGCGTAAAAGCTTGGGTGCAAAGTAAGGCTGCCACCGCACTTCCCTATTCCCACAATCTAGCTCCGATTGGAGCTTTTCACAACTGCGCTGGCAGGACTCATATAATCACTATTTCCTGGAGCGCGATTTATCGCGGGTTATGGCGAATCATCTTTAATAGGCACAGTACTAAGCTCGGAGGAGGAAAGAAACAAAAAGGCAGAAGGAAGGTAGGTTAAACAAAAATGGTTCCGGTTTGCTACCCCACACTGGGGGATTGAGGAAAGGGAATGGAAAGATGAAAGTGAGCGTAGAGAAGGGGAAAAGAGGCAGTGAATTCGCTGAAGCGTGTGGGAAGGCACCACAAGTCGTAGGCGCATTCACGAAAACGTGTGGGGCTAGAAATTCTCGTAAGAGAAAGCTCGAGCAAGTCCCGATGCTGAACACATCATAATCGAAAACAGCTAACCAATGGCGAAGAGAAATCACAAACAGAAAGTTTTGAGAATTCGGCTCCGTTGATGCTTGAACATGCGACTGCGACAAAAAGGCCGCCTCACGACGTGCTGCTGCGAAGACAAAGCGAAATAATGTCACCTCAGGTCTGCATCGTACTCTCGTCGAGCGCCACGCGCAATATACGGCCTAAAGCTTTGGAGCATAGGAAAGTTGCTATACATACAGGTTAGCACTCGCCGTATGTGCCACATAACTTAAAGGAGTTCGCTCAAGGTTCAACGCTTATGCGGCGAGGGATGTAACCAAAAACAAAGAAATAGAGTGAGAACCTTCTACGCTGCCATAGACTGCTACCCTTCGAGACAGTTGGCTCTTACCACCCCGCGTGAGACATAAAGACCGAGGTCCACTCCGGCTGTAATGAGCCAATGGAAATAGATCACTGATTTTTCGAGGTGGATAGGCAGCTGAATGCCACCGTGGTTAGCCCACCGACTTGACGCCGGTGGAAAAGAAGGGCAGCGATCTCAAAAGCATGCAAACAGCTGAGTGAAATCCAAGGGGCGTGATGCGATGCCTGCGTACATCAGACACCGTAATCGTAGCAATAACTGGTTTCCGCCGTCCATAAATATTCATACACCCATTACCGCAGTGCACGGAATACGTTACTATGGCAGGCCAAGAAACTCACACGCGATATCTTGGCCATCGTAGATCCCTTAGGCTTAGTGTTTTAGCAAACCCCAAAATTGTGTTACGAGTAGGTATATAAATTCCGGTGCGCCTTTCCGAGCCGCCCGTTTTACATAACCATATATTCTGTTTACGGCTTGGAGAGTCCGCATTTCTGTGTCAGCGTACGCTTCCACGCATACTTGCTAAGCAAGCAAATGCAGCACGCAAACGACGTTGAGGGCTACAGCCGTGTTCTTGTATGTTTGTATTAACAGCTCAGGTTGCGCTAAATAACCTGCCATACTTGGTTTTCCTAAGGTCATTTCGGCCATAAAAGAAGTTCCAGTCTAGTTATGAATGTCGCTATGCATAAAATCTGTCACTACAAAAAAAAGAAAAAGAAAAAAAAACAAAAAAAAAAGCTTTAGCGCCAGATTAAGCTAACGTGTAGAGGTCGTCGTATCAGAATCGCAATAAGCAGCCTGGAAAGAAGTTATATATATATATATATATATATATATATATATATATATATATATAATACTCAGCTTTCGCTTGCAGAACATTAACGGTACTTAATGCTATGTGGTATTTTGTTTTAACGCGATAGCGTTAAAGAGCTCGTTTCGCAGAAATTCCGGCGTCGGCGTCGGCGGCGGCGTCGTTGGTTGTGATCGAAAAATCCTCATCTTGTCCGTGACCGAAAAATCGAGAAAGATGCAAATAAAATAAATAATAAAAATTTCCGGGTCCGAATGAGGATCGCCGGGTCATCTGCGTGGCAAGCAGGTGTTCTACCACGCAGCCACGCTTCTGCTTGTAATTGCGTATAAAATAACTTCCCCTGCTTGGAATTGTAGTGAAAATAACTTTCATGCTTTGCAAACACCCGCGTCCTGTATACACGTGTCACAATACAACATGTAATATCGCAGTAATATTGCGTGGTACAAGCCTGCATAGCCATCGGGCGTCAGAAGATGTGAATATCATAACGACATTGTGGTTCAAAGCCGTGTACCCATTACAAAAGGCACACACGCTACTGCGCGTATTCCCTTAAGACCACGTAGTGGGTGCATAGCAACTTCGAAAACATTTCCCGAATTTACCGCGCATAATTGCTCGTGGTTTTTACCGCGCATAATTTTGGTATAAATCTCATTAACGATACGGCCAGAAGAGCACGAAGTCGTAGGCGGATAGATAGATAGATAGATAGATAGATAGATAGATAGATAGATAGATAGATAGATAGATAGATAGATAGATAGATAGATAGATAGATAGATAGATAGATAGATAGATAGATACGCTCAAAGTCACCGAAGTTCGCTAAGAAATGCTTCGCATTTAAAAACCAGAGGCTCATAGGCTTCCAAAGCAACGTCGAGCGGCGCCACTGCTTTGATCGTAACAGAGAATATCCACGGCGCGTTCTTTCCCCACAACACTGCCTCCCCCGCTTCCGCGCACGCGCAGAGCTCTCGATTCGCATCTGTGGTGCGTCACAATGTAACATGTAACTATTGCTGACTAGCAGTACTCCGGATCGAATAGGGAGCGCATGCGCGCATGTGTCCTTGCCGCCATCGCTGCCGAATCCGGCGACAAACCGCCTTCGCCGGCAGCGTCTATCCCCAGTAAGACATAGCTCGTTCGCACGAGCGTCGCGTCCAAACTTGAGTTTGGGTTCCCTATGGCCGCAGGGCTTCTTGAGAGGCTGAGTGAACGCGGTGACGTCATCCTCGGTGGCTCGCGTTATCTGCAACAGCAGAACTGCTGAAGCGTGGTCTCCTCGATTAGCTCCGGCAACGGCACGTCACGAGTTATTCATGGAGGTCACGGTTGAAGATTCGAGAGACGCTTGTTCACGTAGCGCTTGGCTTTTCTCGTTATTCCAGATATCGTAATCTAGTTGCAAAACTTTCAGGTTCGCTATACTTACTTGTGCCTTTGTCACATAAACGGCGCTCTCGCAGTTAGGATCAGTGTGTGGTGGGAACCATCCGTCGGAGTACAGCGCGGCTCCACCAAAGGAACCGATGATGACGTAGGTTTCCACGCACTTACTTTAAGCGTGTTCCCGAGGGCGGAGCAAGAAAACTTTTCTTTTGCGTAATCTAAAGCTCTTGCTGTAACAGCCACGGAAAAATTTTGTACATTGTGAACAATAATGTTGGCCCTAGCTAACCACGAACTTTTATCGCATTCTAAAACCTCTTCAGCTACCCTTTATATGACGCCAATCTCACCACTTTATACGCAGATTTTCAGACAGCAGCAGCAGTCATAAATCAGGAGAACTGCGTACTTTATTCTTTTTAAGCATAGTACTTCACATGACGCTGTCGCTGGCTTCTTCATGAGGCTAATGGCGGATGCCGTGAATGTGAGGTCGCCCAGAGGCAAACGCTGTGGCTTCGCGCGCAGTCGTACGAAGAGAGATAAAAATTGTGATTGCTGTGAATGCCGCACACTAAAAAAAAAAAATGCTTTTTTTTAGGAAGATCAGTGAACATTGATGTATGTACTTTTGTGCCTGATATGACTTTCCCTGTGTTGATGTGGCAATGAAAGTAGATGGTAGGCTACAATTCATAAGTTTCAGGGCCTTTGTGAAGTACAAAGAGAGAGTTTCTTGCTAAAATGGTCGCGCCTTCGATATCCCGGCATAGTTTTTCCTTTTATTTACTACACATCTCTAGGCGCGGTGATCAAGATTTTGCAAAAAAAGAAAAAAAAAAAGAACTGGTTTCTCCTCCAGCTGGTAGTCACCACGCCAACTTTGCACGCGCAGGAAAATCCGGACAAGAAATGTGCTGCCCTTCGTGCTCTGGCTATCTGGACCGACTCACTACCTCTACATTTAATCATCTCTTTGTCTTTATTCGCTTGCGACGCTTGAAAATATTTAGACTAGAACGATGCAAGGGACGAGGGCTGCATGCAAATGTAATGCTCAGTGGATATTTCTGGTTCACCCTCGGCGCTTAACTTTCTTTAGGTAGTTCATTTTCTACAGAATTGTCCAAAAGCAAAACCAATGCTCGGAGCATTCGTGCTGTACGTATGTATGCATGTCCCCCCCCCCCCCCCCCCACTTCTAAATAAATGGGAGATTCAGGTCCTGCCCGACAAATTACAGTGTTTCATTTTGTTATCAGGGTGATTAAATGTGACCAGCAGACCGAACTGGCAAAGAGTATATGTATATGCAGTACTGCATATACACATACTCTTTGCCAGTTCGGTCTGCTACTATATATATACTAAGTAGTATATACATATAGTATATACTACTTAGTATATATATGTGTATATGTAGTATATATGTATATGCAGAGACGCCGAGGCCCATGCTTCCTGGATTTATAAATAGTTGTCTAGGGACGTTCTCGTGAAGGCCACATTTTGGTTGTCGAGTTGCGGCCCAGTATCATTCCTCTGACAGCACCACTTGGTGCTAGCATTACGGTTCCCAGTTCTTGCTAGTACAAGGCTACATTCCAGTTTTCCTTCAGACGTTGAACGCACTCAGAGAGACAGAGGGTACAGATTATTACGGATGGCATTTCAGCCTAATTACATAATGGAGGGGAGGGGTACTTAAATGTGATAGATTATTCTGGTTTCAGTGGCGAAGGCCACGCAGCTACTGCGGCCCACACCCTTGCGGAGGGCAAGATCGCTATAGCCGAGTGGGAGAACACGCATGCACGCACGCACATACATACACGAGCACACACGCCACGGGCGTTCTTGCGTTTCGGCACCATCACAGCGCAACGCCCAGCTCTACCACGGCAGGTGACAGAGAAATACAAATATTAATAATTTACTGCAGGCCTTAGCCTAGTTGATCATCCTAGGTTCCTATTCAAGGTGTCCGGGCCTACATATAGTAAATGCAGTGAAAACATAGGCACGCATGTGTATGAAAGGGTGTTTACAAGGTTATGCAGATGCCTGTCGATTTAAACAACCTCAACTGCGTTTTCGTGGCAGCTAACACACATATGGGGTTTTGTCACTGGCCGAGAATGGGCTGCCCCTCTAAGCTGAGGTGCGTTGTATGTTTAGTGCCGCTGGCAAATTGCGGAAGCAGTCACAGAGAACGTGTCGCAAATCTTCTACAGAATTGCTTGCAGAACATACCTTGGAAAACTGCGCTGTATAGGTGGTACGAAACGCTTTCGGTCGGCAAGAAGACTTAACATGGACCCGTTCTTGTTGTGTCTTCTAGCCCTTCATAAGTGTTTTGTACCGTCTGTGCACTGCAATGTTTCCCAACCTATGCTCGACGTGTACCGACTAGCCCGAAGGAGTGCTTTAAGACATATATACGAGTCCGTTCGTTGACTATTGCACTTGAAATAGTTCGAGTAGACTACGTCAAGTCTGACGTGATCAATACACGAGTGTCCAAGTTACGAATCCCTTACTCTCGAACACCGGCACTGACGCGATAATTGCGGACGCAGAAACACTTCATGGTGGCTCCGTCGATGTTTTATAAGGCATTCGATGTTTTGAGAAAGCCATTGATAATCTGGCGAGAGAAAAGCTCCTCACCTCAAGAGTGTTGTTTGAATCAGGGGGGGGGGGATGCAGTGTACTGGCAAAAAAGCACGCTCGAACTCGAAGAAAGTCCTGCTGTAGAAGCAATGGAACAGAAGGGTTTCCTACAACCAATGGTTTCTTTTCTTCATTAAACCCAACCAGGTTATTATTGCCTACCAGTGAGCGTTTATATATTATTCTTGTAGGGGCTGCACTACATGGAATATTGTGCCACAGGAGACATTCACAGAGAGCCGTATACATACGTAGTCTATTGTCCGTACAGCATTCACATAGTAGCCACGAGCGTTGCTTGCAATCAAATGGAAGATGCTCGCGTATGATCAGGGGCCGAGTTCACAAAGCTTTTCCTTCGTAAATGCCATTCACCATTTTGCGGGTGTTCTCATTATTAAGGGTCTGTTGGACAACATTGACTTAACTTTTCTTTTTCAAACATTTCTATCTTAAGAGGCTTTCGTGAATACGTGCCCAGGTTTCATTTCATTTCACTTGGATTTATTTACCATAAGGGCCCGATAACGGGCATTACATAGGGGGAGATGACAACAGTACATTCGTACAACCAATACAGAAAGAAACGAGTATGAAAAAAAGAGAGAAGAAAATGCAATAAAATGCAAACACAATGCACTAATACAAGGTAAGGTACAGTAGTATAGGTGTGAATAATGAATACATAACGGAGTACTAAGGTGGCAGGAAAAAACAAGGAATAAATACATAGAATAAATGAAAAGTTAGAATGAGACAAAATTCACCCAGTTGGTATGGAAGAATTGCTTACTAAGGTAAGATAGTAGAACTGACTGGAAAGAAGTTAATTCCTTAATGCTTGTAATGGTACGCGGAAGGTCGTTCCACTCGGTTATCTATAACACCAAAGGTGAGTGTAAATATTTTCAGTCCGAGCAAATAGTGGGCGTATACCTTCTGATCATGGTCACTTCGGGCGGAAATGTTTACTGCTGGATGAATGAATTGGCGTGAAAAAGGACTGTCGCAAAAGTAAATGATGTGGAAGAAGAATAACCTCGAATATTTTCTGCGTATCGAGCGGTAAAATACCAAGAGTTCTGTTTATGGATGACACACTGTGAAAACCGTGAATAGGAGGACGAGATGAATCTAGCGGCTTTACTTTGAATTGACTCCAGCATGTCAGTAAGGTAAGCTTGATGCGGATTCCATATGAGAAACACACTCTAAGGGGGGGTTTAATGAGTGAATTAAATGCCTGCAGTTTAGTGTCTGAAGAAGCAAGACATAGGCGGCGTTTGAAAACGCCAAGCTTACTAAATGCTTTGCTAATGATTAATTCCGCATGATTATTCCATTTAAAATTGTAACTCAGGAGAACACCTAAGTATTTAATCGACGACACCATTTCAACCGGAGAGTTGTTGATTAGGTATTCGTTCGGCAATAAATTGGCACTGCGACCAATGGTGATATGTTTAGTCTTTTCAACGTTAATTTTTATCTGGCCATTTGCTGCACCATTGAAGAAGTGTCGCTAAGTCGCATCGCAGGGTTAAAATTTCGTTCTGGTTGGATATTAAATGCGAAGCATTTCTTAATAAACTGCAGGCACTTTGAGCGTTTCTAATCTATCTATCTATCTATCTATCTATCTATCTATCTATCTATCTATCTATCTATCTATCTATCTATCTATCTATCTATCTATCTATCTATCTATCTATCTATCTATCTATCTATCTATCTATCTATCTATCTATCTATCTATCTATCTATCTATCTAGCCGCCAACGTCTGGGTGCTCCCGTAATCGCTTCCTTAACTTGGGGTAGACCAAAATTGGTACGGTAGGGTAAGAGGGTTTCACGAATATGACTGTCTGGTCACGACATGAATAAAGTGAAAATCCCGTCGCGTACGTCGTCAAACCCTTTCCTGCAGACACATGTGGCACATGGCCCTATACCACGGGCCGCGGTATACGGGTATGCGCCACAGGGGATTGGCAGTTGTATCTACCCAGGAACGGCGAGAACAGACATTGGTAACTGAAATGCGAGAGCGTTAAGCAATACTGACAACGGCAGCGTTGACCCGACGAATGCAAAGAATAAATATCAGGGTCCCAGTAGGAATAGAACCCATTCATTCTGCGTGGCAATCAAGTATTCTACCGCCGTTTCACGCCAGGTCTCGAAATTACGTTGGAAAAAGACCCTGTGCAAGCGTAATGTTGGTGAAACATCAATTGTGTTTGAAGTGCTGGCTATCTAATTTCATGATACAGGCGTCACGTCAGGTTAATGTCAGTTGTATACTCCTGCGCCTTCCACTGAAACTTGTCTACGTAGCACTAGCCAGGGCTACCATCCTCGCAAGCACAATCGCTACATATCAGATTACCGCTTCTGGTTTTGGTAATACCCATGTTGCTGTTGGCATCGTTACGCAACTGCAAACAACTGGTTGTATAAAACATATGCAAATGTTCAACATGTCTGTGCGTACAACATTTGTACATATTTTTTAGAGTTATTTCGTAACGTTTTGCCCAATACTAAATTCTGTACTTTTTCTATGCGTTCCTTGTCACCTACCATCGGTGGGTCCCACACCTCGCAGGCATATTCTAAAATCGATCTAGCAAACGTCTTGAACAGCAGTTCTTTAGTAGTCATACTGAAACATTTTGCATTACGCCGTAAAAACCCCAATGACTTGCCTGCACGTGCGACTATGTGATCAACATGACGATGTCCTTTTGTCATGAGTAAAGTATACTCTAAAATATTTATATTCATACACTTGGGGTAAGGGAACATTATCTAAAGTGTACTGAAATAAACGTGCAGTCTTTTTCTTGGTAAATGACATGAAAACAGTCTTATCTAGATTTAAAGTTATATTCCACTTGTGGCACCCCTTACTGATGAGGTTTAGGTCACATTGCAAAACGCGACAATCGTCTTCACTTGTGATAGGCCTATATAAAACATAGTCATCAGCGTACAATCTCATACGCGACATAACTCCTTCCGTGATGTCGTTTATAAATAAAAGAAACAAAAGTGGTTCCCAAAACAGAGCCCTGAGGGACACCAAAAGTGACGTCCCTTTTTGATGACTTAAAACTGTTCATAACTACCTATTGTTTGCGCATTTTAAGCTATTCAAAAATCCATGCAATAACTTGTGTATTAGCCTCAATGTTGTAGGAATGCAATTTTTCAATTAACAGGGAATGAGACACAGTGCCGAACGCCTTCCTGAAACCTAAAAAAGAAACAGTCGATAGATAGTAGCTTGTCAAGAGCACTGCTGATATCATGAGTGAATTCAATTATTCAATTAATATTGTTGTACAAGAACATTCTTTCTGAAACCGTGTTGGTATGGAATAAATAGGGAATATTCATTCATATGGGCTACAATACTTGAATATAAAATATGCTTTAACACTTTGCATGCTACACACGTTAAAGAAATTGGACGGTAATTACCCACGTAACTTCGCGGACCACCTTTATGGACGGAAACAACTGCTCCAATCTTCCAATCGCTGGGCAGGGAAGCTTCCGCCAGAGATTTCTCAAAAAGTATTTTCAGAAGGAAAGCTATAAATCACGCGCAAATTTTAAATAAGTAAGTTGTCAAACCGTCAATTCCTCCACCTTTACCAGCATTTAGTTTTAAGAGCAACAATTCTATGCCACGCGTACTGATAACAACGTCACCCATGTCACCTACCGAGGCTATCTGATCTTGTGGGGCGCTCTGGCCGTAATCGTTATTTGGCATCTCAGTAGAAACGATAGTAGCAAAGTACTGATTGAAATATTCGGCTTTATCTTTGTCTTCGGAAATGACACTATCTTTTGATATGATTGACGGAATAGCCGTTGTTCCTTTGCCATTTCTTTTCACATGTTTTCAGAATTGCTTGGGGTCATCCTTAATGCTCAACTGTATAGATTACACTAAAAGCATTCTTGGCTTCGCGCATTTATCTCTTCATTTCACTCGTAACTTCTTTTAGTTTCTTTGAAATGTCACGTGATGGTACACGAAGAAAATTCTGGTAAAGTCTTCGCCTTTTCTGTGTTAGGCTGTTCAATGCTTTCGAAAACCAACCCTTACTTCTATTTTGTCTTTCATTTGGTAATCTTGATGGTATAAAACGGTCACGTAGATCTAGCAGCTTGGTTTTAAAACAATCCCAGAATTCATGTGCATTGTTATACTCCGCTTCTGTTGCAAAAACATCCTAATACGCATCCAAGCCCTCATTTAGTCGATCTAACTTAGCCTTCGAATAGTCATACACACGTCTCGACACGCTACTAGCACATTTTACACGCTTAAATTCCATTTCAGACTGTGGTCACTGTGGTCACTCATGCCAAGAGCCACTACGGTAGAAATCACCGAATAAGGTTGGTTTGTGAACAGCAGGTCTAGTACGCGATCTCCTCTTGTCGGTTCAGACATCATTTGAGACAGCGCAAATAAATTGACCATATTCATCATTTCTTGGCACAAGCGACCATCATAAGAAATTAGCGAACCCTGATCTTTCCAGTCGGTATTTGGGAGATTAAAATCACCACCTGTATCCCCAGGTTATCGGCCTGTATCGTTTCAGCTGCAGATCTGAATTGACGTAATATATCAACCGATGAATCCAGTGGCCTATAAAAACTAGATACAGTCAAAGCACATTTATTAGAAAGTGGTTATTTGACAAAATATAGCCTCACATTCTCCGACTTGAACAGGCAGCTGGACAGATGAAAGGTTCTTTTCTACTAGAATGAAAACACCGCCACCTATGGAATTTCGATCTTTTCTGTAACACGTGTGACGGCCTCATTGTCTGCTATATCATCACTTGACCGTGACTCGGTTCCTAAGGTTTATTGTTGGCTTAATCAAGTCAATAGGTGTGCTAAATTCAATGTAAGTGAAATGGGACGATAATTGTTAGCGAGGTGCTTATCTCCGGACTAATAGCAAGGAATAACATTCGCATTCTTCCAGTCATCAGGAAGACACCCACAGTGTAGTGACTGCTGCAATATTAGTGATAAAAGGTAGGATGAATTGACTGACAACAGCTTCAAAAGCTTTGCGCTGATGCCGTCCGGACCAGGACAAGTTTTGCTTGGTAGTCTCTCCAAGCGCGCGCTTCGTCCGTTTCTGTTATCGTGATAGATTGAAACTAGTGTGAAAATGCAAGCAATGGAAGCATCGGCGTTTGTAGCGGCAATTCATCTGAGAACACCGAAGCAAAATGCTGATTGAAATTTTCAGCCTCTACTTCTACGTCTGTAAGTCACCATTTTCACATTTAAGTTGTACGCTGGATTGTTTCTCTTTCGGGTTTATAACCTGCCAAAATTTCCCAGGGTCGGTCCTCATAAGATTACGTTTCAAGCCATGCACTTTCAATAATGGAATACAATTTCTAGACGTTTCCTTAACGTTTCAGAAGAACTCCATATGCTGGCAATATTCTCCTAGATCTTCAAAACCGTTGTTAAACTTCTGGTCGTAAAAAAGGTCACAAAAAATGGTATAGTCATGTCATGCCTTAAGTTTTTCTCACGAAGTCGTAGGAGCACAAAATGAGTGCCAGCTTTAACGCACAGGTTACGCGTCTTTTAGATGTGGCTTATCCTCGCGTTGCAGTGGCAACTGTCGCTGAACGCTTAAAAAAAGTCCGTTTTGCTAAGTCCGATCGTGGTTGCAGAACGCAATAGTAACAGCCGGTGTTGTAGGTATTCTTTATACGTATATCATTGCGTATCTCACAGCCGAAAGAAAGTAGGAAGTAGATACGGCGTTAAGGTTGTTTTTATGGCTGTCAATAAGCTAGGTGAGATATGCGGTGTTGTGCAGAGAAAGAATGAGCGGGTTATTGGGGGACAAGAAGCGGATTAACATCTGTTCGTAAGACGCGCACCAACAGATTCACTGATTGCCGTACAGCTGTGGTGTATAAGGGTCCTTTTAGCTGCGGCCGCTTTTACGCAGGGTAGACGGGCCGTTGTATTAACCAGATATTGGAACATAAGAGATCGCTAACCGGAGGCTCACCATATAATCTATCTTTACATTGTCGAGTGTGTAAATGCCCACCGAAATTCGATGAATGCGTAGTTTTGTACAGGCACAGGAAGGAATAAACGCGTCTAATGGTTGAGGCATGTCATACTGATACTGGTGGTAGCGCATTCGTGAGCCAACCGTCGGTTAACTTGCATAAAGAAGAAATCAAATGCCTGAACAGTTATCTCTCACGTAGACCCCCCACGCGTGCTGTATTGATAGGCATCACCTAATTTCCTGGGCATGCGTAGGTAAGATTTTCGTGTCTACTTTCTTTTCCGGCCGCTATGCGCTTTTTCGGTTTATTTTCTTATGAGAATCACCACCTGTTCGGCATGCAATGTTTGTGGCTGTCAGGAGACAACTGATCACGTTCTGTGCCTAACCTACCCAACTCAACGAAGGGCTCTAGAAGCTAAGCTCCGTCGCCTTGATGCAAGGGAATTTTGTGAAAACAGGATCCTGGGTACTTGGCCTACGCTTTCGTACATACCCAAGGCCACTAAAGCGTTATTGTGCTTCCTGAAGTCGACTGCGATGAACTTTTGTGAACTACTAGCGCGTGTTAGTGTACTATGTGCTCAAATTAAATGTCCATATGTTATTTTTGCGTTCTCTTTTTTTCTTCTCTTAGATATTGTTCCCTTTACCCTCTTCATATGCAGGGTAGCCAACCGAACACGTGCTTGGATAACCTCCTTGCCTTTCTCATTCGCTTTTCTTTCTCTCTCGCTGCCGATCACGTATGACAGAGAAAACATTGAATAAAAAAAGAAATTTTGCAAAGCCGAAAAAGTTTGATCCAGTGCAACTATCCTCAACATGAAAGCAGCGCGGAGAGATAATGTATCCCTACCGATTTCGTTTGCACCTGTGTATTTCACTCCGGGCAGCAGTTTTCTCCCTTTTGTTAGTCTCATTATACCGCCAGAGTTCTCCGTATGTGTGAAATGTACGTGCACGAGCGTGCTTACCTGTATTGCGCAACGCCTTCCGTGACAGGCTCGTTCGTGGGGCTTGTCGCGTTTGCATGAAAATGGGTGTGCCTCGTGCCCAAAGGAGCTGTCATGCGCGTTTTCAAGTGGGCGCGCCTGCGCCGCAACGTTGCCACATTATAAGGCAACCCTCGTAATAGGTTTCTACGCCTCTTTCCTGACTCGCGATTTGCAAAGAGCTTTCCATATTTGTCTCAACGTAACTTTCGTAATATCGCTCCCGGGTGTGCTCATCACAAAAGCCATTACAGACTCTCGATGCGTAAATCAAGCATGCGGTTCAGCCGCTAAGCGAAAAATCAGTTACGTGCACCGAAGTAATGCTTGCGTAATATTCATGGGCACATGCACGAGCAAACTACGCAAGAGCTCCAGAGCGTATAAGCATGCAACGTGCACTTCATCATCTCCAAATGCCATCGGCAGGATACACAAGCAATCTATAATACTGACTTTTTTCCCCTTCTTTCTTGATCACCACCATTCCAAGGAGGCCGTAATATGGACGCTTTCTGGTACAACACCAATTATGGCCAAGATAGTACAGACACAGCTTGGTCTGCTACGTGAACCTCAGCGCTTCTGCCCGTACATGTGACTTAACGGTAGGAGTAAGTATCGCATATAGTTAGCGTAACACATTGCTGTGAAGGACCCCTGACTACCCAGCGTTCGAAGACGAGGGAGTGGTTTCTTTATCGTCTTCGCTACCCTTTCAACAGGCGCTATCTCCTCCCCGCCACTTATTTCTTAAAAGGAAGTGTACAATGTCAGCAATAAGTGTTGAGCCTATCAGGTTTTCGCGCTTGTCGGTTACACGCTGCTCTCTCCGCTAGGGCAGTCAGAAACCAGGACGGGCCTCTTAAACAAAATAATGCACCTCCTGAGATTGCATGTCTCACAATTATCAGGAATATTGATGGCAGTGTTGTTCGCAAAGTTCTCTGTTTTTTTTTGTTTTTTTTTGTTTTTTTTGAGACACTCTGTCACTAAATGACCAGCACCACCACATTCGCGTCCTTCTTTACCATGACTGTACAGCTCCAGCTATAAGCCTCCATCCGTGCTTGGCAGTGGCTTCGTTAACTTGACATCCGATGACGTTCGTTCGGACTTCAGCGTAAGTTTTGGGTGCTGCAGTCCGAAAAGCTGGAATGCTTGTGTGCAGCGTACGTTTTGTGCGCTGCACACAAGCATTCCAGCAACCTTCTGTAATGCGTTTTTCTTTTCCATTTCGCAACGATGGTTACAACAGATGTACAATTCTCACGGACTGAAACTGAACAATTTAGGGCAGAGTAACGCTTATACTTTCGTTCCCACCGTCTTCAGTTCGGGTCAGATCGGCGTAATTTAGACTTGAACGCGTATATTAGAGCCAACATTATCTTTGGAGACCAGATTCGTCTCCGCATAACGTAGTTTTCTCGAGCAATTGTGCATACCAGTCGTTATAATAAAAAAAATGATGTCGCGTTTGAATCCGTGAGTACAGTACATACGTCGTGTTGTGCCTATCTTTTCATATTAGCTTAACGGAAAATATGGCACGGTCTGCTTCGCTGGTTATTTCTGTGTTTCTGTATGTATGTAATAATAATATCTGTGGTTTTACGTCCCAAAACTACGATATGATTATGAGAGACGCCGTAGTGGAGGGCTCCGGAAATTTTGACCATCGGGTGTTCTTTAACGTGCACTGACATCGCACAGTACACGGGCCTCTACCATTTCACCTCCATCGAAATGCGACCGCCGCGGCCGGGATCGAACCCGCGACCTTTGGGTCAGCAGCCGAGCACCGTAGCCACTGTTCCACCAAGGCGGACTTTTTTGTATGTAGTATGTATGTATGTATGTCTGTTTGTGTGTGTGTGTGTGTGTGTTTGTGTGTGTGTGTTTGTGTGTGTGTGTGTTTGTGTGTGCGTGTGTGTGTGTGTGTTTGTGTGTGTGTCAAGAGAGAGCGAGAAGCACCTACATGAATTATTTTATTATCTGTACTTTATTTGTACGAAGCAGCGGACGAAGGACGCGGACTCAACAGTTCCCATTTGACGGCTGCGCTATCCAGCTGCATGGCAATATGCCCATAGCTTCGTAACCGCCGTCATATAAACGAAGAAATGTTTACGCAAGCAACGCTCAAGATTGCTCAACTGTTGTGGAAACGGATGCCCTCAGCTTTTATGAGGCACCCTATAGCTTGGATGGATGAATGGATGTTAGGAGTATTGGAGCATGCCCTTTGAACTAGGGTTACGGCTAGTGCCACCAAGCTCTGTATTAGTCATCTTTATGCTCTGTACTTTGTATTAACAAGTTGTCAGTCTGATATTTCCCTTCCTCCCAATTTTCTGTTGTTACTCTAAAACTTTTGCATTCCATGTGTTCCATAGTTTTACAGTCACCAATCTTCCAGCCTTCTTTTGCTGGTCTCTACCGCGCATGCATTTATGTTCCTAAAACTATTTTTCAAACCTAATATCTCGGGCTGACGTACTTACTGGATGGATACCTTGACATTCGACTAGAATATATTCTGTTGTTTCTGGGCTCTTTCCACAAATTAAGCAAGAATCGGCTTGGTTAGAAAATGTCGATAGCTTCGTGTTCTCGGACAACCTTATCTGGACTCAAGAAGCGGGGAACTTCTTGTATTGTCATAAAACTTTTCTGTTTTGATTTCACTCCTTGTTCTCCCACAAGTTCCATTGTTTGTTTCTTCTCCAAATTGCTTTTACCGAATGCACCGTTTCTCTGTCTTTCACTTCACACTTAAACCCCTTTTCTTTGACAACCGCTGTGTAATATTCCCTGGTTTACTTAAACGTTCATTTGCTCCATTGTGTGTCCGACGTTTTTATGTATAGGTATTCAAATATTCTAGCTTCCCATCTCTTTCGATAGATTTTTTCTGAGGCGCTTCTCGAAGCGGATTTTCCTCTGTGCCTCCCGCTCTTCGAAGGACGTCCGGCACATCTCACCCCTATGGTTTGTATTTTTTTCCACGAAAGCCCAGTGCCAGCCTTCCAAATGCCCGCTGGTTTATTTCCAGTCTCGACTGCGCTTCAAATCTCATACACAGCACCGAGTTAGCTAAAGTTCGTCCTGGAACCATTACTCTTTTCGAGATCCCTCTTGCTACTTTTCACCAGTGGTATCCCCATAGTGCTCCTTGATTCATTATGACCTCGTTTTTCTTGCCCTTTGTTTACTAACAGCGAAGCTGTTTGAGCTAGCCGTAATTTGTATGGCCTGTAAAAACAACCGTTATGTGCCTGTGCGGCCTATCGGAAAGCTATCATCATCATAAACGGGTATGTGCCACAGAAATTGGATAATTCTCACCACTCACCACTGGTCCACTAAAAATGAAGCTGGCAACACTTAGCCCAACAAATCAAAAAGGAGTGTGTGTCATAGAAATTGGGTAATTTTCAAAACTCACCACTGGTCCACTAAAAAATCACGCCATATCCACGAAGTGAATGGTGATGAGTGGGCGAAGCTCGATCATTTTCATCCATGGCAGAAAGAGAATGTGTGGTCTGGAACGCGCTTATACTTCATGGTCATCAGCGTCATCGTCATCGTTATCACGTGTAGTGGGTACATTCCACTATACTGGAACGCGCTTATACTTAATCGTAATCACGTGTAGTGGGTACATTCCACTATACTGCGTCATCGTCATCTTTATCACGTGGAGTGGGTACATTCCACTATACGTGGCTACCTACCTACCTACCTACTACTACTACTACTACTACTACTACTACTACTACTACTACTACTACTACTACAACTACAGAGGAGGGACAGACCCACACCCTTAGGAGCTTCGCCCCTAAAATGAAGCTGGCAACAGTTATCCCAACAAATCATAAACGAGTATGTGCCGTAGAAATTGGGTAATTCTCACCACTCACCACTGGTCCACTAAAAATGAAGCTGGCAACACTTAGCCCAACAAATCAAAAATGAGTGTGTGCCATAGAAATTGGGTAATTTTCAAAACTCACCACTGGTCCACTAAAAATGAAGATGGCAACAGTTATCCCAACAAATCATAAACGAGTATGTTCCAGAGATATTGGGTAAATCCCACCACTCCCCACTGGTCCACTAAAAGTGAAGATGGCAACAGTTAGCCCAATAGGGCGGAATGATATGGGCGAGGTGGCACTCATTTTAGATCGGTGGTGCGCAAAAGAACTATTGCGCCGTGTCTGTGCTCCTTCCTCTTGTGATACCGTTCTTTTGCGCACCACCAATCTAAAATGAGTTAGCCCAACAAATGGCGGCGAAGCGACGGCGGCGAGCCGAAGACCCCGAGTACGTCCAGGGAACGGGAAAGGCAACGGCAGCTGCGAGAAGACCCCAAAGCGATAGAAGGCCTACGCCAACGACGACGTGCCCGTAGATCTATGACAGGTGCGCACTCTTGGTTTCAGCGTGAGTTTCTGACTCTAGACTTTGCACACCCGTGTCGTGCCTGTGACTGTCTGTGGTTTAATAACTAGAACTTCGGTGCGCTGATAGTCGACGAAGAAACAACCTAGCATCACCTATAGCTAAAGCCTAGCGACGACCTAGAATCCACCTAGAAACAACGCACATAACCTAGCTAAGGCCTAGAAACAACCTAGAAGCAACCAGATCAGTCCTCAGAATCAACTAGTTTCGCTGTTTCAATCCTTGCGCGGTTTACTGCAAACTTCATCAATTTTTTCATCTTCACGTTTTTCCAATCATTTATTTTCTTCTTTCATGCATGCTCCTAGATATATTACTGATCTGCTCTTGGTGTCTTACTCTATTAATTAATTAATTAATTAATTAATTAATTAATTAATTAAATAAATAATTAATTAATTTAGTGCCCTAGGGACATTACATTCGGGAGGGGGGGACATAAAACTGAAGACAATTTTTGCAGAGAAAGTATCATTGCAGGTGGTTAGTGCAGTGCTATGGTATAAAGTAATTTCTGAAACATGGTAACAATAAAGGCAAACGTCACAACAATAGTAAACAATGAACATTGCAAAATGGCTATGGAAAGTTACAAGATTCCAAATACATTAGCGATGCTGAATTAAACAAAGAAGGCTGAGTAATTGTGGCAATTATGGAAGGTAAGTCATTCCATTCTTTTATTGACAAAGTTAAAGGCGAATTCTTGTATTCTTCCGTCCGGGCGAAAATAGGTTTCCCTGTGTTGGGACTGCCTAATCCGTTGTATCATTAAAAACCACCTCACAATTTTTTTTAGACTACCTTGAAATCCGAGAGCATCACCCTCCTGTCCACGTAAGTCTGCGAGGAGTTGAATGTCTGCTTGACTGCCCGCCAACGAAAGAACGTCATTTGCGTATATTAAAACCGGAAATTACTGCTGAACAAGCCCACCCTCTAGTTTATATGAAAGGGGGGCAAGCTATCTTCGTATAATTAAAACGAATGGTGATAATGGGCATCCCTGGCGGAGTCCTTTCTGGATATCTACTGACGTAATGAAGCAAATGGCGAAGAATAATATTAAGTTGCCTTCATTAATATCAAGTTGTCATTCAATGTTACGTTGTGAACATTTGTAATCGAATTGTTTTTCTTATTGTTCTTACTGCTGTAACCCCCCCATTTCCCTGCATTGATTTGATGTGAGATGGGCATTATTTTTAAATAAATAAATAATATTTAAATAAAATATTAGGTGGTGAGCGCAACCAGCGATATAGATCTGTTATTGAACAACACAAAAGCGGCGATTAGGAAATCAGCGTTTCAAGGATTATATAGGTTAAATGAAGTAAGTCGTGTTGGTTGATGATGCGGGTAGGGAACTGAATGCTTTGCAGGTTAGTGGAAAATATGATTAGGCATAAGTTACTGAGTTGCAATCGATGTGTCCGGTCACAAAAAACCCGTTCCGCAGTTCTCCTAGTAGATTGTTTTTTCCTATCCGTAGCTGAATGTTGATTTTAACAGATGATGATGATGATGATGATGATGATGATGATGAATTGTTGTTATGACCTTTATATCGGGCAGACAGCTCTCAAGCGCCTTAACGAAAATGAAAGAAAAATGAAAGAAAAAGAATAAACCCATGCATGCAGACATAACTTTTTTAACGATGTGCGCGCCATCTAGAGAAGCGCAATTGACTCGCTTTCTTCTTGAGTTACCTTCGCGACCGCCGGATGGCGTCGTGCCCGAATCGCCTGCCTATTTGAACGGCGTAAGTAGTAAGTACTAATACAAAGCGGCGGCAGCGAGCGGATGTTCGAAAGACAGGCTATATACACACACGATGTAGACGTGCGCGGCATTCCGACAGCTGTTTACCGTGTTGAGCAGTTCATTACTCTGATAAACCTTCGTTTTTCTTCAGGTGAGACGAACAACAAAAGAGAGGAGCCGGCTGTGCGCGCAGCTGTGGCAGCCGCCGAGTGCCTTCGGTGCCCCATTTGGCCGTCTCTCGCAATACTGAGCAGATTGAAAACAGCGTAGGAGAAATGTAACGGAAGAAAAAGAACGCCTACTGGGGAGAGGGGGAGGGGGGGCGTCAATAAAGTACGGAGCACGTCCTCTCTCGCATCCGAGACTCGTTTCTATGTAGAGGCCGTTATTTCTCATCCCCGTTAATACCAGAAACTTTACTTGTCCATTGTAGCGCGCCGAAGAAATAAAGAAACGCACCGAGACAGCTGCCACATTTTTTTTTTATCTTACTTGGAGTCGATTAGATGATCAATAACGCATCAATCTTATGCGCTCTCAATGCGCGAAATTCTTCAAATGAATTACTTTTTTTTGTTGTTGTTGCGCCCCATGCAATGTAACCGTTTATAGGGGGGTGGGGTGTTTTTCCGAAGATTGGCGCAAATTCTTAAACATTCTTCGAGTTTCCGAGGAAAAAAAAATTTCATCTAAATGAAAACAGCCAGGTGCGGCGGACGTCTATGAATGTAGCAATCACCCTAATGAATACTTACTTATGTGACCGTTAACTTTTAAATGCGAATGCATTTCTTAGTAGGGCTATGTCAGGCGCATCCGGCGTTGTCCGCGGCGGCGTCCGCACGCCGGCAGCTGTTATCTCTCCGCTCTCACTCCCTCTCCCATAGCAACAGCTGCGGGCGCGCGCGCTTATCCTCGCCCCTAGCAACCGGAGCATGTGGTGCGAGAGAGTGTAGGAGAGGGTAGGTGCGCTTCGCCGCTCCTTCTCTCGCCGTTCGCTCTCTCTCCTCCCTGCGCCCCACTCTCCCGTACGCTCGCGCCTCACTCGACCGTTCGCTGGTTGGGCGCCTCTCAAGGCGATGGCAGAAGTCGGTGAAGTCGAAATATCTCGGCGCAAGAAATGCATTCGCATTTCCTCACGATTCCCTTCGGAGAGGTGGGGGCATTTTTTTATTCATTGCTTCACGGCCCCTGTTTGCAACTGACGAAATGTAGCTGGCAAGTTTACAAGGCATATTCACTTGTCTTGTTTGTAAAAGGCATCTTGACTATTTGCTTGTTCGTAAAGCAACGCGTGTTTGTTTTACGAAGAAGCGTTGTTTTGCTACCAAGCACAAAAGCAGTTGGAGCGCCCATATATTTCGTAGCGCACATTGGCAATGAATTTTTCGAAACACGAACGGGCCACCCTGAAAATTCACTCAAAGGGGCAAGTTCGCCCGTTGAACTTGCCGCTGCCATTCTTAAATTGCCATATGTGCCGTAAAGTAATGAATTAGAACGCTGATTAGAGGACCTTAGTTAATTATATGGCAATCGACTTCCCTTTTACATTTACGGATGTCCATAACCCCTCACAGTTTGCTTTCGAAGAATTTTTCAAGGGTAACCGCTTCTTTTGTGAGAGATGTGTTTATTCTAGTAGAAAGGCTGAGAGGTCGGCCTGAATAAAAATGCTGACCTGATGCTCAGCGTTGAGGAATCAGAATGGGTGTAAAGATTGAAGGAAAAAGTTGTTAATTATGAAGATGGAGATGAAAAATTTTTGGAAGGCTTCGGAAAAAAACGTGAGGCCTGCGCGTAACACGCAGCGCCGTCAAAGCGAAAGTTGAAGGAGCGGCCTTCATAGAGCCTGTTATAAACAACGGTACTGAAAATTGGGTGAGTTGGCACTGATTCATGACAGGCTGCGCCGCACAAACACATTTTCCTCAGTCGGGTCGATAGAAAAATTTCAGAACATTTAGCAGGGACCGCAGAACTTGTATTTCGTTGTGTGGACGACTATCTAGTGCTCGTACATGAGGATAATTACAACCATTAATGTACTCAAGGCTTTCAAAGAGAATTCCTGTGGTCTGACGTTCACAATGAAAGGTGTACAAGTTTTCGGATGTCAGGTTGCTATTTAAGGCTGAACCCGTGTGCTGGCGCTGCACTCCACGAGCCAAGAAACCGTTGCTGAATCTCGCATCCGGCCATTCGAAAGTAATACATGGCATTTTAAATGCGAAATATTTCATAGCGAACTGCGGGCACTTTCACCGTTACTATCTATCTATCTATCTATCTATCTATCTATCTATCTATCTATCTATCTATCTATCTATCTATCTATCTATCTATCTATCTATCTATCTATCTATCTATCTATCTATCTATCTATCTATCTATCTATCTATCTATCTATCTATCTATATAGCCGCCTACGTCTGGGTGATCTCGTAATCGCCTCCTTAACTTAGAGGTAGACCAAAATTAGTATGGGCGGGTAAGAGGGTTTGACGAATATGTCTGGCTGGTCATCACATGAATAACGTGAAAATCTCATCGCGTACGTTGTCAAACATTTCCTCCAGACACGTGTGGCACATACCCATATACCACGGGCCGCGGTATGCGGGTATGCGCCACAGGTGATTGACAGTTTATATCTACACAGGAATGGCGAGAACAGAGATTGGTAATTTAAATGCGAGAGCGTTAAGAAAAACTGACATCGGCAGCGTTGACCCGATGAATGCAAATAATAAATATCAGGCTCCCCGAAGGAATCGAACCCAAGCATTCTGCGTGGCAGTCAAGTATTCTAACATAGAGCCACGCCAGGCCTCAGAACTGCTTTGGGAGAAGACCGTATGAATCCGTAATGTTCGTGAGGTCAATTGTGTTTGCAGTGGTGACTATTAATTTTATAAATATTATATATGTACTCCTATGACACAGGCGTCACGTAGGGTTAACGTCAATTGTATACTTAAGCGCCATCCACTGAAGCTGGTCTACGTAGCAGTAGCCAGGCCTACCATCCTCGCAATGCATAAACACTACAAATCCGCTTGCCGCTTCTGGTGTTGGTAATGCCCATGGTGCTGTTGCATCGTTATGCAACTGTAAACTACTGGTTATATAAAACATATGCCACTGCTCAACATATGTCGCTGCGTACAACATTTGTACATATCTTTAGCGTCATTTCGTAGCGTTTCGGCCAATAAAAAATACAGCACAATCACCTTCTCTCCGCATGCTTCTCATAACCTCGATTCCCATGGTACGTGGGATCTGCCGAATTTTCTTCGCTTAAGATCCTCGTTGCTCAAATCATGTTCGCACGAGGTTTTTTTCCAGCTTTCAGGATCAGAAAAAGAGGCTCGAGGCGGCTGAGTACATCACCCGTGTTCTGAAAACTGTTTGTAGCAAACTTATTTCAGGGATAAAAGGCACGGAAAAAAGCCCCAAAATTTTGGGACTCAAGGAAGCTTGTAGTTCTTCCATAATTTCACAGATTGTACCACGACGTGAAGAATGTAGGAGCTAGGTATGGCGTAACTTCGGTTTACAGCACCTAAGAAGCTTTGCAAACTGTCCCCATGACTTCGAAAGATGACGGAATCCTACAGTACGCAGAGTAAACACAGCTGGCAGAGGAAGCAGAACCAATTCTACCGTTCATGCAAAACAGGAGTGGTGTACCAGAATCCTTTCAGTTGCGGCAGATCTTACATAGGGCAATCTGGAATGTGCGTCAACACCAGGCTGAGAGAGTTTGACTCCGCACGGCGGAGTTCAGCGCGCTCACGTCAGGTTGACCATTGGTGTTCATACGGCTTCAAAGCATTGTTCACAGACAAAGATTCTTTCGATAGACAGGCAAAAAATAAAGCGGGAATCAATTGAAGCCTTCCATTTTGGATGTTAAGCCACAGTTTGAAAGAATTTCATTGACCTTTGTATTGTTTTAAAGCACTTCCACGGGTTTCATACTTTAGTAAGGAATGCAAACGGCATCACCCCTTATACCAGTCTCTAATGAGCATTTTGATATAATGCAACTGACCGCCCGTGAACTCCAATGTGGCTACCACTAATGAAAAAAAAAATTAAAGCAAGTTTCACGCCTGTGAGCTCTGAGTAAACAGCGCATCTGGCAAGCAAGCGCCACCCCCTGGCGAACGCGGATTTAGTTCTTTCTTTCATCTTTCTTTCTTATCACGTTCTGTATTGCCCTCTCTCCTTTTCCTCCTGATAATGCTCACGTCACTCCTCCTCACCCTTACTTCTTTTTCCCACCCCCTTGCTATGCTATACTGTGGTACATGGCTATGCTACGGTTTACCCTCTCCCCTCGTTCTTTTCCTCCTCATTTCTTACCATTACATCAGTCCTTCTCATCCTCACTTCCCTTTCCTACCCTCTTGCTATACTACATCATAACAAAGTATTTACGGAGTATTTCTGCCATAGAACTATAATCGTCATCAGGCTTGCTCGCGTTTCTTTCTTGTAAAACCCAGCTCTCACCACTTTCCTATCAGGAATACTATGTCACGCTGATAGCACACACACCGTTCGTGTGTGCTCTCACACCCTCTCCACTCGTCCTCACACTCACTTCCCTCTCTTACCCCCCTTGTTATACTATACTATGCATGCCAATGCTATGCTTGGCACTGCTTTGCGCATACTCGCATTCTGTGGCGCATACCAGTCAAGTTTTCGGTGGAAGCTCACGGAATTACTGCAAGCTTAAAGGAGTACTGACACGATTTTGGAAGATCGCAAAAGGGACATATTTCGTTTCCTTGGTACGCAGTGTCAATGCTCTCCACACAGCGGAGTCAGACAACACGTATAAAATATTTTATTTTGATTTTAAAGTTTTCGTCGCTGAGCATCTGCACGCCAGCCCCACTGCAATGGACATTATCCCGACGAGTCAAGACAGTTCCTGAATTTGCGAGCTCTGCGTCCTGCGTGCAGCCTAAATCGCAGAAATCGCTCTCAGGGTCACTGGACGACAATTCAATCATCGTTGTTTGCGTGCACCGCGAGCAGATGACAGATTTGCCGTTAGTACGTCGCCAGTTGCTGTCTTGCCGTGACGTCACACTGCTCTGAAACGTCACTGAGAAGCCGCCCCCTCGATACCGAAACCGAAATTGCTGTTTTATGGTAGCGGTATTAAAAATATATCCAATGCATTCCCAAGCACTACGACACTCCTTGTAGGTTTCTTGGAACCAGTAGTTTTATTGAAAACAACAATACGAAAATTTAAAAAATTCGTGTCAGTACTCCTTTAAACAGCTAAGCTGTTAAAAACGTGTTTGATGACTCTATTTATGCGTAATTTATTTCCGTATTCCCGTACGCTTCCCTAATTTATTCTGACCTAGTGTAAGATAGCAAACAAGGTGAAAAACAATTCAACCTCCCAGATTTTATTTCTTTCTCTTGCTGCGAACAGGACACACGCTCTACTGGTTTTGCGAAAGAATAATTGCTGATAAATTGATGGTGCTCAAAGATGTGGGAGAGTTCGTACATATTCATGGCTTATAAAAGGAATACTAAACAGGTACGTTAAGTGATATTAGTAAATGACACTTCAGGAATACTGATGAGGCTGCTCGCATTTGGAACTGCCCCAAACGCAAAAAAAACAACCACAAAAAGGAGCCACGGTTGCACGTGGTTAAACTAAGTTTTTGGAGCGATAGCTCGGTTTTCTTTGCTTGGGGATACGACGAGGTCGTTGATTTGCAAAGATTTAACTTTATATTGGTAAACTATCATGAATGGTAGTTTATCACTATCGCTGAAGAGGAAGGTGCATGACAGCTATATGTTACCGGAACTTACCAAACGGAGAAGAAACCGGGAGGTTTACAAAGAGGGTTCCACTTCAATTGAGGACGACGTAGCCAGCAATGGAAAGCAAAATGATAGGTGTAACCCTAAGGGACAAGAAGAGAGCAGAGGTGGTCAGAGAACAAGCTGATTTTAAGGACATATTAGTCGAAATCAAGAAGAAGAAATGGACGTGGGCAGGCATGTAGCGCGTAGGCAAGATAAGAGCTGGTCGTTAAGAGCAACTGATTGCATTCTAAGTGAAGGAAGACGTGCGAGGGGCAGAAAAAAAGGAAGAAGTTTACTCTAGCCGTGTAAAGCTTAAGAAGCAGCGAAGCAGGTCCATCTCAAGGGCCTAACGTGACCTTCTTGGCTGATGCTAGGTCTTTCCTTGGCGTAGACAGAGTATACAGTCAAACCACAGCCGGTCACAGACCATGTAAAAATGTCCAAACTCCAGCGCCAGAAGCTAACGTGCAAACCTGGCTGTGGCGTTCCCAGTAGAAGCGCGGACCTTTCGTCGCTCCTACTCGGATCGCGCCACGCCAGGCAAACTCGGCGCGGCGGCTGCGCGGACTGTCTCCATCTGTGGGCGTGGCTTGGCGGCGGCTGTTCCTCGGCGCAAGCGCGGCTAGGCAAGGTCAAACCAAGGTAACATGCAGCTGTAGCTTGGTTATTGATAAGCAGCGACGCGGAGGGTTTTTCGCGGACACCCGACGTTTTACCTCGTGCTTGAAGAGCTGCGCTATTAAAAAGTTAGGTGGTCAGATGAGATTAAGAAGTTTGCGAGTATAACGTGGCAGCAGCAAGTGCCGGACCGGGTTGGTTGGCGGAAGATGGGAGAGGCCTTTGCCCTGCAGTGAGCGTAGTCGGGCTGATGACGATGATGATGATGATGATGAACTTTATATTCATTGAGAGCCTCACGGCTCGATGGCGTCGCTCCTCCTTGTTATTCCTCCATGCCTTGTTCTGGCGAAGCGGCGACCAGACAGCCGCTCTTGAAGCAGCAACTACCGCATCTACATTTGTAAAAAAAAAAAAAAAAAAGAGGCAAATAGGGGAAGATGCAAGCTTGCGATGGAAAGTTCGTAAACAGGGTGTATGCTAGAGCCGACAAGCGGACTTCTCTTCAACGCTGCAAACACCCTCTGTTTACAAATTTTTCATCGCATCTACAATTGTACGACAAGACAACACTCGGACGCCGCTGAATGCGGTCGGCGGTCTCTGAGCGAACACGCCGTGTACTTTGATCGGGCCAGCGCATATGGCGTTGGCAGCACGAAAGACTGACCTTGAGGCGCTGTTTGCATTCACGAACGCGCCACTCTAGTATTTCGCTGAAGTTCTTTGGCCGCTTTTGGGGCGGCACGAGAGGCCCATGCATGGAACGAAGTGGGTGATCAACGCGCTGATACGCTGTGGAAACGTCATGGTCAACTCACCGGAGAGGACTTCGCGCCACCTCGCGCGCAATGTGTAAACAATTTTCTCCGGCGCTGATGGACCCCAGAGACGCTGACGTGACCTTGGCTGAGCTTGAAGGATGGACTCACGGAACGAGGTGTTTTATGGGTGTGTACCTGGAGGACTTGTGTTAGCCCTCTGAGATGAAAGGCGGGCGTTTGTCTAGCTGTATTAACCGCAGCATAATCACCGTAACGTCCACAGAAGCCCATTAAGCTGGGTGAGTTGATATGATTGATTTGTGAATGCCAGTGCGACATCACATGGAACAAGACGAGATTGAAGTGCTATCCACCTTTTTTCTTATCCCTTCTGTTAGTGCGCTGGTTTTGGAGATGCCATGACGGCCGTGACTTTGATAATGTCTGTCCGGAACGTGTTAAAACGGTTATCGGTAACAAAGTACGGGATTCCGAAAAAATTCACGGACTCGGCCTAGCGAGTTCTGACATATTTACTCCACATAAACAGCTATATTATACGAGAAAAATAATCAGCATGCTCCAGTTACCTAATCAGATTTTGATTTATATTTTTGATTTACATAAGTGACATTGGACACTGCACAGAAGACCCAACATTTGTCTCGTATGCGGATGACGCGACCGTTTTTATTACAGAGAATTCGGAAACAGAGATAGAAGCGATGGATAACAAAACCCTGTCTTACCTAGGAACCTGCGCCTCGCTGGAGTCTTTAAAAATAAACCCTTCGAAAACACAAGTTATTTTTTAGATGCCTAAAGGAAAAACGCTGACAAAGAAACTGAATCTATTTCTGGGCTCTCAACAGTTAGAAATGGTAGAGTGTGTTAGTATCTTTGGGGTACATTTTTCAAAGCACCTAACACTAAATGTATGTACGTCTTGATAACCTGCATTCAAAGATATTATATGACATAGGTGTCCTAGCACGTATGCGATGTATTCTTCCTAGAAAGGTGCATATTATGATCTACAATGCATCAGTATCATCTTTGTTGTAGTGCTGTAGCATAGTGTGGTGTACTACTGTGACAAATTAGCGCAAGCTGTATTTACTGCAGAAAACAGCTATTCATTGCTGGTTTACATTATGCTTACAAAATTTCCTTTCCAAAGTACGAAATTCTTCCACTGCCTTGTTTGTATAATTATAGGGTGATGTTTTGCTATGAAGTTTTTTTAAGTACGATACCGATACCTTAATTAATCTTGCTTATTCGCTAAGTTAAAAGCAAACGCACAGGTTCGTCTAACCAGGCACAAAAAATGTGGATTGTACCCACCCCTGGAACTATTTGTAATGAACAATCTTTGTCCTACAAGTTACTTTCCCTAGTGAACCTATTAAACCATGAAGATTTTGATCCTTCGTGTAATCAAAATTGTATCATTAAACATTTCGTCCAGCTCATATATGTTCAGGAATAGTACATCCCCCTGAATTATTGTCTCTCTTCTTATTGATCGCTGTTATTCGTTCATGGCATTTCATGACTATGCGAATGAGTTCTTCTGCACTGTTTAGCGCTTTACTACATACTTTTTGTGTTACTTGATGCTACGTAATACTTGTCGATTTATTTGTGCTCTTCGTGCGTGACTGACCACCATGTTGCTGCTTTGCGAACTTGTAACGGGGTCGGGACCTCGTCAACCTTCTCGAGCTTTTGGTTCCGTACATATCCTTTTCAAAGGAAATGAACTTGATATTTGATGAAGGCGATGAAAGCGCGACACAGTTTAGACAGTGCGTGACACATTTGCTGCGAAGCTGCTCAGCCACCTACAGCTATACGAAGGCATCCGCGTTCGAACCAGAAGCGTGGCACTTTTAAGCGCTTCTGACTAGAAGCTGATGGAGGATTAACGAACATTAGTTGGTTTGGGTCAATATTAAATTGCTCACTTTTCGCTAGACGAAATATGTTACCTGATGTGCTGTTGCTTTCGCGTTGTCTTCGGTCTTGCTGTGTCGTTGGGTCGGTTTCTTGGTGTTGTATTTCTGTGGCGTATGGTGGCAGAACAGATGAGCGAGGAATATCCACTTACCTTCGACGATGAGAGTTGCGAAGCAGAGACACAGTGAACGGTACAACACAAGCTTTGCGTATATACGACGTTACCATTTTTATTTCACTCCATTCAGCGCCACTCAAATGACATTTTGAGGTTGCTTTCGATGACATGAAACCTAGTTGTGTGTCTATTAATGGCGACATCATTTTGAACAATCCATTTTTTTTTTCAGGTTGCACAGCAAACACCACAAGGAACGAAAAAACAGTAGACAGTATAACATCAGATATGATTTTTTTTTCTCCCTGTTGCTCACACTCCATGAATTACGGCTGAACACGGAAACTTACGCTGCAAGGTTTTCAGTTGCATCATTTCTGTTTTTTTTTTTTGGCACTTCTATACAAGAAATAATTCCTAATTTTTCGAATGTTTCAGAAATTCATTCCCAACAGCGAATATTCGTGATACTTTTCTTTTAACTACTTGCAGCTCTTTCTAAACATGTCATCATTACCTCTGTTTGGCACTGTCTGGGGTGCCCGTTAAATTTAGACATTCGATGAAAGAAGCGCTGTCGAATTCGCATTCAAAACAGAAAACAGTCCCGACATCAAGGGTGCAATGCAGATGTAATGAACACACTGGCTGCACAGCATT
This sequence comes from Rhipicephalus appendiculatus, assembly GCA_030522465.1. Lineage (NCBI taxonomy): Eukaryota > Metazoa > Arthropoda > Arachnida > Ixodida > Ixodidae > Rhipicephalus > Rhipicephalus appendiculatus. Next base: position 216,942 of record JALIZH010033001.1, read on the forward strand.
GGTCACTGCTTATGCGTGAAAAGACGTGGGAAGGAAATACAGGGGCTTACATTATGATTCACTAAGCCCACAGTCTCAACGACAGTGAACCTACTGAAACGCGCTTAGAGAGAGCAGTGAGTACACTGTTTAAAAGGGCCCAATTGAAAGTAAATATGTTCGCAAATAGCGCACATGTTTCAGCTTTTTTATTCTTAACTTTTCAGTGTGGGTTGGCGAGACTCTCCTGAAGAGCACCAATAGGCGTTGACAAGGAAAAAAGCGACATTAAGGTGCGAAATACAAGGTAATGTCACGAGCTTATGCGCGGTTTAAGAGGAGTAAGTAGGTCGTATGAAATTTAGCAAGCGCTAAGGTGGGTATAACGTGCAGCAAGTGCTGATATAAGTAATCTCATTGTTGGAACACCCGAAAACGACGGGGGGGGGAAGCACCCTAGTTTCCTTCAGTATAAGCGAGCGGCATCAAGAAGAGAAGCTCAAAGTTTATTCCACACAGTGGGGAAAGGAGTAATACGGGTGTCGATATTGCAATGCCGCTTTCGCGCGCTTCCCTCACGAATGGAAATTTTTGCGCCACGAGCAGAACTGAAGCCGTCGTTTATTACATTCGTACGTTTCTCGAATCGCGGAGATCAGAACGTGAGATTACAGTGCAGGAGCTGCTCGCGCGCTACATTTGGGAACGCAGCTTCTGTGTAGGAATCTGCGTAACGCTTATACGAAGAATTAGCAGTCAGTACACGGTCTGTCTACTGCTAGCGTAGCCTTTGCAAGCTGTCGCCGAATGTGGCTTATCTAGCGAGCAGCCCTATGTCCCTTAATACAGAGACACTGAATCTAACCATGCCACGCCCACAATACTAATAATTATTTATGCGGATTTACGTGCCAAAACAATTATATTATTATGAGGCGCACCGTAGTGGGGGGGGTCTGCTCATTAATTTTGACCAATTGGGGCTCTTTAACGTGCAGCTAAATCGACGTACACGGGTGTCCTTGTATTTAGCCCCCCATCGAAATTTGGCTGCCGGGAATACGCCCACAATACCACTAGTAGTGATTAACATTACGGAATTTGCCGATAATTCTTGTTCTCCCTGTGTGTATTTTTCTCACGTGTTGGGTGCGCCCATAAGCTTGGCCCTACTGGTATTTTCCGTCTCCATCTAGATCACGATAGATCCGGTTAGCCACGCGAACAGTTGCAAACATCCGATGGTCGGAAAGGATTGCAAAAAAGGATAAAAAGAAAGATACGTCAAGACAAACTCTGGTCCCAAGAAAAAGAAACGAACTGGTGATGAGTATGATGGCTCAACGCCAACGAGAGTACACGGTCACAACGTGACAACCAGTGCACTTAGCCACGACATTGCCAAGGCTTTTTTTTTTTTTTTGGTTCTGTCTCAAAGACGAACGTACACTTGCAGCTTTTTTTGAGTGTATTCCCTGCCACAAATAGCTTCGTGTAAAATCAACGACCTCACCGATTATTTGACTAGATGAGTTTGAGCGCAAGACGTGACAGGTAAGAAATTTCGAAAAAAAAAAAAAAGGGGGGGCGAGAATGAGGGGACACCGACTTCATCGTGACATCATCCCTAATTGTTTGTCACTGGCACAAGTATCGAGGTATCCGGGAAGGTATCGCTTGAGTTGTAAGGGAATACTAGACTAATGTAACGAGATTATATCCTCCTGTTCTACGCGGTGCATGTTAGCAGCTCGGCATTCTTCTGGGACTAACATTGACACGTCAATCAGAAAAGGCAGTTATCGCTTAATGTTTTCCGGCTGCGTTAGTTCTTTAAGACCCAAAGAAAGTTAATTATTGCGAAAAGTCTCTGCGTACACGCGGGACTCGTCTTCTGGGAAACATAAGCCGTCGACACACAAATTTATCCGATAGTGAAGGTTGCGAGCTTTCAGAAAATGAACTGATTAGATGACAGCTCTTTCGCCAACCAAAAACGATACAAGGCTCCGACAGGTCAACCTATTCGCGCTTACTATCCCAAAGGCGCAACACTCGACATCTTGAGATAGGGGGTAAATGAATGCTACAGCATCTACAATATACGTCGTATGTGGCTCCTTCTCGTCGGAAATAGATCGGAAATCGGCAAATCGGCGGGCTCGTCGTTTCTGCTTTGGAGTACAAGGAGTGGCCAAGCTTTATAGACCTATTCCATGTTTGTAAACAGGGGTAGGTGCCGTCGGACATACTGAGGCGCTTGTAGCGACGTCGCGGCGCATAGGCTCCGCCCAGCGCAAAGCTCGCCTGGCACAGCAGCTGCAACGCTGCCTCCGAGCACAGTACGTCGCGGAGCCTGATGCGCGTTCGCGCAGAGTGGTAGAGAGGAACGCGCAGAGCCTCCTGCGCGAACGGGAGGCTCCCCGACCCGCTGTGCTGGGAGGCAGCTTTGCAGCTGCTGTGCCAGTTGTCACGTGATCATAGATGGCGGTGGCGAGCTTTGCGCTGGGCGGAGCCTAGGCTCCGCGACGTCGCTACAAGCGCCACAGTATGTCGACGGCGCCTACTCCTGTTTACAAACATGGAGTAGTTCTATAGAAATGCGGTTAAGGAGTTGTCTTTTTTTCTTTTACGTGCCTTAAGTTCAACAGCGCGTGAGTTGCTCATTCAGCGTCAAGGTTCGCCGCAGACCGATGCGGGTTGCGGAGTGTGAGCGGCTTGGTTAGCGACACTGCAAGCCGTAGTTGTGGCGATAGATTTGGAAAGGCTGAACACGTTGATTTTTGAGTTAGTATAAAGGAACAATTTAGCGCTGTAACGCCAAAGAACGGATTCATGCGTCAGTGCACTTCTTTTTCGCATGTTACGCGCGTTTTGAGATGACGCATTATAACACTCGCTGAGAACCATTAAGGGAAAAAAAATATGAAGACGCGTCGCTATGCAAAAGCAGTTAAGAATTAGATTTTTTTCCCCTTTCTTTAGAGCAGGGTAATATTTAGTAAGAAAGCCCAATACACCGGTCGTTAAAGGCCAACTGCAACAAAGTTTAACCTTGACAAAGTTCATTACGAGTGACTAATAGCTACCACTGAAGCAATCTTTGGAATACCGCAAGGCTAGGTATAGTTTTGTTGGCAGCCTTTAATCAGCAGCTAAGTACATGACGTGTGCACTTGGTGATTGTGGAGCTATGGCGTAGACCCAAGCACGTCACCTCCGAGACGTTTCACCACCCCATTATGTCTGAGGTCATGCCGAAGTGTCACGTGCACTTGGTCACGCTCTTTTACGCATCACTTCCGCTGAGCGTGACGCTTCCGATCGGAATTCAGAGGTAAAATTTTGCGCGGAGGCGCCTCTGCAGTCACACTATCTGAAACTGGGCGTTTTATGCGGAGTGAAATTTTTGTTGCAGTTGACCTCTAAGCGCAGACCGAAGCGACTGTGCGCACGCGCATGCTCACACAAGCACATAAAAATAGTCCCAGACATGCGCAAACTTCAAATAAAGCAGACAAGCCTCAAAATATATATGGCGTGCGTGCGTGATCTTTTGTCGTCTTTTTGTCGTTCCAAATACGAACAACAGAGCTCAGTCCAATTCCTGGTTTTAGTGAATTTCTTCTCTTTTTTTTTCTCTCTCTCTCTCGTTTGCAGCGCACCATTCGCAAGTGCGACATTGTATAGAACCAAGAAGGGATTCGCGCCTGCTTCGGAAGAACGTGCACCGACGGTAAAGGTTATACTTGCGGTTACGGAAAAAGGCCATCGAACAACGACGTGATTCAGCCTTGTGAAGGCTACGAGCGACGAACGAAAAAGCACGACAGAACGCAACGGAGAGGTAACAAATGGCGCAGGAGCGAAAAACGTTAACAAGCACAATCACACAACAGTGTCGCATCACATTGAGCTTTTGCGTCTCGTCTGCTTCATGCCGCATAACTCTTTTGTATACCGGAAAACGGTTGAAATATATATGTATGTACAACATATAGCGATCCCCTCATTGAACTGGAATACACGGCAACAGGGCTTTTTTATAGTACACGATGCGCTAAGCAACCTCAATGTAAGGGGTGGCTGTGGAGAGTTATAATCGGCAAATAACGAGATTCAAGCCGCTGCTCTCGCTGTATAGGCTTCCTCGCATTCACACGCACACGGGAATTGTGTTGCTAGGAAAAAGAATAACACGGGCAAAAAAAAAAAAAAAAAAGAGAGCAAAGAAAAAAAAATGAACTGGAGTGAACGCCTTCTTCTCCTTGATCGTTATGTACACTTCAAGCGCGTGATATATGTACACTCAGAACCGTAATTAAGCGTCCCAAAAATAACGACACATTCACCGGATTAAAAAAAAAAAAAAATCTAAGCAAAAGCCACACACACAGGCCCACGTTTTCTTGTATTTGAAACTGTTCCATTATTCCCCTCTCCCTCCCTGCCCACGAAAGATAACAATGACATAAAAAAAAAAAATGCCGCGTAGTTTAAACTCAAACATAGGCGACGCGCTTGCTACCTCTAGACGGAGCCGACGAGTTCGCGCCGGTTTTTATTTCTTCCTCCGGCAGAGAACACTCAGTTATTTATATTATATATATTTATATACCGTAGTTATAATATCTCATATGAATGTCGTAGTTATATCTATGATGCTTAACTCTGCGTCGCTATGGAGGTGTATCTCTCTCTTCACGAAGCCTATATGATACAAGAGTTAACAAGAAATTGGATGGACGATAGTGGTATAGTGCGAGTTACAAGGACTCTAGTGCAGCAGAACGTAATGTGCCGCGAGGAGAAAGGATGCCTACTCTGTGGAAATGTGCATTCGCAGGTTGTGTGTGTGTGTGTGTGTGTGTGTGTGTGTTTTTTTTCACCCTTTAGAACGCCTCGTCTGCTTGAAATAACCGTGGCGCGCAATAAATCTCTGGAAGTCGCACACGATCTTTTTTTTTCTTTCTTTTTTAAGTTCCTCGACGAAGCCAATTAGGTTGCGGACGCGTTGGCCCGCTAAGTGAAGAGGGCTTGAATGACGAAGTTTCGTAGTACAAAACGAAGGGCGTCAGTGGCGGATCGAAAAAGGTCAGTGGCGGGCGTGAGTGGAATCCTGATTGCCGCGCCTCCTGGTCAGAAAAACAATTAGCGCGAAGAACGAAGCACCGAGTTCTTCAATAAGGAACTTAAGGTGCAGGCTGCTAAGGCGAGTGGAACCGCAAGCATTACTGGCATCGGACAAAGCCGACGAATGCTTGAGAAGTCAGTCGGTCTTGTCATATTGTCGGGCAAGTAAATAGTATGGGGAGGTCTGACGTCACAGCGCCCCAAAAAAAAAAAAAAAAAACAAGAGAAAAATAAAAGAAACGAACTATGAATCGTAGTTGCATTTACATTGGTGACGAAGCACACTTTTTTTTTTTTTTAGATATATAAGGGATGTTCCCGATTTCCGTTTCTGGGTTTGCGGCTCCAAATTTTCATGTTGCTTGCTCTTGCACTTCACGAGCTGCAGAGAACAACGTAGCAATACACAGAAATAGATGAAATGCTATCCCTGCTTACAACTGCGCCGTCTTCTACATTTTCTTGCGTGCTATTCTGAAGTTAATAGACACGCGAACGCTCTTTTTTTTTATCTTTCCTTTTGCGCGTGTAGAAAAGCTACGCGGCCAAGGCCTAGAGGAAACGCCGTTGTATCCGACCGACTCGTGGATCGATGCTATACGAAGCCTTGGCGTGGGCAAATACTAGAGCGGCGACAATTCCTCGCAATGAACTTCCTATAGAATGTGAATATCATGCAGGTAACCACAATACAACAGAAAAATGAGTTAGGGTGTCCCGCTTGGTTTGGGCAAACCATGCTCTAATATGAAGTTGTAAAGCGTTTTTTGTTTGTTTGTTTTGTTCTGTTACTGTTTCAAATACGTTTTGCACGTCTGTAGGGACAAATATATTGCATCAAATGTGTAAGAACTGAAGGAGAGGCAAAAATAAATAAATAAAGATACCGTGTGGCCCAGTTTCTGTAGGGTGGTCTAATAGATAAGCCCCGAAGAAGGGGACAACTGACCATGCGCAGAAGGCAGTCAACGGAAGCGCCGCTGGACTTCAACTTTTGTCAATTGGATTGAAAAGAATCCACTTTTCTGACGACTACAAATGAAGTCTTCTAGCGCAAGATATTTTAATAAACACCCTCGTTTTGTTTATAAGCATTACAGATACATTTTTTCATGGAAGGTAAGAGTTTCAAAGAGGCAGTGATAGGTTACTAAAAGATAAAGAGGCATTGTATGAACATTGCCACACCAAGTTAAATGGCTGGACTTTACAGAGCACACGCGCTGCACTCGCGTCTTCCCGTCCAAAACTGTTTATTTTCTTTTGTTTTTGGCGGAAAAACGAGATGCAGGGAGCGGGAAGCGAAAGATACTTGCGCGAAAGCAACATGTTTCTTGTCGCAACTTTCTCACAACCGGTTATGAATTATGCGTTTGAAGTAGTAGCATCTTTTGCCCTCGTTTTGTTCCGACAAACTAGCGTCGCTTCACAAACAGAAAAAAAAAAAACACCAACACGCGTCTCTTAATCGCAGGCGCAAACGCTTGCAGGCTTGCAGGATCATGTTTTACAACCTGGCCGCCACCCGACGCTGAGCTAACAAAACAAATGGGACTGAAGTCGATTATCTCTACAGTAATGAATTGTTTGTCTCAGCTTCGGGGCAGACTAGTAAGTACGTTCCCATAGGGAATTTCGGTGACGCTTTAAATATACTCACACTTAAGTAACCCATTCGAGCGTGCCTCTTTGGCGGCATGCGACTCGAGAGTGCGCCTTGCTATAGAAAAATTAAAAAAAAAAATCACATGTTCACTAGCAACGCATCATGCAACAAGACGTAACGAAACTCTATCGGAAACGCATGCATCTAAAAAAATACAAGACATTGCGAAGCAGTACGCCTTGAGTTGTTTTCTCCACCTTCTTAGCCAAATGGAGCACGTTAGGTGACATAGCGTAAAAGAAATAAATTCGTAAAACGAAGTAAGGCAATACTGCTGGAATTGTGTGCTCATCTCAGAGAACGTACAACTATATTTTTTTTTTACTTCGGCTTCATTTCCGAAGTAGACTGCCTCGCAGTGGACGCGAGTCCACTCCTGCCTAGAATTGGTCGCAGAGTGTGTATCTCTCTGGTCCATGTGCCTGCTCTTTTCGCCTCTGTGTTCCGCGTCCCGCTGTCCTGTGTGTGGCCCTTGCCTCATCGTGGATATGGCCGCTGTTGGCGTGCGCGGATTTCATTCAGAGTGTGACGGCCATCTAGCCGTTTGAGTGGGTTTCGCAGCAAACTGCGTCGCCGTAGGCTAGCATATCCTGCGCCCACGAAGACGCCCGTCTACCGAGTGCGTTTCAAGCGCTGCCAGTGAGCGCTTGTAACAGACGGATGTAAACGTTTCAACACTGTCCGTCCTTCGAAGCGCCCTGAAATCTCTCGTGACCGCGGCTGCTGTGGCAAATGAGGTGCCTACCAACATGTGTCCATTCGGAACCACGGATATAAACGCGCCGTACACTTCCCAAGAACGACCCATAAGGTGCAGAAACGAAAAAAAATATGTGAACTATAGGTTCATACGGTGAGAGCTCTCAGTTATGGCGTGCGGCCAGCCTAACTCCTCATTGTGCACCTTATTGCATGCGATTCATACGGCTGTCCATACGAAGGCCTGCATCACCCAACCTATATAGAACACTGGGCTGCTTTTCGTACTCATTCAGTGCAGCACCACAACTTGTCGGCACAACGACAAATAGCAAGATGGATCACACTGCGCAAAAACGTGCTCGCGCAGAAAGGCCGGCAGCGCTTGCACATCGGGCCTTTCTGCGCCCACAGCTCGCAGCAATCTCGGTCATAGTTGGGGTGTCATCTATCAACCTTTTCTTCACACGTTCCCGTAAAAGAAAGATTTTTTTTTCTCTGGGGGGCGCTTCAAGGGGCGCTTCAAAGGACGCTACATGCACTCTGTTGCAGCAGGCAGGGAAAGAGTCGCTCTCCTATGGCGGGGGGCGGTAGGTTAGGTAGACGAGCCCGGACTGCTCTCTTCCTGCCCCGAACGTAGTTCACACTCCCTCAAAGCGAAGGAGGGTGCCGCCCGAGCTCCGAGCGCGGCTCTTTCACCCCCTCCCGGCGCTGTTCAGCCACGATGTTGGCGCGGGCGCAGGGCCCCCCGGCACGCTCTTATTTGCCGGGTACGCCCAGGCGCAGCGGCGGAGGCAGGATAAGCGAGAGCCGCCTCTGGCCCGTCCCGCTCCAGAACAGGCTATTGGAACGGGACTGGCGGGCCCTCTGCTACGCGGAAGCCTCTAGGTCCTTCTTGACGTCGGCCCCTCCGCCGCCGCCACCGCCGGCGTGACTGCTCGCACTGTTGATGAAGCCCGAGAAGAGCTCCATGGGGATGGGGAACACGATGGTGGAATTCTTCTCCGCTGCGATGGAGGCCAAGGTCTGCAGGTACCGCAGCTGGAGCGCTGACGGCGTGTCCGCAATCACCTCGGCGGCTTCTTTCAGGGACCGTGAGGCGCGCTGTTCTCCCTCGGCCGCAATCACCTGCGATGCAGCGACGGCAAGACCTGAGCACGCCGGCGGCACATCAATCATACTGTACATCAATCAGATGCCGCCTCACGGATGGTCATTCTTTCGTTGCCACCCGCATACGGAGCACACTTAGTGCTGTTTCCTGCCAATAACGAGTGACATGCGATGCAATATTCTTGAACAAGGCTTATATCAGAAACAATTTCGTTCGGTCCAGCAACAGGCCGGTAATATTAGCACCATGTCAATTAGCGTTCTATCTACTGCGCTTACAACGAAGTCGAGAGGGCACGTATTCGTTATTGTTTCGTTCGTGAGGGTCGCGTACCCTCATGGAGACCGTTTTTGCTAATAACATGTCCAGCATCATGATTGCCCGCCACTTACATGCATTTAGAGGACATCTAGTGCACTAGCGCAGTAACTTCGTAAAGCCAAATTAGTTTACAATATACAGTAAAAGCTCGTTAATTCGAACTCACAGGGTACTATAAAATTGTCCCAATTAAGCGGAGTTCGAATTAGTGGATGGGCACCAGAATGAACTGACATTGTGCCTCACTGAGCGGGCCGAACCCAAAGAAGCCATCTCTGGACTCGCTATCGCAAACAACGCGCTACTACACATTTGTGGCAGCTGATTTCGCAAATTAAGTTCATGGCGCTGTAAAAAATGATCAGAATTAATTTATCAGTCCGGAATACGCCAGAAACAAGTACCCGACTTCTGCGAGGAGCAAAAAACCAAGGGGCTTCCAGTTCGAATACCACCACGTTCGAATTAACGACCTGTAACTGCATATATATATATATATATATATATATATATATATATATATATATATATATATATATATATATATATATATATATATATATATATATATATATATATATATATATATATATACACATAGGGTGTTTTTTTAAGCAATACAGATTTTTCCTTAAAAAACTATAATAGTTAGGCACTTGTCGCCTTCGCAGCCAATTTCTAGGCCGAGGCGGAAAGATTTTGCCACTAATTAGGGCACTCAGAAATGGTTAATTAACAAAAATAATTTAATTCACTTTTTTATTATCAATTTTAGGGTGGTTGTTTATATGGCAAAGTTGTTCTACGTCACAATATATGGTGAGCCTAATTTTTAAAAAATCGAAAATATCGCGTGTAGTTTGAGAGATATATCGTCGAACTTCCAGACCGCGGTGCCGGAGATACCGAAACTGACGCACCGGGTGCACCGGTAGGCCGGTCCACGTGCTGCATCAAGCCGGAATTCGCTGATGGATCTCGCAAACTACACGCGATATTTTCGATTTTTTAAAAATTGGGCTCGCCATAAACTGCGACGTAGAACAACTTCGCCATATAAACAACCGCCCTAAAATTGATAACTAAAAAAGTGAGTTAAATTATTTTTTTTAATTAATCATTTCTGAGTGATCTAATTAGTGGCAAAATCTTTCCGCCTCGGCCGAGAAACGGGCTGCGAAGACGATAAGTGCCTAACTATTATACTTTTGTAAAAGGAAAAATCTGTATTGCTTAAAAAAAAACACCCTATATATATATATTTATTTATTTTATTTAATACATACTGCGGACGCGAAGTCCATGCAGGGTAGGCAGAACACAATAGGTAGACAAAAGTAAAACAATCTAGTAAGTTGAACTATACAGTCGTGAGCATAAAACAGAAAAAAAAGGGAAAAGAACCGCGAACACGTTTTAAGCACACTACCTAAACAATGCAAATGTACAAAGTAAAATGGTACACAGTTTACATGGGTAAGTTGTTCCAGTCGTTAATGGTGCGAGGAAAAAAAGAATATTTGAATATGTTAGTTCGGGCAAAATAGGGGGTTAGAGCATTTGGGCGATGTTGGCGAGTAGGCCTCGTCAATAGTGGACTTAAATACGCTGCCGGATCAAGTGCGAGTTTGTTAGTAAGTAGCTGTGAAAGAAAGTCAAGCCGTAATTTTGATCGACGCGATTCAAGAGTGGGAATGTCATTCAACTGCATCAGTTCACTTGGGGAGTCGAAAGTTGAAAACTTATTGTAGATAAACCGGATAGCCTGTCTTTGTATTCGTTCAAGTTTCTTTACGTTACATTGTGTGTAGGGGTCCCATGCAATGCAGGCGTACTCCAGCTTCGGCCGAATTAAGTAATAATACGCGAGAAGTTTTACAGAGGCCGGAGCATGTTTAAGCTTGTATTTGACAAAGCATAGTTTTCGGAAAGCAGAGGAAGATATGTTTTGCACATGGAGGTTCCAGGACAGGTTATTGCAAATGGTGACACCTAAATATTTATAGTTAGTGACTTCTTTAAGAGGAGAGGAGCCCAGCATATAATTATAATAAAGAGATGTTTTCTTTCGAGAAATAGGTAACAAAACATATATATATATATATATATATATATATATATATATATATATATATATATATATATATATATATATATATATATATATATATATATATATATATATATATATATATATATATATATATATATATATATATATATACAGTCGAACCCACTTATAACAATACTCAAGTGCCACGAAAATTTCATTGTTATAACCAATAATTGCTATAAACATGTTGCACGGAAAAAAAAAAGCAAAATAGGGGGGACAGCAGGCTGTAGTGAGAAAACTACAATGTCGTATGGGATATGCGAACAGACACCAGTGATAAGGATGACAAAGCTGCCGATTTTTCGGACATGTTTGAAAATTCGGACGCTTTCACGGGACTGCCACAAGCCCCATACAGCCAATTTATGACGTCTAGAGCTTTCGGACGCGGAAAATCTTCCAAGTCCTAACTTTATAACTCAAATTGGACGTCTGAAAGTGCATTACCAGAAGCTCTCACCGCTGCTGCACCGTAGCAGATTTCAAAATTCAGCTTTTCCGCAACGCTACAGCGCCATGCGGAGAAGCATACCGCAAATTTGAAGGGCCGCTGGGTGACGGGGTTTGTGGGCAGGGGTTCAGCAGCTAGAACTTCTCGTTTTCTTCTTTCTTCTGGAGGATTTCACGTTCCATTACCTTTCGGCACTGACACCCAACAGCCAGAATTCATTGTTATAACCGGTAATGCGGCATGCGGGCATTGCTGTAAGCGGTTTATTTCACCATAGAAAACATACAAAAATTGACGGTGCAGCAGCTTTTCATTGTTATAACCAATATATTGTTAAAAATGGTATCGGTATAAGGTGGGTTCGACTGTATATATAAAATGTGCGGGCTGTTTTTTATCTAGAATTTTTCTTTGTGTCCTCCAAGATTCTTGAGCTAAACAGCTTGGTGCCATCGTGTCTGAAAGAAAACAAAAACCAACAAATGTGTTTCCGTACGCGTGGTGCAAAGCTGTCTGCTTACACCTCTCCTCACCGCTCTTGCCTTGACAATAGCCGACGTCTCGCATAGTGCATCCACGAGAGCCCCCTTTTTTCAGTTCCGCTCGTCTTGCAAACGACGTAGTTCCGTAAATATAAGCATTAATTGAGGTTACAGTCGCGACCAATGTGGTGGATGAATACAAATTGCACTGCTTTGAATTAAAGCAGCTCCTCGAAAGCCAATCATAGCAATTTGTCAACCGCTTCGCGAATGCTTCGTGTAAGTTATCTTATATCTACGCAGTTTTGGTGACTACGGCTGCGTATGACAGATGGCTCTCGCAACTATAGGCACATGCGGACGTGCCCGTCACTTGGTGAGGAAAAGAAAAACATAGTATAATGCCGAAATAATGAAAGAGCCGCCCTTGTATAAGTGATGTATCCTACATAGAATGTCTTTTGCTTATCCGAAATGAAGTGTGAATGTTGTCGTGACACTTACTTTGGCTCGAGCTTCCCGCGCTGCTTCTGCTTCAGCGGCCATGGCCCTCTGTAGTTGCACTGGCAGTCGCACGTCCTTACTGCAGAGCGCGATTGGGAGGCAAAAGTGTTTTCAATGTTGGGTGTGGTTGTCAGTTCTCGTCATATAATACACAGGGTGTTTCAGCAAACTAGCGCCAAGTATTAAGAGTAAACATTGGCGATACGCGTCTCGAATTGTTCTGAGCCATATGGAGCTCGTCAGGATATTTTTTTCCGATCTTCCAAGGTCGGTAATTAACGAAGATTGCTTAATGAACTTTTTCAAATGGCAACTTTAGCGAAAAAATGTTCAATACAGAAGTAGTAGCACTTGTTAAGAAACATCAGATTTTTTTAATCTTTGCAAAGATAGCTCCCCTGCTTAAATTTTTTTCCCAGTCTTTCTTTAAAGCGTGCGAATTTCAAAAAGTACCACGTGACTGGCGCCTAACGCGCGGCGCTTTTATTGCCCTAAAGTGTAAGTTAGACGAATTATCAAAGGCTGCTCTGCAGAGAGGTCGATTGAACAGGCTGTCGATGACTGTGGCATGGACGTTAAGCGACGAAAGGGGCGTACCGTTTTAAGAAAATAAATATCTTCGACAAGCCGAAGAGACGCACACAGAGGCGCCTGTGCGTATCCGCTTTCGTCTTGTGCCGTCTTCATCAGTATCTGCGCTAATCTTTAAGGTTATGCTGTACCAACGAGGGCGGAAGTCAGCCCTTGTTATGACGCAAGTTCTCATTGACGATATGGATTGCTTATCATTTGCTCTTTATAGCACAGGTAGTAATTGATTTAGTTACTGATACGTTATTGATACGAAAGTCTCAACACCTCGGCAACAAGTTGGTATTCCATTTGGACAGGACAATTATCCGTGTCTCCCAGAAAGTTTTTCAGTCAAGTTGAGCAAAGAACAGAAGTAGCTCAGAACTAGTACATATTCTTCAAATTTAATTACACGGTCCGCCGCGGTGGTATAGCGGTTAGGGTGCTCGGCTGCTGACCCGAAGGTTGCGGGTTCGATCCCGGCCGCGGCGGTCGCATTTCGATGGAGGCGAAATGGTAGAGGCCCGTGTACTGTGCGATGTCAGTGCACGTTAAAGAACACCAGATGGTCGAAATTTCCTGAGCCCTCCACTACGGCGTCTCTCATAATCATATGGTGGTTTTGGGACGTTAAACCCCAGATATTATTATAAATTTAATTACACGACTCTTTACTAGCAACTAACAATTGCGAACAATGAAACCCGCGTTAATTTAGCTCATCAGGAGTGATTGTTCGAAAGGAGAAAAAAAAAAGAGAAGGCGTAAAAATCCTGACGTGTACGGTTAGAGCACCGTATAGGTTGAATGTGTGAGCGCGTGTGCTTTGCCCGCGGCGCGAGAACTACACAGAAAACGCAGCGCGCGCACATTTTCTGAAGAGAATGGTAAACTCTTAAAATCTTAGAATCTCCATTCGCAAAAAAAAAAAATAATAATAATAAAATAAAACCCGGTACAAAAGAGGCGCAGAAAATTGTGTGCAATTCCAGTCTGCTAATGTGGACGACCAGCGAAGCTATTTAGCACACGACAAAGACATGACAGAATTTCAAACCACAGCCGATCACATGCCCTGCAACTAAATCTGAAAAGCTTGTCTAGAAAGTCGAGTTTATCGTATGCTCCTTTAATGTTTTCTATTTAAGCAGTACGCTACTCCCGTCTTTATGGCGCATTCTCCGTTTAGCGACATGCGTCGCTTTGTCTGGCTTGCCGCATTCGCTTCGTGCGCGATCATGACTGCTGTTTGCCGCACGCGTTTTCCCTCCTTCATTTTCAATGGACCGGTGGCGAGTAGCGGTGTTTCCCCTATTAGGGTAGCGCATACGTTTTTTTGTTGGTTGGTAATGCTTTATTAATAGTCCTGAGAGACGCGACTAGCTCGCAGTGGGTTCCCCCCCACGTTGGGACGGGCAGGCAAAGCTTGACCGCCACCTCGTGGTCTCTCTGGACGGCTCAATGCTGACCACCGTTTTGGGGCTTCTGATGACGCACAGGTAAAATACACGGAACCATAGTCGTATGCAGCTTCACCGTAAGACTGAACATTTTGTACCTGGCGCAAAAGCTAGAAACATGAAAAAGAGGCGGAGGAAAGAGACAAAGGAGCGCCAAACTACCAACTGTTTATTGCCATCGCGGCTGAAAAGCAGGTAAACTTCCACACAAACTTAGGCACCAACTCGCCCAAAAACAAGTTCTTCTACCGTAAGACTCTTTTCTTGGTCCTTTAACAAACGTCCTAACAAGTAATTTAACGAAGGTACTTACATTTCAACTCTTTCCACTTTCACACCCCAGGGGTCGGTAGCCTCGTCTAAGCTTGCCTGAAAGATGGAGCAGCAAAAGCGAAGGTGTCACTTTCACGGGTATGTACCGTTGTCGTCTGCTCTATGCCACCACCACAAAAGGACGCTCACCTGCATAACGTGAGAAATGGACTCCCTCTCGGAAAGGATCTCCGACAGGTTCTTGGTGCCGAGCACGTTCCGGAGCGTGGTCGCGGCCAGGAGTCGGGTCGAATGTCCGTAGTCCTCCACGTTGGAAACGGCGATGGTGGCGTTACTGATGCGGTAGTACACCACGGCATCCACCGCTACTGTCACCGAGTCCTTGGATAGGATCTGCATGAGCAGAAGGAGATCGCATCGCAGTGAGCATCCCCGTTGGAGAACATTAGCGGCGCTAAAAAAGTGCGTCCACGCTATAAACTCCGTTCATGCGCATACATCGTGTCAAACGTCAGGACGGCGATGTTCGTAACTTATAACTTATTTACTCTCGGGCATGGACAACACAAAGATTAACAAACAGCATTGGTGTACTTTCTTCCTCTGCAAAATTGTGCCAGTTTTAACTACTGTAAATAAGCATTTTTTTCCTCTTCATGGAACATTTTTACCTTGAGTACCTCCGCAGAATTTAATCGCTTCTCAATCAATCAATCAATCCGGGCTAGGAGGGGCACTGTAGGGGAGGGCTTTGGATCATTTTGACCCCATGGGATTATTGAACATGTAGTGACATCGCACAGGTACACGGGCTTCTAGCAGTTCACCTTCCATCAAAATACGAGCGCCTCTGCGGGGATCGAACCCGCGTACTTCGGGGAGCAGCCGATCGCCGTAACCGCTGCGCCACCGCGACGGTTGTTACCGCGTTCCATTTGCCACACATTTGTACGATTACCTAATTGTATGTGCAAGAATGCACACTGCTATGCAATTATGTTGTCAGAGTAATTTAACGACTACGTAAAGGTTGACACAACGTAAGTGCAACGACATGCCATGCGGATGCATTTACTAACTACTACAAACGACTTAGGTGTAAGGAAAATTTAGCATTGCATGAAAGTCACCTAAACATCGGCGATAATATTCACAAAAAGCTCATGAGCTAGGATTGTTTGTAAGATAAAATCTGAACCAATGCAGATAATGAACACCGTATTAACAAGCGCGACCGGCCAAAGAAAAACACCCCTTACAAAAAGAAAAAAAAATCTTCGTGAATTTGGACCGAGAAACTTTTTTTGGAAAGGGAAAGTGTTTCATGAAAGGGTAACATTGCCATCTACCGTTCGCAGGACGAAGCTATAAGGCAAGAGGGTAGATGAAGAGAAATGCCGTTCATGAATCTTCCACCACATGGCAGAGTTACGCAGATGTTATTTGCCATTACATTCGCACGGCTACCAGCTTTGCATTATTTGCTAACTTGGCAACCTTTGTCATTTTTGCAGTCAGTGACTTAAAAGAACTAGGAGTCTTATTGTTCACCTTTATCAACATCACCAAGAACGTTTTTAAAAAAAAAACGGGGACCTTCTTTGGTAACAGTGTGAAGTTTATGAGGAACATGATGCCGAAGTGGAGCAGTGTCGTAGTTGGTGGTAGTGGTGTAGTAGGCGGGGTAAGCCTGACATATATCGCTGGCTATTGTTCAACCCACGGTGTAAGAAAAATAATTTAGGTGGGGACACTCTCCGCCCGCCGCGACGGAGAGCGCGTCCAGATAATGTTCGGCTTTAGTACATGCGCGGGCCGCATTTTCGAGGCACTAAAGCAAAGGGGCGCTGCGACGCGGGGGGCCTAAAGGGACCGAGCTTACCGAGCGCGACGAGGTGGACGCACGTTTTTTTTTTTTTTTTTTTTTTTTTTCTCGTTGTATTTTTTGAATCACCGTGAACGCTGGCTACTAGACCTAGAAACGCATGCCGCGTTCTTCTCGACCGAGAAACGCCACGTACAGAGAATGCCTCAATTGCCTCCACAGTAGGCATCGTGGACGCTACGAGCGCAGCTCGTTCGCTGTAGTACATACGCCGGCCGCAGTTGCGTGGGGGACGCTGCGACGTGGGGTCCTAAAGAGAGTGGTAAGCTGGGCTAGTTGGTATGGATGCATTGTAATAATTAACAGTGAAAAACGAGACACAAAAGAAGGAGAACTAGACAGCGCTGACTAGTCAGCGCTTGTCCTGTCTAGTTCTTCTTTTGTGTCTCGTTTTTCGCGCTGTTAATTATTACAATGCGTCCTAAAGAGGCCGAAAGCACCGAACATTAACTGGACGCCGTGGTGCGGAGTGTCCACACCTAAATTATTTTTCTTACACCGTGGTTCAACCTCAGCCACTCGTGCGCTGATAGTAGGGGTGGATTGCCAGGTGTTAGACAGTTCCAGGAAGGTAAACAGCGGTAGCTGCACTCTCCTCCTGATTGCCGAGGAGCCTTCGAGAAAAACGACGTATTCAAATGTCTGTTTCCTCAGACCGCGGCTTTGCAGGCTGCGAACCATCGATTTTCTTTCAATATGGAATTGCAGGCATAGCCAAATAAAATGTTCAATGTCGCCAATATGACAGAAGAAGGCGCAGAGAGGAAAAGTGCATCTTCCCAAGTTCTGAATAACCAAGCTGGGGTGTACACGGAGTCAGTTCTAAACAGCGTTGCTTTTTCGCGAGCAAGTCTGTGGATCACGCAGACTTAATGTGGAGTCTTGCGGATCGCCATAAAGTGGATTGCGTATTACAACCTTGGAGCTCTGATGACCTTTGGAGCTCTCACTTTTGGAATACCTGTCCGCTCTCGGCATGCAAGGGCATGAGTTTTTTCATTTCCTTAAAATTTTAACGCGGAATGGGATCCACTGAAACTTCACATCAAATCTCTTACATGTTAAAATCTCAATCAATGCCAGAGGTTACCTTGTAAACTTTTCACGAGGTAGACCGCGATGTAGTCCTTTAGCGCTGAGATTGAGTCCGTAGCAGGTGCAAGCGATATTGTGCGCATTGGGAAATAGCCCGAAAAATTGTAGGAAGGCGAGTGCACAAGCGAATTCAATATCTTTATTTTCGTCATTTTCCCGATGTATTCTTTAGTCAAGTGAGGAGGGCCAGACGTGAATAAAGTATTCTGCGTCCTGAGAATACTCCAGCGGCGAAGGGGTGTTTGAATTGTTTCTTGTCTGGTTTATGTGGTTCAACATCCCAGAGGGACTCAGGAATATGAGAGAGGCGCCGACAACGAGAAAATGTAGGGGACGTTCAGTGGCACAACCGGCCATTATGATGCCGCGCAAAGTTTAAACAATGAATTCCAGCAGAAATTGATCGCTGTCAACTATCACTGTCAATTGGAATTCCACATCGGCGACTCAACAACACGCCGTCGGCGTTGTGAAAACGCGCCAAACGTCTCAACGCGCTGGCTTGTACAAAGATAATTCTTCAGGAAGCAATCAGCCTCATGCGGAACGCGCATTCTGCAATGCAGTGTGCGAGCGTGCTTGCACGCAGGACGTTTTTCAGGCTCTCTATTCCACCTCATGAGGTAAGCGCCTGTGGCATAGCGGGATAGTTTTGAACGTATCTATGTCTATTCGTTGTACATATGCGCTGCTCTCACGTAACCAGCGTACACGTATGTGCGTGAAGGACGTCCCCGGCCAGATACATCGCCCATATGAAACTTGACGCGCTAGGTAAAGAAATCCTATTCGTATCGACAGCTACGCTTAAAAGCTACATCCGAGCACTAGAACGCCGAGAACGGTCTCCTGCCATCCAACCCATCTCACCTGACCGTAGCTGCTTTGTGCGTGACCAAAAGGTACTTAAAACACAAGACGCATATTACATTTCAGTCATCTATATGCGTGCGTAGAGACGACAACGTGAGAAAATGCTGCATGAGTGTGTTTTCAAACGTGAAAAACAAAGAGGAGCATTCGTTGCGAGACTGCTACCTTTTCACACAGTTGATTGTCTAAAAACACAGAACACGATAGAGTTGTGCGACCGTTAGCCAATCCGGCAATGTATTTGTAAGTCATCTCGTCGTATATGCTCATGTACTTACGCGATCGTTGGTTGCAGGTAGTCGGAAATAACAACCTTCCAAGTCAAATAATTTTCACACGAACCGAAGGGGTGTGGCTTAAAATCACGTGCTTTTCGCACATAAAACAAAAGTATTTAAATTTAAAGTGTATTTCTGGGAACCAAAACATATTATATAGAGACTCCATGTAGCACAGCTTACTGCAACCGCCGAGTGAGAATAACAGTCATCTAACTTTAGCTTAGCTTGTGACCGTTTTAAGACCGTTAGGAGCGAGGCTCTTGAAGCTCGAGGTGAAACGTCGGGTGTGCGAAAAATTACACCATCTCCCACTAAAGGGAACCATGTGGAGGTGCGAAGCAGCGCTGGTGTTCACTTGTGTTTCCATTTGTATGTTTTCGTGTACGTTTGATTTGTGTGTGGAGTTGTGTATCAGCGGTGCTGCTTACGCTGCTGTCACAGCTTACGTTACCGATGCCGCTACAACTGGCGCCAACGTTGACATCCATAGCACCGTTGCGAAGGAGAGTGCAACGGAGCGAGCGCGCGTCGCATTATATACGAGCGCACAGCTGCGCCGGAGAGAGAGAAACGGGAGAGGAGAAACGAAGCGGAGGCAGCGCTCACGCCACCTCCTCCCACCTCCTCGCGCTCACGCGAGGAGAGGGGGGAGAGTTGGCGCATGCACAGTAAGGGTGGTCAGGCCGCACACCACCGGATTGAACTCCGCTCTAAGCTGCTTCGCATCTAAAAACCTCCGCGCCGTTGGCTTATCAGCCGCGCCCACCGACGGAGACAGTCCGCGCAGCCGCCGCGCCGAGTTTGCCCGCCGCGCGAGCCGAGTACGAGCGACGAAAGGCCCGTGCTCCAACCGGGGGTGCCACAGCCAACTTTGCACGCTTGCTCTGGCGCTGGAGTTTGGACATTTATTGCATGGTCTGTGATAGGCTTTGGTTCAACTCTACTTTGTCTACGCCAAGGAAAAAAACACCTAGCATCAGCCAAGAAGGCCACGTTAAGCCCCTAAGATCATACAGCTTTGCTGTTTCTTAAGCTTTACATGAATAGCAGCAACAAGAAGCCTCGCCGAGCTGATTGCCGCTGAACATGTAATACGATACAGTAGACGACGTGCATGCATGCACGTTCGCGTTTCCCCACATGCGCTGCGCGTATTGTACCGATGCATTCGTGTGGGCGTGCTTGTGGTAGCCATCAGGTATCACCGTTGAAGCACGTAGAAAAAGAGAAGCAAGGTGCCTCGCCAACGAGTTCCTCCAGCAGATTACGCCTGTGATATGCTCTCCCTGTAGAGGATGCGGACGAGTCTGCTTCGAACATTTGTGCGCCCGCAGTACGTCGCTTCTGTGAACAAAAACTAACGTCGGCCGGCTTCAACTGCCCTTCCCTCCCTTCGTTTTCCGACAGCGTATAATGCGTGGTTGTTGACGCGTCCTCTCTAACGACTGTCCGGAACCCAACGGAGCCACATAAGAAGGGGAAAAAAAAAAGATTGCGGGAAGGGAGATGGATCACGGATAAGAGGAAAGGCAGGAAGGAAGGGGAGGAGCGCGGTCAGGCGCGACAGACTTTAGACAAAGAGGGCTCGACGTCGGCTTTGTGCCCGTCTCCGAAACGCCACGGACGATGAGAGAGCGACGACGGCGCATGTCGGCGGGAAAGGGGTAATTTCAAAATGCGGCGCCGCTCAATTCAGTGCTACAATGGTTTGGGCTGCTAACGAGGTAATTAGCATTAGTTAATGAGAATCGCACGCAAATGGCCCGCCGGCGCGTTGCTTTTGGCTGCACTCCGGGCAGTTACCAACGCTCGGGGCGCGTATGCTCTAGCGCGACTTTAATGTTGGCGCGATACAAGATCGCGCAAGAGCCGGGCCCAGCCGTTTAGCATTCTGTCGCGTCTTCCGTCGCCGGCGATGTTATTAGGGCGCCGGCGGTGACGAGAGATGAAAGCAGCAATATAGGACAAAACGCTAAGTTATCCTTTCTCGGCGGCTCTAAAAGCGCGAATATTACCGTATGAAGAATTAATGTATCGAAGCCTTACGCTGGTTTAACGGAATACTGGCGCTGATGTTCCATGCTCAGACTGTTTCACTAGGCTGCGGGCGAAGCGAGCAGCGCATCGCTTGCACGGAACAGTTGTGCGCCGACACAAACATGCGCGTTAAAGGGACTGTCTACCGTCTTTCATCGCTTTTATGTTTAGTGTCGCAATAAAAAGCATACCGTCTGAGGTGTCCAACCGTGCAGCAGTTTCTCTGGAAAGTGAGTAGAAATTTTTAAAACAGAATTTTGCGATCTGCGTTCGGTCTCCTTCCATTGGTGTGATGAATGCCCACAACACTGATTGGTGGAGGCGATGACGATTGTAGTGCCGGTGAAAGTCGAAAACTGAAACCGCGCGCAGCTTTTGCAGGCTTCATAAATTTTTGTATAATAATAAAACAAATACCGTAGTGGTCATTTAAAGCACGCAAATTGTCAAATAAGTATTATTTCCACGGTTCTGTTTATTCAGCCTGCAAAACCACCGCAGTCGAGCAGAAACGTTGGTCAGTTCCAGCAACACTGGTACGCCGGCGTTGTGAAACGAACTGTAGTGGTTCCACTCATGCCAAACATGCTACTGAAACGAAACGAACGTGAGACGTGCTCCACAAAATAACAGAAGGTCCCTGCTGTCTTTTAGTTACGTTTAGGTGTTCTGTGTTGCATATGCGATATGAGAGCCAGCATGGACGCCTTGGTGAAGCGAAACGTGATGGCAAAATCTTCAATGTAGAACCTCGGTGAATACTGGCCGGCAGCGCCACCGTGCGCCTCTGTGAACGCGCGAGAAAAAACGCAAAAATTACCCTCTGGCGCAACCTTAAAGCTGTCTCAAGTGCGTAAAATACAACTTCAAGTCATACATGTTTGTTTTTAAGCAAAGTGAGGCTACCTGCGAGGATTTCTTGTCCTGCCAGTAGATTGAACCACATCGCTGTTTGGTGACGCTAGCGGTCAATCTTTGTCGAGTTTCAACGTCAACGTAAAATTATAAATCATTTTTTTACGGGACAAAAGCATGCTCGTTGCCGCCGATGTGATGAACGATCTTCTCATTTTCGCCACAATCAGGAAAAATTTTCCGAGCGGTAGACAGTCCCTTTAACTACACTAGTGTCTGCGTTGCTGTGTGCTGCCTATTCCCATTGAGAGAAAGAATACAAGTTAAGGTTCTATTATACGCATGCATATTAACTAACATCATTTAAGGCACTTGAAGCTTTTGCGCTTTTTTCCACTCACTTATACTTTTTTTTTTTTACACGAAACATTTACGTGTTACCGCTGGGTTGCTGGACATCTACAAATGTATAGCGAAACTTGAGCTCTTGTACGTGACAAAAACACCTCGCGAGCAAATATTGTACTACTGCCGGAGTTGTTTACAGACTCCATCTGACATCGGGTATTGTTCTTTCGTGTTTGACAAGATAGCAATGCCAGAACGTCGGTGAAGTCAGGGTGCTGCGAGCGGCAAAGTTTACTAAAAGCGTCAAGAACAGGAGGTTATCGCAGAAATGAGTCCGGGAGCGCTTCTCTCTCGCTCTATTCTTTTTGTGGCGGCAGATGTTTAACGAACACGCCGTAAAACACGAATAATCTAGTCACGTGACCGGCAACACGGAGGTTTTTTTTACTCCGATCGGTACACCGACCAATCGACTTGGTGAGAGAATTGCATGATTTTGCAGTCTCGGATGGAACCAGAAATTTCGTTGCCAATGTTGTCGTACGAAGTACCTGTTGAGAGTTAGCTTCATCAGGTGTTTACCTTTTTTATTTCTCTTCCTAATCATGGCTGTCCTTCCTTAGAGCAAGTCTTTACATCGTACCCCTTTATAGGTGATGTACTATTGATACCACCAATATCTAACTATTAAAAAAAAAAAGCCGGCAGATCCCACGCACTGTGGGTATCGATGTAATGCGAAGCAGCCAGGAAGGAGCAAATCATGCTTTACATAATTTGCTTGTCATGTTTTACATGTTAGGACCTGTCATTTATGTTCGTCATACAGTCACGTCGCGCAATACCAATTTTGGTGTATATCAAGCTAGCGAACTGGACGCAAGCGCACCATGAGCGTGGCAAGTAAATGGCGTTGTAAATGACATGTATGCCAAGATTTTCATGTTACCACCTGCCACTTAGGTTCGTTATACAGTCATATCACTCAATACCAAATTTGGTGTATGTCAAGCTAACGAAACGGCCGCGAGTGCGCCATGAGCGAGAAATGCAAGTCATGTCGCTCATGACATGTTATGATTTCCATATTGCCACTTGTCATTTATGATCGTCATACAGTCATGTCACTCAATACCAAATTCGGTGTATCTCAAGCTAACGAAACGGCCGCGAGCACGCCATGAGCGTGGCATGCAAGTCATATCGGACATGACATGTCATGATTTCCATATTACCACTTGCCATTTATGTTCGTCATACAGTCATGTTATGCTATACAAAATTTGGTATAAATCCCATTAACGATACGGCCAGGAGAGCACAAAGTCGTAGGCGGCTAGATAGATAGATAGATAGATAGATAGATAGATAGATAGATAGATAGATAGATAGATAGATAGATAGATAGATAGATAGATAGATAGATAGATAGATAGATAGATAGATAGATAGATAGATAGATAGATAGATAGATAGATAGATAGATAGATACGCTCAAAGTCGCCGAAGTTCGCTAAGAAATGCTTCGCATTTAAAATAGACGACCACATACAACCCTTACGCGTGACACCGGCTGCAAGGGCGAAATGCGGTGCGTAGTTAGAACACGCAAACTTCAGCAGTCGCCATCTCGCGAACTCTGTGGCAGGCAGAGCCAGCTAAAGGTCGATTCAGTCATGGATAGAACACCTTGCCTCGTTCCCATGGTTCACTGCACGCATACACACGCACGCACGCCTTTTATTGGCGGCGAGATTGACCTATAGGAGGCAGCACTACCGCAGTGGTAGTGTGGATAGACGGTCGGCGGCTCGTATACAAATGCACACCGCGGCGCTTTGTTATGAGCGGTTTCAGCCGATTGTCGGCAAATAAAGTGAGTTGACGGCAGCCTAATGGTGGTATATAAGCTTTCCGTCGCCAGATTAATGCGCGAAGACGGCCTAACGTTCCTATTACGTGTGAGACAAGCGCATTCTGCCAATGAATGGTGTGCTGCCCTTCGGCGACCGTCGAGTGTTTTCGCACTGTGCTTGATGCTGTTTCCTCTTTTATTTGTACGTGTTTAGCCTGTGCTTTGCCTATACTACAGTAGAATTGGTGTCGCGCGACTGAACCAATAATTTACGTCTTGTTCGAGCGGCTGCTAAAAAAAAAAGAAAAAGCCTGTATTTCCGCGCAGTGAGCTGTAGTAGAAATTTGTGCACTCTGCTTTTCTGCTTGCACATATGCGCATCCGTATTTTCTCCCCAATTTCGTAATTCTAACCGGCCTTTGCAGACGCTAGTTCATGCTTTGCGGTAGCACAATGATTTCGAAATAGCTGACACTTCACGAGATGGGGTCGCTAAAATTCTGCATTCACACCTCGATATTTAGTACTTCTTTTGTTTAGGACGACGACAAAGGCACCATGTAGCGTGCTTGAACGACAAAGCGGTACCCACTTTGAAATTATCTTGGCGAATGGGCAGGTACGATGATCACATCTAGTGCCAAAACAACATGTGCATGCACTCACTTATCGGTGTGCAGATAAGCCTCAATAGTAATAATAATAATGATAATAATAATGATAATAATAATAATAATAATAATAATAATAAT
Source organism: Rhipicephalus appendiculatus (assembly GCA_030522465.1). Classification (NCBI taxonomy): domain Eukaryota; kingdom Metazoa; phylum Arthropoda; class Arachnida; order Ixodida; family Ixodidae; genus Rhipicephalus; species Rhipicephalus appendiculatus. The sequence goes on from JALIZH010033001.1 coordinate 241,694, forward strand.
AATAATAATAATAATAATAATAATAGTATGTGGGGTTTTACGTCCCAAAACCACGATATGATTATGAGAGACACCGTAGTGTAGGGCTCCGGAAATTTCGACCATCTGGTGTTCCTTCACGTGCACTGACATCGCACAGTACACGGGCCTCTACCATTTTCGCCTCCATCGAAATGCGACCGCCACGGCCGAGATCGAACCCGCGACCTTCGGGTCAGCAGCCGAGCACCATAGCCACTGATCCACCGAGGCGGACCAGAGGAGCCTCGGAAGGCGAAAAGCTCGTGTATATTGTGTAGGCTTCCGTACAAGCATTTGATACTGGGCTTACACAACGGAATAAGCCACCTTCTGAGGACGTGCATCACATTCGCACACATGCAAACACGTTGTGGCTAGCAGATGACTCAAGGAGACATCCACACTACGGGGTTTCGTCCGCTCACCGCTAGGGGCCGATTCTGTTCGATCTCGAGGCCAAAACATAAATGTAATCTTAGGAGGGCAAGGACAAACGCGTAACTTATGCGTGGTGATCAGTAGTAGTATAGTAATAATAATAATAATAATAATAATAATAATAATAATAATAATAATAATAATAATAATAATAATAATAATAATAATAATAATAATAATAATAATAATAATAATAATGTAAGATACTTTATGCGGCTATACTTAATGGTTTTTGTAATAGCACAAATTTGATATTTGAAGCAATGAATGTGACACAAGGCGCAATCAGTGACAGTTTTCTCATGAAAATCTTCCTTTGAAGAACTTTTTTGTTTGTCTTTTTTCAATAAGCATTACATCAACAAAATATTCCGACGTCCAGTATGGGAAACACGAAAACATGCCTTCTGTCTCCCACCGGTGTCCCACTTTGCCTGTAAGCTTAGGTCATATAAGATTCAAATTACACACCTTAGGCTGATTTTTATCATGTACATTTCGAATGAAGCATTCATTTAGATGAAGATATAAATAAATGATTAAAAACTAATAAGTGAAACGGCATGCGGGCAACATTTTTTCCTCCTCCGTCAAGAGCTTGCCGTCCACGTTCCTACGCGGCTGACGTAAACAGCATATAGCCAGACTGGCCACAGACCACACCAGGAAGTTTACATCTTCAAGTGCGGAAAATCCGTACCGAAATCTTTCTTGTACCACTGAACTGCCTAAGATGATCGTTGAAAGCAACACAATTTCCACTCGATTGTAGACTTTTGTTTCCTGTATAGTTCTTGGCTTCGAAGATGGAAAACCTTGTTCAGCTCGTCAGGGAAAGGGCGACTCATAAAACCAATAGTACATAAAGTGTCATGTTAGAAAGTTAAGTGTGCGGATTTGTTTTCGCATCAGAGGCCCTTGTTCCAACACAACATGGTTGCGTGAACTCTTATCTACGCGCGGGCAGACACCCCTAGCTGTTAACGTTGGAATGTTTCCTGGCGCCATTGCAAGCAGCGCAGTGAGCTCGCGCACCTTCGATACCTCGGATATTCCCGGTGCAGTCCCTCGTTCACACGACAAAGAAAAAAAAACAAAAAACATGGTTGATCCTTCCATCATTGGAACCGGAATAACACGGAAGTGAAATGTGTCTCCACAGAAGTAGAGCTTATTGTGTAGTAATACATTAGAGCTTGCACAATGTCTATTGGTCTTTGGCAGTTATAGCTCTGTTTGACGTGGATGCACCCACGTTGGCGCCTAGTGGCACATCTCCATCGCGACGACTAACGCCCATGATCATGATTTAACCGTTGTGGTAGCTGAAGTTGTCAACATATACCTGGGACACAGCGTATCGTAAATCCTGCGTAAATATGACATCAAGAAGCACATAACAAACACTTGTACTCGATATGCCCGCCTTCAAAGTGTCGTCAATTACGGAGAGATACGACACGGTGTGCGCTCCCGAGTAATGTGGTAACCTACGCCTGTGCTCATGCATACACTACCACACTGCGATTCCGCAACAAATGGGGCAGAGGTTCGTAGCTTGAGCCGCGAACGCGCGCAGGCGTTCCACATCCCGCTGGTGAACGTCTCGCTCCATCAAGGCACGACATTCGCCCGTCGACGTCGTTGCCTTTCTGCGGCGCTTATAGCAGCAGTCTTATTAGTCGGCGCTATCGCATTCGAAACAGTCGGCGGTGAAGAAACACCATTGGTGAATGTGGAAGCTGCACTACTCCGACAACGAGCCGTCACAAGCTAACACGAATCGAAAGGCAAAGAACGTATGTGCGTCTAGGGCGGCTCCCCGATGCCAGCGCGGCCAGAGTTCTTCGCTGGTACGAGACGCTTTAACCATGGCCTCTGAAATTGCCCTTTTCGAAGGTTATGCTTTAACTGCCTCGTCGCCGAATCGTTCTCTATCGGCGCTAATAGTAACTGTCATGACGCATTACTTCACTCCACCGCTCACAGTCAACGGCACCACCCCGCCCCGCCAACAGAGAGCAGCGTGCGAGAGATAATGTGGGAAAAATGTAAGGTGCGCTCGTAGAGTGCTGCGCATGTGCCTCGGTAGGTTAGTCAGTATAAAGCGCCGGGCGCTTATCGTCACGGACCGAGGAGTCGTAGGTTGGATACCCGGCGGCGGTACTTCTTCTATTAGTTTTCGCTTTCTCATTCGTTAGCGTGTATTTTATTAACGTCATATCCGTGACGGAAATACGCCACTGAAGTTTTGGTGGGTCCCGGCATAAAACACTTTCGTGTTAAAAATGTGAGCCACTCCACTCTGTGAAGTTGGTTCACTAGAGAAGCGGATAAGATCACGACAGGGAGATTACGCGGCATCAAAGGCCAGGTTGTGAACGTTCTAACCCCTGTGCCGAGTCTACCGCGACACATCGAAGACGATACGGCCATCAAGCGACGTTTGCTCGCCAAGCCACCTATGCTTGGTGACATGCGTCGTCTTCTCTAGCTTGCCGCATGCGCGTGGTGCTTCGAGCACGATCTTCACTTGGGTTCAGCGCCCGCCGGCGCCGACTTCTTTCTTTATAAGTAGGATTCACTGCAACGCATAATACGGGAAAGCCAGCTTACAGAGACTAAGCTGACATTGATCTCCTTAAAGTCGGCTTCACTTGTAAATACAAATGCATCGCAGGCGAGGCATTTTTCCCGGGGCAACATAAGTCGTAATTTCAAAAACATGAAGGCTCTAGGACCCTTTTTTATCATTTCCTTAGTTTGCAGCTGCCCCAAGGCGGGCGCGTGTACTGGCAGAGCGCGTCCAGCGTGGATTACTACCGCCATCTCGGAGAGCATGAAGAACTAGCCTCTGGCCCGCGGTCTGGAAATTGGCACGGACCCCTAGTCATATTCAGCATCGCAATAACAAAATTAGTAGTTTGCAGGTGAGGTACGCAAGTGAATGAATTGGACGTGGGTTTTTGTGCATAACTACAGTAATTACGCTTTCGAAAATAGCAACAACTTTCGATCCCTGGTTGTTTAGTTCCAAGTGCAACACGAACGCCCAACGCTATACATTTATAAGCGACAAATGTCTACACCGAAATGCTCGTTCGTCGCTATTATATAGTATTCACAACATAAGGCTCGACACTCTTTGCAGGGCAAGCACTCTGTCCAGTACTCTGGCGGTCATTCCTTCCACATGGCGGTATTAAAGTAAAGTGACATGCATCCGGTCTTATGATAGTGAAGGGGTTTTTAGAGCGTGTCATTGTTAGGCTAGTATCTCGGGGATTTGCTTGCTCGATGTGACTGAAATTCCCGTGCATCATGTACCGCGATACTCGTAGTGTCATCTACATAACACCACTTCAATCAACTATGCATGTAAACTAGCCCTACAACTGCGATGAAGCTGCGATAGCGCTACAGCTGCGATGGTTGATGACTCTATTCTCACCGTAATTACGCAGTAAAACAAGAAATAGCGGCCTTATCCCCAGTGCGATAGCTATACGTAATAAACGGCGAATTCCTTTGATGAAGCAAGCTTCCTGTAGGTGTCCTTTCCCAAGTGTGTGTGTGTGAGAGTGTGTGCGTATGGTTTGGTGCTCCTCTTAGGTCGTTATTTCCCCACTAAAGTGCCGTTCAGTAATGCGCTATCTCCACGAAGGTATAATGTGACCCGGGGAGAGTACGATGTGCGTAACCTGCCCGTAGTTCCCGCTTGTAGCCGTGTTTCCTGATAGTTTTAAAATGTCGTGCAGTACACTATCACTTCTATTAACCCAATAAGTTAACATTCCCGGAATGCTACGCCCTAAAATACAATGCCCCAGTATATGCAAAATCATTGAACATGGGATGTCACTAGAGCCAACGCTTTTGACAAGCAGTCTTGTCTTCTTCAGAGCAGTTGCCGCCTTGAAGAAACGTTTACTCTAGCGAACATCCCATGTTCAAGAATTCTTGATCTCTTCAAGCTTCCATATTCCTTTGAACTTATGCCTTTTTTTCGAAATGCCCGGTAGGTAATTTCTGCCACGTTTTTATTTGCACGACGAGCGTGCTCGGGCAGCGAAGTTCGAGAGCTTTATCTAAGGTTTGTGCAGACTCAGGGTCGTGCACATAGTGAGGGACAAATGGACGCACGGGTTGGGTCGGGCGAGGGGAGGAGGAAGCCAATGGATGGGGCCAGCACGCACCCAAGCGAAGGTGTATTTGAGCGGCGGCGTCCCGTAGAACACGTCCTCCGCGAGTGGCGGTGGGGGGCTTCGTCTTGGTCGGCACGAAGGCGGACAGGTACGCCGGAGTCCCCTCCGCCCGGAAGGCGTCCGCCTGGCCCTGGGAGGGGACAGCACGGGCCCTTGTCAGCGTCCAGCCGAGGAGACCACGCCCCAAGACTTGCCCCGCTCGCTGCCACAAAAACCGCACACTCCGGAAGCTCTATAGGACGCGCTGCCACAACGCCCACGACTCGGCCGCAAATGTTTCCTCTCTATAGCACCGCTCGATCCGCGGGAAACCTCCCAGCAGAGCTCTCGGGACAAGAGCTCTGTTAGCTCTCGGGACAAGAGCTCTGTTGCCGACTCTCAGCTATCGCACTTGAGAACGTGGTTAGTACATGAATGTGGCATGTGTTTTAATGATAGCGCGCATCAGAGCTTACCTCAAAATTGCTGGGCTGGATGTGCCATTTATTGTGCAAAGAATAGCGTACCGCATTGCGTAAAGAAGTTCCCCGTTCATTTGCGTAGTTTCTGTTCACGCACTCTTCTTTGCCGCATGGTACACGGGCACTGTTCTTTGCACAGGGGCTTAAAGGGACACTAACGGCAAATAACAATTTACGTCAGAGTGAAAGATCAATGTTTGGGAATGTCTAAAACGTCAATATTATCAACAGCAGTGCTCTACTAATCGAGAAATTAAGGTAAATGTACGACACTACATGCGCCACGAGTGGCAAATTTAGAAATGATCCCAATGACGTCAAGGGGTCCGACTACAATTAATCACTGCTAATCAAACCAGCTGCAGTAAAAAAAGAACCTTCCGCGTATTACAACACGTAATAAAATGCTGCTTGTCCGTTTCTGCTTGATTCATTGAAAAAAGAACCGCCTGGAGGGGCCCAGTTGAACCAAGCAAGCAGAAAATTGTTCAATGGCCGTTGTTGCTGCTGTGGGTCCCGTTACTTTCGCTCTGCTGCTGCTAGTGTCGGCGGCCGCGCAGTAAAGGCGGGCAACGTTGGGAAAGGCAACTGCTACGTCAGGAGGTCCGTTTTCAGGCGGGTGATTTGAAGTGCGCTAACGCCGTGCGGACCACTAAAACGTGATTTTATTTTAAAATAAGCATTTCCTTGGCACGAAAATAGCACTACGAGGTTTCTAATCCGCTATTTCAGCAAACAACGTCGACTTAATATTTGCCTTTAGTGTCCCTTTAATTCTCACAGCAAGGGGGAACAAGGTGCGGCCTTATTCCATATGCGAGAAAGCACGCCCTTTTGGGGGGGGTTACAGAGTGAAAACTGAGCGATCCGGATCATTTGTCCTTATAGTATCGCCACTTTTAGCTTTCGTAATATTGCGAGATAGCTTGATGTTTCTGTAAGTATCTAAGGGTGAGCACAAGTCCCTGACCATGTCAATATGCGGTCATTATTCTTAAGTTGTCACAGTTGGTCTTTGCCCCGTTTCGAGAATGCGTGACGGCACATCAAGCATTTAAAGGTGAGAACTGTCATTCATCTTCAATAACACTGAAGTATTACTCTTTCGCTATCGTATTTGCTATATGTGCAGTCGGTAGATGCCCTGACATTATTGCACTGGCGTAAAACAGTCAGTGATCATATCACTAATCAGACAATATTTCTTATCTATACTCATAATTGGGTCCCGGGTAAAATGGTAGCTGTAGCCAGGAAACCAGAAGAATAAGGTCTAGTTTCCTGGTTATATCTAGTACTTTACGCAGGACACAATTAAGAGTGTATCTCTCTTGGTCTAGGTTACGTTGCGATAGAGCGTGTGATGGTACTTGCAGCATTTAACACTGAAAACTCACATGAATAATTATCGGTGCGAATATATTATTGTTAACCTGTCGTTTTTGGTCGTATAGACCCGTTGCGGAAAGGTTTGCATGAGGCTACTGCAAGCGCTTGAAGGTCAGTGATGATATCAATGAGCGGGCATCGTTCTTAAGCTGGTACTTCCGCTCTTATCCAGGGTCATAAGATAAGCCATACGTAGAGGTAAGCGTTTATTATTGGAATCATTGTGCGATCATAATCAAAACAGAGTGAAAATCCTGATGGCGCAGACAGCGGTGCTAGAACATCAGTGTTTTGCACTCTCTCGCTACTGCATACAACACCACAGTAACGGAAATAAAACGCAACTTCGCGAGGCACAATGAGTAAGTGGCACGGGACATGCGTGGAGTTTTGAGTGTTCGTATTGGTATCTGTGTTTTCAGGATACCAGGATGGCGAATTACACGGCAACAGCAAAGCTGATATCGACATACATTGTACACGCCTAGCTTACGCTGCAGCGATGTAAATGTTATGCTGAACTTCTGATGTAAAGCGCTGATAGCGACATAATTGTTAACACGTCGAAGTTTCATAATTTCCCTTCGATGATAACTTGTAACCTATATTAGCTGAAGAAACATTAAAAATTTGTCGTTACCAGCTTTCCGGCTGCCGTTCACAGCCCCAGATTATAATCTGGGGCTGTGTCGTTGCGCTGCTTCAAAAATGTTCAAAATCTGCAAATCCGTGAGTGGTAAGGAAGTTTGCCAACAGTGAAACGCTCCAGAGTCTAGCGCTCTAGAGCTTGCACTTTCTCTAGAGCCCTATGGGTGCTGTGGGCAAGAGAAATGAATAAATAAAAGACATTCGTATGCAGCGGGGCGTACAAAACCACGACGCGGTTGTTTTGTACGGGATGGTTTGAAAAAATGATATACTTGTTTCTAAACTTTCTATTTCACAAACGGGAGCAGGAACAAAGGGCTACAAATGCCTGAACAAAGTTGGCATTCAACGCTGAGGTACACGTTAAAAGATAGTGTAAAATTACATTCATCATGTCACATCAAAACAAAATTTCATGAGCCGTTAATGTGAACGTAAAAAAAAATTACATTCGGCCGATCCCACGTACCTTGGGAATCGACGTTATGCGAAGCATGCGGAGAGAAGGTGACTGTGTTATAATTTTCTTATTGAGCGGAAACTTTACGAAATGACGCTAAAGACATGTACAAATTTTGTACGCACACACATATGTTGAACAGTCACATATGTTTTATATAACCAGTTATTTACAGTTGCGTAACGATGCCAACAGCAACATGGGTATTAGCAACACCAGAAGCGGTAAGCTGATACGTAGCGCTTGTGCTCCAGAGGGCGGTAACTCTGGACAATGCTACATAAATCAACTTTAGTGGATGGCGCTTAACTACAATTGACGTCAACCCGACTTGACGGCTGTATCATAGGAGTACATATGTAACGTTTAAAAAATTGGATAGCCAGCACTGCAACCACAATTGACGTCTCACGAACAATAGGGTCTATTTGAAAAGCAGTTCCGAGACCTGGTGTGGCTCTGTGGTAGAATACTTGATTGCCACGCAGAATTCTGGGGTTCAATTCCTGCTGGGATCCTGACATTCGGGTCAACGCTGCCGATGTCAGTTTTTCTTAACACTTTCGCGTTAAAATTACCAATGTCTCTTCTCGCCGTTTCTGGGTAGCTATAAACTGTCAATCACCTGTGGCACATGCCCGCATACCTGTAGCACATACCCGCCCGTGGTATACGGGGATGTGCCACACGTGTCTGGCAGAAAGGGTTTGACGACGTACGCGACGGGATTGTCAGATTATTCATGTCAAGACCAGCGAGTCATATTCGTCAAACCATCTTACCCCCCCCATACTAACTTTGGTGTACCCCAAGTTAAGGGGGTGATCCCGAGAGCACACAGACGTAGGTGGCTAGATAGATAGATAGATACGTAGATGGACACGATAAAAGTGCCTGCAGAACGTAAAGAAATGCTTCGCATTAAAAAAAAAAAACAGTCCAACCCAACCGCGTAATAGGCTATGTGTAGCGATTTTCGCGCTGGCCAGAGTTCTGAGGTTTGCACGCGCCATTAATTTTCTCTGAGGCTGCTGCAAAGGCACGTCTTATTCTCACCCACATTTAAAGATTTCGAAGCTTTTGCCAGAGAGCTGTTTCGTCTTCGGGTTTTTGCTTACCGCTTAGCATTTCAATGCTCTAGAAGCGCGCTATAATATTCCAACCACTAAGCTCACATCTGCGCATGCTCTACTGATTGTGCTAACTCGATCGAGTTCGTTGATAACGACTACATTCACTTCATATACATTTTTCATTTCGTTTTTCGTGAGGGGAAGTACAAGACGTTGGCTTAAGCCAAGATCTCATCGCTTTGCATCCACTTATCGCACTTATCCTTGGACCAGTTGAGTTTACTATTCGTCTGGTGTGATCTTGGTGATATACCGCACTGGAGATATACATATTTAATTCAGCCCCTGAGTCACAGGGGCAAAAAAAATGTCACCCGCGATGCTTGCATATTTCTACGTCTACCTTGAGAGTGGAATAAGAGAGAAGTACGAACACAGATGTGTGTTCCTTGCGGCGCTGCCTGATTACAGTCAGGTTATAGAAGAAAAAAAATGGTGACGTTGGAACAGAATATCAACGATGAATTTCATTTGGCCGCAAGAAAAATCACCTGTACGTATCCATCGCATAATGGAATATTCTCAAGGAAGTTGGTCCCCGCAAATGACTTCGTGCATGCATCACCGCGCGGATGGCGACACCCCTGCTCTTGGAGAAGGCACGTTCTTTCCTTCCACGCCGGTGGACACTCGCTGCCTTCGTGAGTGGCTCCGCGACGGCTCCATCTCGTGAGTTATGTCGCCGCCGCGGCCGACTTCAATCTACGTCCCATGCATTTCAATCTTGACTCGCCTCGGCCCGGCCCATCGTATGCAGAAAGAAACAAACCAGGTCGAGGCATTTCCTTCCCTATATTGTAGACTATCCTTCGGATGGGTTAAGTGAACCGAGAGGGGAGTTGTGGGGGGCTCCCCGTGGTGGGACGAAAAGCAGCAAAAGCAAACACGCAAGGTCTCTTTGACACGTAATCACCTCGGGCCAAAGTTTTACGAATCCCATCTAGCAGGCTTCGATAAAAAGATGAGCGTGGCAGAGAGCAGTTCCCGAAGCAGGTATCGCAAGCTTTGGAGGGAAATAGGGGGAGGGAGGTGCGCAGATTGCGAAGGCGATCAATACTCATCACTGCCTTCAACTAGGCAGGTAGTATACTAGGCGGACGTCCGGGCCCAGCCAGAAAAGACCGGCCCAGCAAGGGACGCGGACGCGCGCGTTGGACTCGCGGTGGCCGCTAAAGGGGGAGGCAGGGAGAGATATATATATATACTCATAGGTATATATGGGATCGAGAGAGAACGCGCGAGTCCAGCAAAAAACAAGGGCGCATTGCCGCGCCTGAAGAATGGAAGGCTTGTCCCTGCCGCGCACAGTGTGGAAGCGAACGGCCGTGCCGGCCAGGCAAGCCGAGAGCGGACGAGATCGCGGCGAGAGCCGCCTTCTCGACGAATGGGCGCTCCTTTTGTCGGGGCCCGGGATAAGACCAGCCGGGCTCTCATTCTGGCGATAAGGTCGGCCGAAAAAAAAAATAGAAAAGAGGACGCGATGGAGAACGCCAGGTGTACGGCGGTGGCTGCGGCGCGCGAGGCGTCGCTCTCACTTTCGTTCCGCGCGAAAAAAGCGTCGCCTCTAAGAGTAAAGAAAGGGGGGGGGGGGGGGGGGGGCTTTGGTGCCGCGCAGTGCGAACAGCGGTCGTTAGACCAGCGGCCAGAACCACGGGCAGCAGCAGCGATCTAGACCGGCCCCCCCTCGTCTTTGCGCTCGATTCTCGGCAGCGCTTATTGTGCTCCGTCGGGCTCCGTGCAGATAAAGGCGGCGGTGGCGGCACTGTCGCCGGTTCAAACTCCTGATGCGTTTCGTCGCTGTTTGCTTGTCTTCGTTGAGAAGTGTAACGTGGGAGAGAAGAAAATATGTACAATGTGACAAAACAAACTATTGAGCCGCGCGTTCCGGTGATGTGGTACGCCATTATCGCCTTGAGCTTCATCTACACAGTTGCTTGCTGTATATATAGTGCATGCCGCTGTTTTTTTTCAGGAATAGAGCTAACAACTTTACGGCGTCAAGCTATATACCAGATATAGGAACGCGTGCTGAGAAACTGTCTTTACTATTAAAGACAAAAAGTACATTTGGTGGACATACGTACGTAGTACATGGGCATAGCAACCTGGGCATAGTGACAGATATGCTAGCTGTCTGGCATGCTTTTCCAAGCAGTATGAACTTTTATGCGACTTCCGAGAAAAAACCATGGTAACTGATCAGAAAGTAGCCGCGCTCCGCCTGCTGCTGAGCACAAAGATACTGGTGGCCTTAGTACAAGCTAGCTGCACTCAAGCGTCGATTTAGCCACGCGCATTACAGGAATTAATGTCCCATTTTTTGCATTTCAATTAGAAGAAAGAGTGAGTTAGTTGTGATACGAAACACGTGATACGAAAAAGCCAGGAAGTTTTCTTTTTCTTTGTCGTCGTCATCGCCGTTGTTGTTATTGTTCTTGTTGCCGCCTGGTTTGAATATTACATAACAAAGCTGCAACTGAGGATGATCCTATGCTTACCTACATTGGGATAAGTTTAGCACAGTTAACTTATACATTCCCGAGCTCAGCCAAGTCAGCAATTCACATTTGGCCAAAAATGATTGCGGTCTGCTGCCTTTAAAGGGGCCCTGCAACACTTTTTGAGCATGGTCGGAAAACGCTGCCGATCGGTAGTGGAGGCTCCCGAGAACACGCGAGCCAAATATTATAGCGCGGCACGCGGCCTAGAATTCACAATAAATTCTTAAAATCAGCTAAAAATTGATTTCTCTTCTCTCGACAAATGATGCTACAAGCTCAAAGATCACTCCGTCACAGGCGAAGTATCAGCCATTGGCTGATTTCAGCATGGCGCGCTCGGTCGTTACTGGGGCCGCCGCGGGAGGCGGCGACTTGTCCACGCGTGCGTGCGCGATCGCACTGAAAAGCCGCGCATTCGAAGGGGAAAAAAAACGAGAAAAAGTGCTGAAGGTCACGAGGCGCGCGTGACGTATTTTCTTCCCCTGTGCCATCCCTCCCTGCTTAGCTTTCAGCGCTTTCGTCGGGACGATAGAAGAGAGAATGCAATTGCAGCGTGCGACAAATATTTGTAACTCTGCTCGTACTGGACGATTTCTAAAAATTTTTGCGGCAGTGAATTCGTGATGCATTAAGCTTTTTTAGTGAATCCATTCCATGGCTACTTGGAAAAGTGTTGCCGGGCCCCTTTAATATGGATTGTCCTATATGGGCCTTGAGACATCTGACACCTCTAGTCCTTCTCACATGCTTCACGCTAGCGAAAACACGCGCAGTGTTGCAAAACAGACGAATTTTTCTCCCACAAATCTCTTCCATAGACTGTTTTGAAACATGGCGTTCGCAATCATGACTCCATTGGAGGAGACAAACCTAAATGTCGGCTTTTCGTCATTTGAAAGTTTATTCATGGTCCTTTCAAGGTCTCCTGATTGACCTTTGAAGCTATATACTTTATATTAAGTTACCTGCAGCATTCATGGCAGCAACATTACAATGTTACTTTTGCTTCGACGTGGATATATGGCTCCTTCTAGCCATCGAACGTGGTCGATAGAGAGTTAAATTGGAGGTTTTAATTTATTTTATTTATTTATTTAACAATACTGCCTATCTCTTCAGAGATTATAGCAGATTTATAACGGCACATTTGCCATCTCTCCGTTTGTGTTGCGTCCGCTCTGGGTATTAAAGACCAATGTTATGTAACTATGAGCCCGGCAGTCCAAAAGCGAATCCAGATAGCCGTGTCAGCAGTTTGCGCCATGTGCCCGCGGTGGCGCCTGCGTACCCGGTATTCGTGTTTCCTGTTTAGCTTTGTTGTCTAGGAAAATATTCGCTAGTTTTGTATTAACATAGTTTGCATTAACACAAAGTAACACAAAAACGGGCCGCGTAACTGCTACGCTTACCGTGTGTTGAGGCTATCTAGTCAGCACAGAAAACGTAACTCGTTAGTTTTTTTTTTAAAAGTTTCTGGACCGTAAAGAAATGTAACGTCGGAACTGCTGTTATAACTAACTGAGCTCGAAAAGTCCCGTTGTGACATGTGTCGCTCTCTAAGCTGCTCGTGGAAATGCAAGTCCCTATGAGAAACGTAATCTTTAATGGGCAATAGGTAACCTCCACAGTCTAAGTATCGACTCTAGCTACACACATAGATGATTAACCTTTCAAAATGACATTGTGCCAAGTGTCGACAAAAAACAGCTAGGAAAATTTTCTGTCAACGCGACACACAGCTATCACGCGTATCAAAACTGGCGTTTATTACAGCACATTTATTGAAGCACAGAACTGAACGTGCAGAAGTGTCTATTCATTGTTCCATAAACATTCACAAAGAAGAGCGCCGCGCTAGAAACTTTTGTCGCTACAAACGCCGTGGGTCTATAGCGTCTCTCTCTCTTTTACTGTAATAAATGTCCCAGAGACACACAAACAGGCACAGAAATCACAAGACATGTTTACTTGACATATTGTCAAGGAAACATGTTGCTTGCTTGACAGCGTTTTCATTTGATGGATGCGTGGAAAGCCGTAGCGGCATACCTGGGTGATTTAATGTCGGCGTCGGTCACTCAAGAATTAAGCGTGCTTTCAGGCAAGTGTCTGTGTAAACGGCGCTTCGCTTCCTCTTGTACAATGAATTGTGTGATGGCGGTTTTACTAAACGACGCCCCGCGTGACACCGCTACGACGCCTCTTGCACAAACAACGCCGTCGGAAGAAGGCGATCGAGCCGCCTTGAAGTATTCATGAGGCGTATATACACGTGTATGTTAGCATCGCGCCTTTGTGAGCGCCGACAGCGCCACTTAGACGGAACCACTGATGCTGTTTATCTTCTTCTTCCACTTCGCATGAGTAAAAAAAAAATGCTAGGAGATGGCTAGGAAGAACGTAGTCGGGAGATTCCGAGTTTATTGATCGAAATTGACCAGTTAGAGCCCGCCATTCTGACGCAGTCGGCATGGAAGAATTGAGAATGATACGGGTGTCGATACAATGGAATGAGAGTTTTAAGGAATTTCTCCTGATGACGTGAACTTTTAGGGAGGGTAATCAACAACGACGAAGGAAAGACGGATATCGTATGGGCTTCCATTTAGTAATAGGGCGTCCTGAAAGCTCGCTCGACGTAAGGAGGGGGGAGGGCGAAAGACGGGTGAAGGAGGAAAGGGGACAGGAAATTCGAAATAGTATCCGCTTTCCCATCTAATGGTACTTTACAGTGTATGGGGAAGAACACGCGCCAGCTCACAAGGAGGCCCGTTAGATTTCTCCAAGTGCACTGGACGGGAATGAATGCCGTCGCGCCGCCGCTGCTTGAGGACGACACCGTACAGGGCCTCGCACATGCACAGCAGCCGCTAAAGGATAAGGCGATATAAAGGGAGAGGAGGGAAGGGATGTTGTAGAAAGGTCATGGTAGGGGAGGGAGGGAAATGGGGATGGGATGTGTACGAAACGGGATCCGCCAAGAGCGCATGGGTAGCGCACGCGCGCAGGGCGCCGATGCGGCGCTCGTGCGCACGCGTAATGGGATTTCGTGTCCATTAGGCGGCTGCGGCGGCGGTGCGTGCGAGCTGCTATGGCTTTGCATGGCGCTGTGCGCGCCGCGTTTGCACCCCTCCGTCAACCTCCCGCTCCTATTTACGTTTTCAAAACAAACGGGCCAAAGATCGTCGGCGCCGGGAGGCGATGGAGAACACGAAAATGCTCGGCGCCGCCGCCGACGCGCGGATGCAGCGGAGTTGTGGAAACAAAAGACCGAAACAAAGGTTCTATTTTGTTCTTTCCTGGTGCGCACACACTTAATAACACACGCACAACGACACAAGCGCACGCATGCACACGCTCTCTCTCTCTCACACACATACATACACACACACACACACACACACGCACGCACACACACACGCACACACACACACAAACACAAGCACGCGCGCGCGAGCGCGCATCTGATGAATGTGCTACATGAATATGAAAACAAAGCAAGCACCATCTTTGTGCCAACTGTAATGACACTAAGCAACGCTGTGAAATTTTCAGTATTGAGCGTCCGTAGCTTGCTTGCTCTACAACACGATACCATATTTCCCTTCGTTTTTTGTTCTCTGCGTCCCACTGCTCCAAGGCTATTTTTCCTTTTTTCTTTGTCTTTCTTCAGTTATACCTTTGTTGTGGATTACGTCCCTGCGACCGTTAATGCGCAGAATCTCGCCACCTCAGGTGTACATGAACACACGCCAAGTAAGACAAAAATGGAGAGATGTTAGACTGTGCGGGGTTGCATGATAACACCGCCGGTTTGTACAGGTTGTTATACGCATGCACAAACGTAAACAAACAACGTGGTGGACTCGGTAAGCGCGCATCGCGTGGCATGTTTTCAGCGCCTTCATTTGTTCGATATAAAAGCCCGTCTGCTTTTTCAAACACTGCAGGACAAAAAGAATATACAGAATGTAGCAAGGTCTTACCGACTTCTAATCGCTACTTTCGTTCTTTTGTTTGCACATCATGAAACTGCCGGCGCGGCATTCTAGTTGCTCAACACGGCATACTTGGTTATTAAACACGCCTCCTCGCTCGCGGACGCTTACTAAACGAAGTACATAGGGCAGGCGGCGCGAACATGCATAACCGTGCACGACGCTTGGGGTAGTCACAGCACGCGTGGTTGGCGTGCTTCTATTCCGGACAGAAAGTGGGCAAAAATTAGCAGCAAGGAGAGCGACGCAGCGTATAACAGAGGAAGGCGGCGCCGACGGGTTTCTGAGGTGCGGAGGACGGAATGAAACCTCTATAGCGTATAATGCCAGAAAAAAATATTAAGGAGCAAAAAAGAGACGACGTGAAGAAATGTTATCGCGGCGTACAATACATGTGGGACGAGGAGACGCGACGGTTACAGTTCGCGCTGGTAACTGGTCGGCACGCCAGACGCTCGCTCGCGGGCTGGGAATGCCAGGAATGCGGCGCGCGCCTGCCGCCGTAGCCCTGTATGTGTTAGTCTAAAAAAAAATAAATAAATAAATAAAAAATAAAACACTTCACTCTTTTCGCCAGTGGAAGGCGAAAGTTAGCATCATAGATTAGGCGAGGCCGTCGTTAAGCGCTCGTGATATGAACTTTATATACGAGGGAGACCAGGCAGCACTCACCTCCTGTGGAGGAACATCGAATGATACTGTCCTCAAGTCCACCTTGCAATAGGTGTCGATACAGGGTATGATGAAAAAGATACCTGCGTAGAGAGGGAGAGGGGGGAGATAGGGACACGCAAAACTGTATATAGACGCGTTCTTTTTTTCATTCTCAGCTGTAGTAAATCTAGATGGATCTGTAGATGTCTTGCTATTCGCGTGTTTACATACCGACTGCTTTTGTTTTTGCTGAAATTCAGGCTTCAGAATAAGCGGCAAGCCCTAATTTTTTTCCTTTATGTTTTTTCGGCCACACGCGCTGCATTTCCATGTTTCGACATTCTTCCATGGTTCTTGCTAACTGAGGTACACGCTGGCCAATACCGAAACGACAATAACCGCTAGCAATGTGCCCTGCACTCATTGTACGCTAAGCCATAATGCTACTGCACGTCTTTTCCCACGCGTGAGCACTTTACATACCTATCATATATGAGTGGCCATCGCCGTGGCACAATGGTATGGGCCCAACAGGTTCCCAACGCTGGCAAATGATTTTCGTCACTTTCACATTTCTTTGCCTTATAATAATTGCACGTCACATCAATGTAAAAAAAGGTCTGCGAGCAACGCCGGCTATGCTTTCATTGGCCTCATTATCCGCTGCCTTCGTGTAGATGTGTCCAACCAAAAATGGGTGCCTCAATCCATTCTCCATCTTCTCATTCACTCAACATGGAGACAGTCACGTAAAGGAGTGTCGACACCTCACCTGGGCCTTTGGCTCCTCCGCGAAGCAATCGACCAAGGCGGAAGATGACTGCACGCTCGTATTCTTGAACTACCTGCAAGGTTGAAAAAATTGCACTATAAGGTACCTGCTAACACAGAAGCCAAAACTCCGAGGACTGGTGTAACCGGAGACTGCCAGTCGCCGGCTACCAACACCAATTTTATTTCGCAAGGCGGCTATGGGCCTTGCTTAATACCTGAGAAGTTGAAAGCTAGATGAGCACCGCCTTTTAGAGACGTCGTTGGCAGCGGCGGATAACGTTTATGTGGTCTGAATGCACTAATGAGTTAACTAAACGTTTAATGTAGTCCGAGAATAATTGCACGAGTAGATGGTAACAGCGCGCCGGTGGCACGAAATCCGTAATTGAGGACGCCTACGCTTCATCTTCGCGTTCACAAACACACCTTGCCGTTTAAAGGTGCTAAAGAACTTGTTCTCAGCTTAGTTTAATAATACGTGTAGCTTAGCATTGGTGACAGGTGTCGGGGTGCAGGCCACTGGCGGAGAACAGGGTGAGTGTGCGAGGCATCCGCCTTACTCCCACCATCGTTCATCTCCTATCAGGCGATGACTTTTGGTTATTTAAGAGGTGATATTAAAAACACAAACAAACAACGTCACCATTTGTGTTTTACCAGCGGGAAGGCTCATGACGAAGATGCATTGAAGCAAGTTTTTATTGAGTAACGATCAAACATGGATAAAAAACGTCCATTTCTACATGCAAATGCCGTTTGCGTATATAGGACAGCGGACATCTGGAGGAGGCAGCATCATGCACTCGGGAAGCTGTAAGTCTGAGATCAAACCTCGTTAGTATAATACACAATTAGTGCACCGCTTGGTGTCAATATTGAGGGAAAGTGTTTACTGAGGCGGAAGCTTCCAAGATTTGTTTGCAACCATTTCAGCTACGTCATGTGTCCCGCACTGGGACAGACACCGGTGGTAGCGGGTGAGAGACATTTACTTCAGGAGAAGAGCGATGCACTAAAAAATAATACGCAATGAAAAACGTTCGCCAAAGAACGCGGCACCACGGCTTGAATGTCACTGAGGATTTTACTCTACTGTGTTCGAAATATGTATCCGCAAATCAAATGAAGAATGGATGAACACACGTTTACTGAAGTACAACCATATGAATTGAATACACATTTATTTGTTTTATGCCTCAGTCTTAGCTTGGCAGATGAACATTAATTTTCGAATGGCAGTTGCCATGTGTTTTAGCAGGCAGTCATCTGCATCAGTGTTTAGCTATTCATTTAATGATTACGTATTGCAGCATGTCTCAGAATATAAGTATTTTAGCCTCCTTTTTACCACAACCTCATCCTTGTCTAAGCACATTAACATAACTTGCAAGAAAGTTATCTTCATCGAGCACTACGTTTAGCTCCAAAGGAAACAAAGTTATTAACATACGAAACGCTCATAAGACCTGTGATAGGTTATGGCGCCATTCTTTGGTATCCTTGTAAAATTGGCGACATAATGTGAAATGAAGCAGTCCATAAAAAAAGCCATTCACTTCATCTACAGGTGCTATGATTGTAATTTTTCTCCACCATCTCACCTAGCGCACCTTGGCCTAACTTTAGTTGTTTCTAAACCACGATACATTGAGTGTCTAAAACTTTTTCCTTTTCCCCTTAATTCGCTGCAATATTATTCGCTTAACAACTATATAAGACTCGTCATATTAGCACCCACCAGAATATGTCATGTAGTTAACGTATGTGTGTTTCATTTGCGGGCTGAATTTATCAAATATAGCGTTTTCACCCGCACTAAATAAGTGTGGAACATCGTACCGGGTCTTGTTCGTTCATTACCCAGAGACGAGTTTCCGAATGCCTTAACTATTAAACTATTATCCTCTATAATTTTCGGTATTCTACCTTCTTATTGTTTGTACAATTCTGTTTATATGATTGTTGCTCCTTTAAATGATTTTTTTTATACTGATTATGTCGTTTTTGTATTTCTGCCCACACCTGGGATAGCCCTACAACTGGGCTGCAGTAAGTGTTGATAAATGAATAAATAAATAAATAAATAAATAAATAAATAAATAAATAAATAAATAAATAAAATTATCATTTCTCAAATGAGAATAGGCTCGAGTTTCACCGAGTGCAGTTTTTTTTTTCTTTTCATGTTTCACAAGCTTATATCAATAAATTTGTTTCCTTAAAAGAAAAAGAAATACGAGTTGAAAAATTCATTGATTAAAATTTCAAATTCATGCAAAAAAGAAAAAAAAAGAAGAGCAAGAAAAAGGGCAACACCGGCGCATATAACAGAACACACGATCTCGTTATCCATAGCGACATCCGGCTGTCGAGCAATAGGGGAAAAAAGTGGAAAAAATTGAATTCGTCAAATTGTACAGCTTTCACAGACACTGCACGTGTAGCAACATTTCCCACGAGCGGGACACGGAGGAACCGTGCGTACCGGGTCCTCGCCTCGCGGCTCAGCGCTGAACGAATAAGAAAAGCTTACGTTGATTGCAACGCTAGAGTCGGCATCGCCGTCAGCGTAATTTCTTTTTCGGAAGCGCAGTATTATCTTGATGTCGTCAAGAACTGTGAACGAGAGCGAGCGCATCGAACGGCCCCAAGTCTTCCATCTTTGCTCGCGTTCATTCAAGCTATAGCGTTCGCACAGAGCGAACGCCCGTATGCAAACAATGCTATAATTGGACACGTTTTTTTCGCAGCCATCATGCATGCATAAGGACGTCTCGACGTTCAGTCAGCATTTCTTTGCACCTCTTTGCATCAAAGAGGCGTCAATTAGGCGCGTGCCTGTTCGTCGACTATCTGCTTGGGACGAGAAACGGAAGCCAGTCCACTCAGGCAAAAATAAATAAGGTTTAAGGTATACAGGCATCTCTTTCGATTCTTGCTTCTCGGCCTATGAGAGTTCTTAAGGAAATTGCGTTTCCATCCCAGCCCTGCAAAAGTGTATGCCCAACGAAGCCTGCTCAAGAAGACCACTGTACAACTACTGAGGTGGCGACGCTTTATTGCTTCCAGCGTAATGGTAGTTACGATCGCTTTGCGGTCGGTGTGGTACACCGTGAACGGTTCCGCGACCACGTTCACTACCTTTCTGGCCAAGACCAAATCGAAACATGATCTGCGCCGCTTGGTTGGTCCAGTGGTGTCATAGTAGCATGTGAGAGCAAAGTTGTTCACTATTAACGAGAGCAATTAGTCCTTAAGTCTTGTCGGGTTTCGCTATGTAATCATTAATATCGCCTACGATAACCATTTCACCCATTTCTGCTTTAGTGTACGATGCATTATTATTATTATTATTATTATTATTATTATTATTATTATTATTATTATTATTATTATTATTATTATTATTAGTAGTAGTAGTAATAGTAGTAGTAGTAGTAGTAGTAGTAGTAGTAGTAGTAGTAGTAGTAGTAGTAGTAGTAGTATGAGACGTAACAGCAGTAGCAGTATACACTAGTGGTCTGCTTATGCCATCAGAGATGGTTTTCATTTTTACTCATTTGCTTTCAAATTGTTGGGACTAATCTACAAGATATCGTACATTTTTGAGCAAGTCAAGCTAGGGACACGCAGCGGTCTTTTTCATGCACACTTTATCTATATGCCCACGAATCAACAATGCCATACTTCGTTTACTGCCACTTTTTTTATCACTCGCTTTCTATCTCTTTAGTTGCTTCTTCGTGCAGAAGAAACTTACACTCTATTCGTTATGTTCAAGGGCAACAAGGAGATACAATGATGAGCCTGTAATAAGAAAAGAATGAAGATAAAGCTGACGGGAGTTTTATACACTTCGACAAAAGATATCATAAATCCCCTCTTACTTCTGATCTCCCCGAAGACTAGTACCTCGATAAAAAAAAATAAAAAGAAAATTACTCGCTCGTAAAAATTCGTCTCGGTAAGAACAAATGGCTTTTCTTTTCTCTGTTTTCGTTATTTTTTTAGTATTCCAGAGACGTTTTCTTTCTTTGCTAGAGTCGGACTCCATTTGCTACGAACCGGGAAACCGATTGTCGAATCTCTTCTCCGCGCGATATAGTGGAACGTGACAGCTATAGAGCATATATATATGCCCCATATATAGCGGGGATGTGTCGTGAACTCCGGAGTAGTGGGCTGGTTTCTCTTTCTGCCAGACAGAGGGGGGCAACGAGAGCGGGGAAGGACTTTTAGTGGCGCCCATAAGAGCGCGCTGTGTAAGTCGCGAGTGAACATCAAAATGCAGAATCGGGGGGACGAGTATGCGTCAATTAAAACCAGGCCCCTTATCGCGCCCGTTCGCTCGGCTGAGTTTTGTGTCTGCGATGGTGGCTACGTTATATTGATCGTCACCAGCGGCACGGCGAAGGGCCAGAGGTCGATCCTTTCCAGCGCCCTGAACGGCGTATCGCACGGTGGTCTTTGGAGATAGGGCCCCATTGTTCGCGACTACTCGCCCGCTTTCAATCGCGCATTGTTTTGAAAACAAAACAAGCCCAGCAAAACTGACAGCACGGAAGAGAGAGGGGGGGGGAGGGCGCAGCTTCGGGTGGACCGCGTTTGCTTCGCGCGGTCGCTTTGTAGAAAATCTGGAGCGTGCGCGCGAGCGTGCTTACGGAGTGTGCCGCAACTTGCTTATCGGGCCTGCAAAACTTTGCCGTTCGGAGGGAAGCGGCAGACCGGCTAAAAGACAACAAAAAAGTGCGCCACCCCGTTGTGCAAGTTCCTCGAATGGAGTCAGAGTAAGCGATGATTCATTTCATATAGGGAGCAGCGGTGTTTCTTTAAGGTTTTAGGAGCTCATAAGTATGGAAGCGCTTGTAGAGGAAATAAAAGAAAGAAAGAAAGAAAGAAAGAAAGAAAGAAAGAAAGAAAGAAAGAAAGAAAGAAAGAAAGAAAGAAAGAAAGAAAGAAAGAAAGAAAGAAAGAAAGAAAGAAAGAAAGAAAGAAAGAAAGAAAGAAAGAAAGTCTTTAAACTACTACTTCATGTGATCGGCAAGACGCTGCGCAGTAATTACAAAATAAAGTATGTCTCATCTGCCGAAGAAAGTCGTCAAACTCGTGCACAACAGCCCATGCTACATGATCGTAAACTTTCATAGGGTAGCACCTCATAGCATTTAGGCCAGCGTAATTCTGCAATTTCTCCTACACTTCGTGAGCTAACGGCACTTTATACGAGGCCTAATGGCAGATGCTATATGTATATTCACGATAGACGGATCTGCTGCATTCCATGGCAATGGCGGGCTGATGTGTGCACTTTAGCGCTGATTTCACGACACTACAAACTTTGCTAGAGCGAGCTCTACTTGAAGGCCAGCGTCAACCACACCTGGCGCCGATTCTATAGCGACGGAACCGCAGGTCCGTAGAGGTATATACTGTATAAGGTTGGATTTTGCAAGACGAACCAAGTGATGTGGTACCAAATGCCTGCAAGTCATTGACGACTCCTGGTGATACCACAAGTGTGTGATGAATGCCAGTGGGGTCTACCTAATACAAGATATCTAAGCTCACCTGTATATAGACATTTCCTTGAAGAATGGCATCCAACCATCTCGCTCAAGGGTGACCCCAGTCTCACTGACCTGACGCTGCTGTTAGCACCGATATATGCTCCACTGAACAGGCGGCCCTGATTACATGACGAAATTAAGAAAGCGTTCGTTTCACGACATTTGTTTCGAATGAAGCAAAGGCCGTGAAAACTGGAGGTCTGGCATGTGCGAGCTAAAAGATGTGCTTAATTAATTTCCGAGACTGAGCGCTTTCGACGTTATGTCATATCGTACGAACTGTACATGAAAGCATACTGCACGGGTGACTCCAGCGTTCGCACCACCAAACGAGCCTCTATAGGTTCGAGATATTTAGGACGTCCGATGATTATCTCCCGCCGTCCTGTCCAATGATGTCCGCCGTCTCTGCCGTTCCCAAACGCAGCCACCTTAGATATGAACGATCACGCTGGGACTCTACCTACGTGAAAACGTCTCCTGTACATTGTTGAATTAACGTTTGCAGCTGTGGCGTAGCCAGAAATTTTTTTTAGGGGGTGGGGGGTTCAACCATACTGTGTGGGTTCGTGCATGCGTTTGTATGTGCACTTGTATATATGCGCATGCAAGATTGATTAACTTGCAGCCGCCTCACCCTCCTCTCTGACTACCCCAGTGTTTTGGCCGTTTACTGAACGTGCCTCGCACATCAAACCATAAAGGTGCGGAAAACGGAGCTATGCGAAGCATACGGGTACCAGCAAAATGCCTAGCTTAACCTTATGCTGGCATTCCAAAGTTTGCATCACCCGGTGTCCTCGGATTTCACGCTATACGTACCTGAATCATGTAAGGGATACGCAGGCACGAAAGTGCATTTTGACAAGCGCGCGTATTTGTTATGCATAGTTGTATGTTAGCAGTTATATTCCACTTATATCACATTTTCCCGACATCCAACAGTGCCCCTTTCGCTCTTTTCCTCTCTGCTTGTCGGCGATGTACAATTTGAAGGTCACTAAATACACGCAAAACGGGCAAATAAATGTATATTAGAGGCGACCATGCAAGTGTTTTTTATAGCAAATAAAAGTGTTTTTGTTATAGCAAATAAAAGCAAATAAAGTATAGCAGAGGCGACTATGCAAGTATTTTTTTTATGGACAATACAGATATTTCATAAAATGCAATGACAGTATAGGCCCCTGTCGTCTTCTCGGACGAACGCTCTACATTGAATCGGAAGTAATTTTCTTCCGACAAAGCCACATTGAAAATTCTATATAACAAAAACTTTTTTAATCCTTTTTTAAATTATTATCTTAAGCGAAGTTGTTTATATAGACAGGGTGTCAGAATGTATGGTATATCTATCGCTTTTAGACATACGAAAAGCCGCCCGTAACTTGAGATATTCACCACCGTGTTGTAAGGCCCCGAGCCCGCCGGAAGCGCAGGAAACGCGTCCGCAGAGTTACGTCAAATTGAAACTCCCCGTGAAGATAAGTGCGACATCTGAATGAAGGCGCGTCGCGAGTGTTACCTTGTCAGGGAAGGCGGCAACTCTTGCATTACCGGGTCTCTTTACTTGAGCGTGCGTTGTTTGGCGCTTTATATCTGTTTTCTCCAAGCGCTATGCTCAATAAAACCGCAATTTACACATTTTCATAGTACATCGTATAGACGATAGGTGTCATATATATATATTTTTTTTGCATTTCAATAAAAAAAAACTGTATTCTAAAAAAAAAAAAATACCCGCTGACATCTAGCTGTGGCCCTGAAGGGAAAGCTACGGAGTCTAAGTTCGCACGTCTAAGAACGCTTCCATAAATACTGTGAAACTTTAATCTGCGAAAGCTTACGCCGGAGAATCAAAATACGTGAACACTACTATTTTACCAAAGCGTTTATATAAAAAAAAGGGAATTAAATACTCCTCCCAGAGTTCAATTTAGTAGTCTTGGTTTGCTGTTATAATTAAAGTTACAGTTTGCCAGAAGTTGCTGTTACACATTGCCCACTATAGCAGACCAGCAGAAGCTTTAGCTGATTCACGTGGTTTAGCGACCCAAGGTAACACCGGGGTCGTGAAAATAAAACGAGATTTTATCGTTCCATAAAACAAGATTTCAGTGCACGTTTTGCGCGTCGTTGCGATCGAAACACTGATTATCCAGATGTAGCGTATACCATCGCGACGAGTCGAGAGGTACCGAGTTCACTTGTTCGAAAACCGACTCCGTCAGCGAGGGACGCTAAAATGAGTTTTTTTTTTTTTTTGTTCTTTTAGTCGAATTACAAGTACACTGTAGTTCATCTTACTAGAGTGAGTGGAGCACGTACCATCGCTTCCGCCGGTCCTGCGGGCCATTTGCATGTTACATAGTCCTCGTACGGTACTTAAACAATGAAATGACCGGCGTATTGACCTACAGACGAGCACACGCGACAACTAAACACCGAGAAGAGGTTGGCACGTGCGCAGAGTGGCGGCGTAGAACCGCTGTCCATGCGTGGCCACCGTCCCTGTCGAGATGGAAGAGCCACTCCCGCCGCATAGCCTCTCGCGTTCCTTGCGTCAAGAGAGCCTGCGACCGCAGAGGCTCTGCACTCCGTTGCGCATGAATAATGCAGCCGCGCAGGCTAAAATGGCGCTCTCCGACGCAGCCTCTACAGTTTCGCGGTGGACGGTAAACAAAATGACCGACGCGGGGGGGCGCGACACTCGACCCTGGCCCCCTCGGCTCCACAACGGCGAGCGGCATGTTACCCTGTCGCAAGAGGCACTCGGGAAGTTTGAGTGCTGGCACTCTTGGTTGTTGGGCTGCCGTTGGTCCTGTGTGCCTGCAGCTATGAGCATGCCGCACTGCCACTCAGCGGAACGTGTAATCGAAGAGAAATCTGGCTCCGAACAAAGGACATAAAGCGAGAAAAGGAATACGCTGCCCGAAAGCTAACGAAGTGTGCGTAGTATGGGCACGAGACATTGTATATGAGAGACAACGCAGTACTCGGGTGCCGCAAGAAACAGTGGAACAAAACTTTTTCTGCTCAGCAGGAAGGGTCAGAGTGGAGCACCCAGAAAATTACCAGCGCGAAAGCCGAAAGAAAAGAAAACAAATAAACGTGCTATAGGGCAAAAGAAGTGCAATATGAACTAAGTGAAAAACAACATTTAGCAAAGAGAAAAGAAAAAAAAACTACAGTAAAAGGAAAGAAGCTAAGACGTGAAACCTCAGATCAAAGGAAATGTGAAATAATACCTGCGGTTATCCCTGCACCCCCCGAAGGTGACGAGAATGGCATATCGACACATAGTTCCGTGACAAATATACGTTCTCGCCCGTAAAGTTGTCCAACAGTTTTCGGCATTCCTAGTAAATGAACGCCGGTCTTCGGGAGTGGATCGTTTTTATGCTGATAATCGATGCATGCCTTCCGAGCATCGCTCTTAATTAAGGAGACCTGCGAATGTTTGCCGATATGCCTTAAAAAAAAGAAAACGAAAAACATCCGCTCATTTTTTTTAGACCAGATGGTCTCAATTTCCGGAGCCCTCCACTACGGCGTCCCTCATAATAATATCGTGGTTTTGGGACGCAAAACCCCACATATTTTTATTATTACAACGTCCTGCCTTCTGCCCCCGCCTTTCCAGGGTTGAAGACTGGAAGTAAAAAGTTCTTGGAATGCAACATCAATGGCGCTCGGCTGCCATCATTGTCAAAAACCTGCATGGCCACCACAACCTTGCACTTCAAGGAATGACAACAAAGGTCCGACTGAGTAAAGGTATGAAGCAGATTTGCCCTCCCCCCCCCCCCCCCGCTCCATCAGATAATTAGGGGGGGGAACGGGTGCCCTCTCTTTTCTGCCCCCCCTTGCGTGCACGCCCATGCGCTCTGCAACACAAGATAACGTGAAAATGACCGGAAAAGGCTCAGCTGAAAAATAAACGTTTCATGTGAGCATATACGGCACACAGACGACACTGTATACTGTATAGGAACCGTTCCGCCTCTTGGTCTTCGTTCGCCGTAATCGATTCGAACACTGTCGAGCGAGTGAATAAACTTAAATACATTCGCAACAGGCACGAACGAGCACAATTATAGCCGAAACAAAGTTATGTTTCACCGCATTTCTTTCACATCTATTATTACGATACCCCTGTCACCGCTGTCGATATCCTCACTGTCGGTATCGCCGCTCTCGACTCGTTAACAAACCCAAATTAAGATGAAAATAGTCGTTCTTAAATATTTCGCGAACGCCTGTTTTCCCATTCTGCAGTCTACTACGTCATAATTATTCAACGTGTTTACGCGAGTGCTAAATTGAATGAAGACACGTCAAAAATTCACGTCTAATCCATCAATTCACAGTAGTTGGTCAGTACAAAGTTGCCACGAATATATCAGTGTAGTCGGATGCAACTGCAGGAATAACTACAAGCCCCGCCCGCAAGCCGCGGCGCGCATGTCAATCACCCATGTTTTGAGAGTCGTGAAACCTGGTTTCCTTTCGAAGCGTGACCATTTTCTCTGCGTTATTTCCAAACAAGGCGCGTATCGAGAACTAACGGTGTGTCGTTTCTGCCTAAAATAAGGTCTTTGACTAAGCAGTGATGTCAGAATCTCTGATTAAGTTTGCCAGGACGTTCAAGTTTTTTATTTGAAACCTACGTCACGAATGTGTGCTTGACGTGACGGAATTGAGCAGATGCGATTGGACGGAACGTTTATGCAAATTTGACCTGGGTGCGTCAGTGTTGGCTGTGCGTAGCACGTGTATTTATCCTCGCAAAAGGTGAATACTTACGCCCGTTTACCGTTACACTCGTTACGTTCTGGTACCTACCCTGTGCGGCAGGCGTTAGCAATCGCCCACACTTTTTTTTTTTTTTTGTCATGGAAGTAGATGCTCGCCTCCATAGAGGCGTGTAAATGACGGCAAACGAGGCGTTCCAGGTTAGCGGATTCTACCCACGTGCCCGAATAAATACGCACTCCGTTCAATGTAGTCGTCTGGACGGCGCAAAGGACGCACTCATATTACCATTACAAAAGGTCAGGCACTAAACATTTTAATGTAAGCGAGTGATTCACCCGCTGCAATCCATTAAATGGGCTCCCAAGAGGCTGTTTCAATCTACTATAAAGCCAAAGTTGGCCCGATTACACGACGCGCAAAGTGAACCAGTCCATTCGATTGTTGTCGTTTGTCAAAGCAGGCAACCCTGAATTCTCCACACGTACGTCACTATAGTAACACTCCGCTAAGTGGGGCTGCGGTGACAGGCCACAACGAAAAGTACATGGGTACGTTTGCTGAGCCATTAATAGTATCTAGTATGCTGAATTCATGAGAAAATTCCGTGTAGGCGTTTTGCAGCTCAAATGGGTTCGATTTCTTTAGTAAACTTAAGCAGCTGGGGTGTCACGGGACGTTGTACGTACCAAGAGCGAAATCAATAGCGCTGTTTTTTGATAAACGACATTGGCTGGCGTTCTCGCTGGATAAGTACAAGGTGCTCCCTAAAATGGATGAGCAGGCAGTTTTTATTTGAAAGGTGTTATAAAAACATCATTCGTGGCAAAGCTTACGTTGACACTGACTTAAGGCAGACTTTGACTGCTTTCCCGGCGTTTTGTTTTTCAAGAGCAATTGAAGCTTTCATAAGAACGCTCTGCAACAAAGAAACTCCCAGTTGCATGTGAAACAACCCTCACCAATAAATTTGCCCAGGGGTATCCTACCTCATACGTTATTGGGGAAGCGAATAAAATGTTTACTCCAGTGCAGTGGTTGCTGTTAATCCTGAAATTTAACAAATCCGGGGCGGAGTTAAAAAAATCTAGTTCGTCTTATAGTTAAGTGCACTCTTTCTAAGTGATAATTTTAATTACTTGTCGTTCTTCGGCCTTATTACCCAGCCTTCGTCGTGTACACAACATTCCAGACGTGACAGTGCGGCCCATCCAAAATAGTTTGGGGTTACCTTTTTGCGCACGGTACTAGGAAACGGGGACGAAAAACAGAGACACGTCGACAACGGAATTGTGCAACGTCCGTTGTCAACGTGTCCGTGTTTTTCGCGCTCGTTTTGTAGTACTCAGAGCGAGAAGTAACCATGAGCAGCCACAAACTTCATCGCTCACTTGAAGAAAAAAGTACAAACACAGTGCTTAACTCATCAACTCGACAAAAAAAAAAAAAAAGCACGCACACAAGATAAACACCACCCTGAATTACTACAGTAATCGCATACTTTTTTCATGACGATTGCTCAAATGGTGATACAGACCCTGCCAAACCTATACCACCAACTTGTTTGGCTGAGCAGTACACAATTCATCGGAGGTCAGAGAGCTCGGAGTTAAGAAGGGAAAGTAACAGACATATAAGGAGAGAATTGGACTAACCGACAGCGAAAAGAAAGGCCCACGTGTATGTCGCGACGGCGCTCTCCGCTAACGAGCCCACATGCGGAGCCTCTCTGCAATCTCTGTATACGTATCTGTCTTTCACCTGTCGGATTTGCGCTGCTGTCAGCCGTTATATGCACTGCGACAGCGCTTTGTTAAGACCCCGGCCGTCGGTCTTAGTTCTTTTGATGCTTGATGCCGGTGTTTTCCTTCGTTCAGCAGCACCATCAGGGAGATTGTATACTATAGGGACCTGCTAGTTTCCTGTCTCAGCTCGCCCTCAATTCCGATCCGCTGGGCCGCCGCAGAAATCCATTGGGAACGTTGCAAGGAACATTTAGCACGATGTATAGGACGGACTTGCTTATATGGCTCAGCGGGCTCTCGTTTGGTTTGGTTTATTTGGCTTATTCAAGGCAAAACTTTTCCAAATTGCCTTGGGGGGACACGACTAAAGGCTGAGTAAGCCTGACTAGGTAGTGCCCCCCATGGCAGCAAAGCAGAAGAAACACACCAGCAAGCATTATTAGCACAGAATGCAACAGTACATGTTGTTCTACATGGGTTCCAAGATTAGACGGAATTATGAGTAGAGTGCACAAAAGTATAAACACATGTTGTCGTTAGAGTGGTGGCAATACAACAAACGCTGCTGACTCAAACATGCAATAAACAGTAATGCAATAAGCAATCGCAATGCCGTGATGAACAAGGTGTGAAAAAATACAAGACATCTATAATTCCAAGATTTTAAAGATCAAGAAAATCATCGCTTTCTTCAGTTAGGAGTTCTCTCGTTATGTTTTTAAATGATCTAGGTAAATGATTTTTTTTAAATGATCTGATTAAATGATGCTTTAAAGAAGATTTTTAGCAGAATTTATTTAATGCTTTGTTGCGTTTAATAAAGGCAGTATTGCTACTATTATTAAGCCGACATTCGGTTCGAATTCAACGAGGTTTTACATCATTGTTGTTGCTGTTGTCAGAGTCGTCGTCGTTGTTGTTGTTTTGGCCACATCATTAAACGTGATGCAACGGACACGAATGCAGTGCACCATCGATTTATTCATTTTAATCGTTTGCTGATTACGATACGTCGTATTCGCTTTCCTCGCATCAAAGATCCTCCTCGAGATAACGATTATGTTAAGAAGTGACCACAACAGCTTCGCATTCGCGTCCACAGTCGCCAGCTGTACCATACGTGCATCGAACGGTTCTGGACGTATGCAGCACATCTCATTCGTTTGCTGTTAACAACAGTGCGCAAGCCAGCACGAGATGTGCAGCTCTTAAGCTTCGAGTGCTCTTACAGCATTTTACCGAGCACATCGTATAACAGGATGTTTAAAGTTGAGACGCGTGGTTGGCGCTTTAAATCGTTGTCGACGGCTTTTGCCAGTTACTGTAAAGCGACTTTTATATCAGGCTCTTTTCCATGCCCACTTAAACTACTGTGCTTTAGTTTGGGCAAACACTACGTCGACAAATTTAAATAAGCTGAAAATACTGCAGAAAAGAGCGATTAGGGCAATAGAGGACGTACCACACCTTGAACACACAGGACAACTTTTTGTTAAACATAAAATTGTTATGGCTAACGAGATATATAAATTCAGGTTGCTACAATCCTACATTAGCGCAAAGCGCGGGAAACTCGACGCATTTCTGACACTTGCAAATCTTGAACACACACACAGCATTTACTTCCATCGATATAAACCACCTTGGAAAATTCCGTTATCACGCACAATTTATGGCAGGCAAAGACTTAGCCACACGTTACCATTTATATTATATTTATATGAGCAACAGGACATAAAAATTGATACATTGAACACTACCGGCGTAATAAAATTATTTTTGTAAGTGTGCATTGTTTTTCATTGTTCACTTTGTGGTATTCTTGGTGTTTCTCGTCAAATGTAGAATTACAATATCACTGTGTTTCTTTTCCTTTTATGTAGAAAAGCGATGATGTGCGCTCTATGATATATTATTGTGTTCATGTGCATATCAAATATCCTTTTTTTTTATCTGTATATTTTGCCCTGTCATGTCTTTCACCTTTTGCTTGAGTTATTACTTGCTATATTTAAGCTTTTTTGTCATCTATTAATTTATGTATGTATTTGTTTATTTATTTTGATATGCTTGTACTTCGTTCATTTCGATCACCCTGTCATTGCTGTCAACAGGGTAGATGGTGCTTAGTCAAGCTGCAGGAACTGCAGCTTTTTTGCCGTTTTCCCATTTTTCCCCATTGTACTTACTTTTGGTGAAAAATAAACACTGATTGATTGATTGATTGATTGATTGATTGATTGATTGATTGATTGATTGATTGATTGATTGATTGATTGATTGATTGATTGATTGATTGATTACGCAGTTTTCCCATCTTCGAAGAGCATCGATTTTCTGGCTCCCAAAACAATCACCGGGCAAGCAAAGTGGCAAGGCAGTGTCTATAAGGTGGAAGACGATGATTCGACATGCTGGTCGCCACCGCAACAGTGATATTTATGTTGGCAAACAATGTTTTATGTTTGACGCACGACATGGAAAGTTCAGGAAGGAATTGCTTAGATATAATGGATAAACGTGACATTTCGATACTTAAGTAAATAACCATCATCGTCAGTATATTTTTATGTTCACTTCAACACGAATACATCCCTCGATGATCTCCAGTTTCCCCTGTTCTGCGCTAGCTGACTCGATTTTATGCCTGCACATTTATTAATTTCATCATCTTCTCTAACCATCTGTCATCCTCGGCTATCTATCTCATTGCTTGTCTTCCATTCCGTCGCTCTAACTGAACATCGGTCTTTGTCCTTTATAATACGCGATCAGCCCTGATCAATATTTTTTTTTGTCTCTCAATGGCAAGTACCGGATAAATAGTCAACATGGAAGCGCATATTCCCATTCAAAATCTGCAGGATGTGTTAAGTGTCAAGCGCTCTATGGAGACTTGCCTAAGGTCAAGTGCCTTCATGTACCGAAAGTTGTGTGTGTGGCGGAGGTAGGGGTGGCTATTTTCAAGAGAACTTGTTGTTAGGCTAGTCAATAGATCCTTTCGAAAAAATAATTAACGCGGAAACACATGGCACATTCACACACGCACACACCCACATACCCAGGCACCAAACACGTAAAGCGCGCCCTCACTTCCAACTATTTATTCATCGCACGAACGCTTGAATATATACGACATGTGGCAGATGCGCTCATTAACATCAGAGAAGCCAACAGCACATACTATCAAGACATACTTTCTTTTGCCTTTCTTCCTTGTCACAGCCTAGAATTGATAAAATGAATTTCACCGGGAAACAAAGATATGGAAGGTGCGCTACCCTGGTCGCGCATGCTATATTGTGTGGCTGTTACTCACGACTCTCTCTGACAAAGATCCTTGGTAGAAGCCCAAGAAAGACAGCATGTGAAGTGTTAGAGGCGTTTTTCACAGAAAAGAATGAGCTCCGCTGTGTAAGCGCACCTTCACTATCTTTGTTTTCCCGGTGAAATTCATTCTATCAATTCTATAGGCTGCGAGAAGCAAGAAAGAGAAAAAAAAAGGAAAAAAAAAGACAGTGTGCCTTGATAATATGTCCTGTTGGCTTCTCTGATGTTAATGCGCGCATGTGCCACATGTTGTATATATTGAAGCATTCGTGCGATGAACAAATAGTTGGAGGTGAGCGCTGTACGTGTTTGGTGCCTGGGCGTCTGGGTGTGTGCGTGTGTGAATGTGCCGTGTGTTTGCGCTGTTTTTTATTTTTGGAAATACTTCCAAGATGTGCGCGGCGACTTTTCGCCCAGGGAACTCCAATTTTAGGTTGAAAATCAACCTTGACCTTGAACCTTCAACAATGCCTTAAGCGGGAAGCTTGAATGGCGTTCGGGAGTGCGAAATTCTGACGGAAGGTTCCTGCATTGCTCAGCTCAGCCCTTAACGTATGACTATGAATATCGCACTCTACCTCTTCACTAATTACTTAGCTAATAAATACAGCCTGCAAGAGACAGCTCGCAGTAATACATCCTTCTGTTGTCAAAACTCAACATTATTAACTCTCATGCGAACAGTGACCATTTACACGCACAAAAAAAAAAAGCTACAAACCAGAGCTAAGAGGGAATGAAAACAGTAGCACGTGTAACGGTAGTTTACAAAGCTAGATTAGTGATAAGCTCATCCCAAATATTTACGCATTCTAAGGCAGATTAGGATCATGGACGGCTGATATATAGTGAACAACGCGTAATTCCTGACGAATGCATCCCTGTGGCACCGATCGATAGTTCACAAGCGGCGTTCTGTTTCGCTGCGTTGCGCTTTTAGCTTGTCACTTACAACGGCTCAGACGCATTTGCGACACAGTATGATGGGGCTTACAGCATGCGTATATATATATATATATATATATATATATATATATATATATATATATATATATATATATATATATATATATATATATATATATATATATATATATATATATATATATATATATATATATATATATATATATATATATATATATATATATATATATATATATATATATATATATATATATATATATATATATATATATATATATATATATATATATATATATATATATATATATATATATATATATATATATATATATATATATATATATATATATATATATATATATATATATATATATAGCGAGAGAGAGGTGTAAAGGCTGGAAGGCATAGTATACGGAAATTAGCAGAAGAATCTCAGTAACAGGAACAAGAGGGAATAGGCTTATTTGACGTTTAGACTGAAGTCCGATTTTCATAAGAAATGAGTGTAGAGAGCCACTCATTCCTGACGTGCACATTCTGTACGTTCTGTACACTGATTCCTGATGAAGATCGGACTGCAATCGAAACGTCGAATAAACATTTTCTCTCTTGGTGATATTATCTGAGCTCTACTAGGTTTTCGCACGCTTTCGTTCAGACGATTCGGTCGTGGCACCAGCCTTAGTCTGAGGATCCCCAGACGGTCCGTCGGCCGAAACGTCGGACTAAAGTGTGTGAATACGTGCAGAATTTTCAATATGGCTCTTCCTGTTTCATTCTTTTACTTGCGCCACAGGATATCAACTCCATTATTCAGAGGAGTGTCCAGGAAGCAGTAGCAGATCGATGTCACTGGTATGCTGTTGCCGTGGTGGTTACAGTTACGAATAAACAAAACAAGTGAAGAGACAGATCGGTACTAATAACTGCCTTTTTTTTCACGGATACCTTGAATCGATATCCCAAAACGCTTGGTCAGCGTACGGTGGTTGCAATATGTTAAGAACGTAAGATTGACGTCACGTGTGACGGCCCGCGAAAGAAAGAAAGAAGAAATACATCACGAAATAATTGAACCAAATAGCACTGATTGGGGAAACACCAACGACTGAATAAAAAAGAAAAAAACTCTGGCGACTGGGTGGAAAGCGTCTCGGCTCTCGACACCGTCCCACTATCTCTGAAAAGAAAAAAAAAATACAGGGAGATGAAAAGCAAAAAGTAAGTATGAATTAATGGCTAGGGAGGAAATTTTGTTCAATTTTTTTTTCCTAGCCAGTATCGGGTACAACAGCAGCACCTCTACTGTGTGGCGTGCATTCGGTCCCTCGTGGCTATACGGGTGCCGTTCGGGTGCCGCTTCTAGGTGTACACCTTCATGGGCTTCCGTACTCGCGGGGTCCGTCGATTTCTTCTAATTACGACAGGCTTGCGAGCCCCGTTCGAAGCTTCCCTCCCACCCTTTCTTCGTCATCGCTTTTGCAAGGCCTCCCCCCTCTGAACTCCTTGACGCGTCAATAATTGATTTTCACGAAGCTAGCTGGGCGATAATTGATTTCGCACTCGCCGCCGCCTCCTCTCTCGGGCTTTTCTCTTCCCTGCCTGCGTTCCCGGCCTGGTCCTTTCACCTTGCTAAACAAAACTTGGTTTCGGCGTTGCCGCTCGGCCTCTTCTATAGGTGAGCAGAGAGTGGCGCTGTCGCCACGGCACCCGCCTCTGTCGCCGTCTCCGTCAGCAGCCGAAAGAACCTGGCTTTCTCGTGACAGTTATCGACCTACGCCTGGGCACCGCGTGCCGTCGGCCCCCCTCACCGCGTCGCACAAGCGGCGCGCGCTAACGTACTTCGCTACTTCGCTATTGCAATATGAGCGCACTTCCCCCCTCCCTTATACGACCCCTCTACTATGCTATCCCCCCCCCCCCCCCCCCTGCACACGCACGTCCACCACCGTTTCTTTTTCTTACTCTCTCGAGCGCCTGTCAGAGACGTTCTGCTCGCGCCGCAGCCCCGCCTCTTCCGTGCCTCTTCCTTCATCATCGTTTTCTCGAGTTATATCTTTCTTGTCCCCTCGTCGTACCGCCTCCTTGCAATTCACCTCGCGGCTTTCCATAACCCTGCACCCCCCCCCCCCCCCCCCCCCGTTCTTGAATATTGCGTTCCCCATGTTGCTCTTTCATCCGTCCCGCGTTTCGTTTCTTTCGCTACTCACCAATCTGTCTTATATACTTCCTCGTTTTCCTTTTCTTTTACACGCCCCCCCCCCACCTTTTCTTTATGCACCCCCCAGTCTCTCTTTAATTTCGCTCAGCACGTCCTGTTTTGCATGTCCGACCACATATAGACGAAGGAACGCTTCCGTGCCTTGTTCGACACCGTGGCGTGTAAGTGCATGTGAGATAATTTTCCATCATCGCTAACCGCGCAGCGCCTGATGTGTCATTTTTGACGGCGGACATTTCAATTTCTTTTTGTTAATTTCAAACCTGCTTTGCGTAAAACAAAAAGAAATGCATTTTTCTTTTCCCATTCGACTGATTGGGCTCTCGCAAGAGCATTCAACGCAGTCCTGTAGTTAGTTCGCGTCTGCTGAATGCTCCCATAAATAAGACAACTTCACACTAGTGGTGCCAAGCCGAAAGGAAGTGCGGATCTTGGCTGCCTTCTCGGTTTATCTTTGTTTATTTGTTTCTTTATTGAGGCCTAGGCCAAGCTACTCAAATTGCTGGTCCTAAATAAAGTTAGCCGGTCTGAGAACTGGCTAACCTCCCTGTACTTCCATTCTTCTTCTCCTCCTCCTAAATAAAGTTCATTCCTCCTCCTCCTTTATTTCTTCATCTCTTTCTTCCTTCTCTCTTCTCTATGTTCTTTCGGTCTTCTTTTTTTCTGTGTTTTTGTCTATTTCTTTCTCTCTATCTATTTATTTGTTTTTCTTGCTCTATCTCTTTTTCTTTGTCCCTCTTCCGTTTCTCTCTCTCCTATTCCTCACTCGCTCCCTCTTTCTCTCTCTATTTCTTTCTCTCACCTTCGCCCTCAATTCCTTTAACCAGCCCCTTGGTTACTATACTAAAAAGGCTATGCTATGCTCTGCTAGTGTGCTTGGATAGTCGAGTGGTTACGATGCTGGCATTCGGATCGTGGGTACGCGGGCTCAAATTCCACCACGTCAAGAATTTTCTAGGGGCGAAGCACGTTAGGGTCTCGGCTGGTCGGCGTGTCATGTCGTCGTCATGGTCCATCGTAAACGGGTATGCGCCACAAAAATTGGTTAAATACCACTACTCGAAACCGGTAAACTAAAACTGAAGGAGGCAACAGCTAGCCCAACAAGTAGCCAACGTCGTATCAGGATTTAATTGCATTAATTAACAGAAATTTGTAAATTCCGTCTCAAAATTGGTTTCAAATGCCAAGTTTTCTCCTGTAAAGCATACTTCGTAGCATGTTGCGATGTGTAACAGGAAGACAACTTACGGCAAAATCGCTGCTAATGGGGCAATGAGAGAAACAAGAAGGAGAAGAAAGAAAAAAATGCCCCCCACCTCCCCGAAGGGAATCGTGAGGAAATGCGAATGCATTTCGCGCGCGCTTCACTCCATTTATATATACGTGCGATCGAGCGGACGGGAGAGTGGGGCGCAGGGAGGAGAGAGAGCGAACGGCGAGAGAAGGAGCGGCGAAGCACTGCACCTACCCTCTCCTACACTCTCTCCACACACGCGGGAGCTCCGCCGAGCTTCCGCGATGCGAGCGCCCTCACACACCAGAGCGCGCTCCCCCCTCTCCACTCACTCTCCGCTACTCCGCCCGCACCACCTGCTCCGGTTGCTAGGGGCGAGGATAAGCGCGCGCGCCCGCAGCTGTTGCTATGGGAGAGGGAGTGAGAGCGGAGAGATAACACCTGCCGACGCGCACACCTCCTCAACCTATACTCCTCCTCCTCCTCCTCCTCCTCCGCGGACAACGCCGGACAACGCCGGATGCCTGACATAGCCCGACTGACATAGCCCGACCATTCGCATTTAAAAGAAGAAGAAGCAACTTAGGGTAAGCTGCGTACCGATGTAGTTTTCTAACGACCTTAGCGGAGCGGAAACACCCTTCCCTATCTGAAAACTGAACACGCTGCGCGAGCACAGAAATAAGAGAAGAAGAGACAAGAAAGAGCGCAGTCTCTTCTTCTCTTATTTCTGTGCTCGCGCAGCGTGTTCAGTTTTCAGATATGAACCAACTAGTACGCACTGAAGTATTGTTGCAAGACCCTTCCCTACATGCCCGGTTTCAGGCTTGGCACCACTAGTGCCTCATCAAAAGAATCTCTCTCAAAACAATCTCTCAAAACAAGTACGCGATGTGGATGTCGTCATTGTGAAAAGGAAAACGAAAAAATAAACATTGATTTCTAACGCTTTGTCAAACGCCTCATTGGTGTACAAGATTACAATAAAGATAAGAAAGTGGAAAGACCGTACGTTTTCAAGTGCTGGAAATTCGGAAAAGAGGAGCGGCTCTTTCATCTCTGTATCATAACCGGCCCTTGATCGAAAACTAGTTGTCGAAGGGAACCTATTTCGCGTTTTGCGTATGGATGTGAACTTAACCAGCATTCAGGGAACTGGGCTTTGAATAAGCACGGCCATCCGAGGTAGCCAACGAGCCTGAACTTTGATACGAACTGGTCATTTTTACGACCTTTAGCGGTTGGTTCCTGGCCCCTCGAAGCTCTTATTTTATTTTGGTCGATGTTACACGACGGTACGTTTCTGCATATTTAAATGTTATTTATTTATGTATTTATTTATTTATTTATTTATTTATTCATTTATTTATTCCTTTACTTATTCATTTATTTATTTATGTTCGCTTATACCTACACGTGAATTCGGGACAGTGACATACAGTTTCTAGCTCCACCAACACTAAGACACCTGCGGCTCATGCGAAATTACAAATCACTGTCGCCACGAGGACAAAGCTCTTTACTTAGATAGATGACAGAACTTGTCGGTGAATTTCTTCATTCAAAGTGAGGTGAAGAGAGCCAACTATATCGATCAAAATCGATCATATCCGTTCTGTTACGAAAATAAATCTGAAAGCACCAACCCATCAAACTTCTAACAGAGAACAAAACACATCGTGGGGCTAGTCGGTGATACATTCTTACTTAAAAATATTGTAGCGCTACATTAGACGAGGACAAGACAGAGAAGTACATGACAGGACGGACGCTTAATCCAGCTACAGTGAAACCTCGGTGTGATACGATCACTGCTCATACGAATTTCGGGGTGGTACGAATTTTTCTTTGGTCCCGGCCAAGGCCCATTGGCCTTCAATGTAATGGTGTACGGTTGTTGCGAACCGATTTTCACCCCGCGACGTTTGATACGAACGTACGCTACCGCCCAGGTACGAAGAGGTGCTGTCCGCGCTGTCGCAACACGCGCCAAGCACGCGAGCGTGGAAACGCAAGCGCATGCGCGCCGCACCGCCAAATCGTCAGAAACACGGTGGTGTAAGGAGAAATAATTTTCTTGCAGTCAGAATAAACATTCAGAGGCGCGTCACGGCCTCCGAGATTGTGCGCGAATCTTTGAGGCTCTAATGTGCCAGTGTGCATTCGCGTTTAGATTACAGAGGGTATTGGCGCCACGCGTTAGCATCCTGTCGAAGTGCCTGCCTCGTGCTTCAGACATCCTATGAAAGGTGGACGAGGACCGAAAGAAGAGGACGGTCTTGGCGAAGGAGTCAGGCCTCACAACATCAACATGCGCGACTGCTTGAGGTCGCATTTTGCGGGCACGGCCGTAAATCTGCCAAAAACATCCCCAACACCTCCGCGATAACAAAATCATAACATGAGACCGTGGTTCTGAAATTGTGGCCTTGATCTGTCTCGTCAAAGCGCTTCTTCCGTTACTTATATTTCTCTATACCAGAGTATACTCAGTATACTCTGGGGCTACTGCTGTCCTGCCGTCCCGGGTCCCAACGCACCTGTTCATTAATTAAACACGCGCGTAAGGGCCGTAAATTTACGAGCAGGTATGATTGCCGACATCTAAAAACATAACTGACAATCATTCGGAGTTCTTCCTAACGTTGCTGTGGCCCTGAAAAACAATAAATGAAAATGTATGCCAGATTTCCCTTGTCGCATGCTAACCTTCTATGCTTTCTGGTGATACAAATTTCGGATGATACGAATACTTTTGGTGGTCCCGTGAGATTCGTATCACCGAGGTTTCACTGTATTTTTATTGAAAATGACCCGCATTGCATTTTATAGCAATAAAAGGGCAACGAAACGCGTGCGCAAACATAAGGGAACAATATACAGGGTGGGATTTGTGCATCTCTAACAGGGAGTTCCTCAACGTGAACCTGGTTTATATCTTTTTAACCTCGCACAATGCAGCTCGTGTGGCTGTACGCACTCTCTGTGCGTATATATGGTCGTTATGTTTACCAGTGCAATCAACCGACACTTCGAGTAGAAAGACAGACGGTAAAATAGGCTAGTATCCCCTGGATACATCATAAAAAAATTTTCTATCTTAATAGGTGGGACTTTTACGCGCAATAACTGCTATATGATCATGAGAGACGCCGTAGTGGAGGGCTCCGGATATTTTCGACCATCTGGGGTTCTTTAACGTGCAGCTACATCTAAGCACACGGGCATCTAGCAGAAGTGTAGAAAGCTGGGCCAGTTGGTATGGATCCATGGAAGTTAGCAGCGCGAAAAACGAGACGACGCACACAGGGAGAACAGGCAAGTACAAGCGCTGACTTTCAACCAAGCTTCTTTAATCGGAAATAAAACATATAGAAGAGCAAGTGTTGTTTGCGCATGTACCGTTTGGCGGTGTGATGCATATATGTTTTATTTCCGATTAAAGAAGCTTAGTTGAAAGTCAGCGCTTGTACTTGCCTGTTCTCCCTGTGTGGGTCGTCTCGTTTTTCGCGCTGTTAACTTCCAAGGGGCATCTAGCGTTTCGCCTCCATCGAAATGCGACCGCCACGGCCGGGGTCGGGGTTCGGTCGAGCCCCCTGACTACTGTACCCCCCCCCCCCCCCGACGCCTTCTGTCTAATAGGCTTTGAAAACCTCTGTGGAAGGAAATAAAGAGAGGAACATGCCAAATCCACTCCTTGAAGAAGAGTGGAGTTAATTCATGCATTTTATATACTTCACAGCATGTGTTAAAAAATCGTTATTTGCTGAATAAGACATGGCTACTCAAACTTTGAACGCTTTCTGGACGAAAAATTTGATGCCGAAGCTGAAGTACCAGTGCCTTATGCGACGCATGGTTGAGCGCTAAATGAAACCGTCGTTAATATCCCTAAGTACACCGCTGTCACTTCCATGTCCTCTTACCTTCGTATCGTGAACAGCCGTTCTTAAAGTCGAACCTCTTGATGTACCTGTCTTGCCGAATGATTCTCCTTACTTGTAATACCACATCGGTTAACAATGCCATTGTATGGCTACACTTCATGTGACCGAAACATGCACAACTGGCGCCGCATTGTGAGTCATCGCTGCTTTATTTCGCACAACGCTCGCGCAAATTTATTATCGTGGTAGTACAGTGAGGTAGAGCGCGCGTTTTTTTCTTCTTCTTCCTTTTTTGTTTATGCGGCACGAGCAACGAGTAGCACTCTTGTTGCTCTTCCGAGCACTTCCGGCCGAGCAGTTACTTCCGGTATTCCGAATAATCAGAGAAAGTCATTGTAAAACAATCACAGCATATCCGCGGAGTGAATGATGATGCGTGGGCGAATCGGAGGTACATCATCGAAGACGTGATGGTGGTTGGTTGCATGTGGTGAAACGATATGCATGTGAGATATATCGCGATGCCATGTGTTGTATGGCATCGCGATCGTCATCGTCATCAGCGTCATCGTTATGACGCATAGTAAGTAAGAGCATTCCATGTACCCACTATGCGATCGCGATCGCATAGTGAGTACATGGAATGCGATCATGGAGAGTGGGTACATGGATGCGTACATGGAATGCATAGTGGGTACATGGAATGTGTCATGCGATCGCGATCGCGATCGTCATCCCCACTATGCGATCGCGATCGTCATCGTCATCAGCAGGTGGCTACTACATACAAGGGACGCACGACCGACAGGCTAAGGAGCTTCGCCCCTAAAAAAGCGAAAGTGGTAAGAAATTGATGACTCTGGTTCAAGTTCAAGGGCCCCTAAGTAAACCCTAAAAGTAATTAAAAAAAAAACTAGCGCGTTATTCTCTCCTTGAATTTCCCCTCTAGTCGGCACTATTCGTCACGCCAACAGTCTGTTCACGTAACGTATGAGGAAATAAGCTCTCTATTGGTCCATATACGATTGAAATCAGTTGTGAATTGTCTCCTACCCTGCTGTGTCAGGCCCTTTCTGCCTTGTATCGCATGTCTGTCTTGCGCGATCGATTGATTTCACCTCGTTTTGTGCGTTTTTAGCGGAGACTGCAGCGTGTAGCCGAAGAGTGTGAAATCCTGATAGGCTCAACGCTTAGCGCTGACATTGTCCACGTGTTTTATCACGAAATAAGTGGCCAGGAGGAGATAGCGCCTGTAGGAATGGTAGTGAAGACGAGACAGAAACCACGCTGCCGTCTCTTTGAATTCCGAGTGGCTCAGGGGTCCTCAGTTACATAGGATATTGGAGCGAACGTTTACTTCAAGATAAATTCCAATTAACTGTCAAAATAATAAATGAAAATTAATTGAATGAGTTCATTGAAAGACCTTCTCAGCTGCGGCTATCGTCGCGGATCCTGGCGGGGCAGATTTCAAAAGTCATGCTCCATTTTACGTGGACTCTGAGATCCGTTTCGGCAGTGCGACGAAATACAAAGCCAACACAAGGAGGGCACCGGGGTACACGAACGCCGAGGTGCGAGATTCACTACCAGACACCTAAAATAAAGGATTATGTTCGCCTCCATTTTTTTTCAGACGTTAATGGGGTAGTCTTTGGGACAGGGATATTTTCCCTTCCTGTTTTAAGCGCTCCTTTTTTCATTGTCATCAGAGCCGTTCATCATAGTGACCAAGAAACTATACCACGGTGAGAGGACAACATATGACCACGCTACTAATACGCGTGCCGCTGGAGTATTCTTGTCAAAAGAAGAAAGCTAAGTGTGAGAAAGAAAAATCTGGGGCTAGATTCGTTCCCACGTGTTTCGCGCGACGACCCCCTCCATTAGCCGCACTTCGGTCGACATGACAAATTGGTAAACGACATCTATCACGGTCTATAGGCGTGATCCATCACGTTTTATATGCGCCGCCCTGCGACGCAGTCCTACACTTTCTTTTTTTCCCGCCTGTACGCCTCGCCAACCAATCGCAGCTTCTTCTCCGCCTTCCGAAGGCGAGTTTCTCACTACTCACGGGACCATGGCTCACCTACACAGGGGACTCGGCATCAGCGTGAATGCGGCGGGATCTCGTCGACGACACGCCCTTTACAAAGAGCGCATATAAAAAAAAAAAGAACTGCGCCAACGACAGGTTCCATCAATGTAAGTAAAGCGTTTTCCTTTTGTCCTCGCGTCTGTTTTGCCTCGACTGAGGGGGGGTCGATGTGGAGGGAGCGTTTTTGTGTCGTTGCGTGATCCCGCCGTCGGGCCTGGCGTGTGCGCGAGTGTTCGCCCTGTGCTGTCTACCTTGTATAGCGTGTGCCCGCGCGTCCTGCGGGGTGGCGTGCGCCTGGACGCCGCAGGAAGGCCCGACCATCGGAGGCGTCGTCCACCAGAACTCGGGAAACGGCCGCCGGTGTAAGCGTACTTGTTTCTCGGCGGGGCAGCAGGCGTGCGTCGTCTGGGCGACAATAACAACACCGCGCTTGCTCCGTTCAAGGGCGTTGACGGATTTCGCCAGGGGGTGTTGCCGCGCAATTCATACACTGCCGATGCCGCCACTATGCGTACACGCATAGTGGCGGGCCGCACGCCATCGGTGTCTGACAAGCGTCGTTTCCGCTCAACGATCCATGCTGTGTGTGTGCTCGTTCTATATACACCATTGAGGCCGAGCGTGTCGCCGTATTTGCTCGTCATTGTTTGTCGAGCATCAATAATTACAGTCCAGCCTAAACGCGCGGTCCCCAAGGAGCAGCGGCAAACAGCGCGGGGGTCTTTAGCAATTACATGGCCGCGCGCAGTCTACTGCACAGATCGATGATGATCTTGCGCGTGGGGTCGATTGGGCCTTTGTTTACGCTGCTTCCTTTCTTCTCAGACGTGGGTTCTTCCGTGGACACGCACTGGGACACAGAGAAAGAGCGCGATGGTTCTGCCGCGGCGTTTTGTCTATAGTAAACAAATTTCTAAACGGAAAGAATAAATCTCGGAAAGATTCAGGACAACCGCTTATATAGCTGAATATTTGAACGACATCCCGTAAGTAAACACTTTATAATCTTGAAAAAGCGTATGCTTGGGAATGTTGGTAACTCGTGTTCACTTTTATTGCGCACAATAAGAACAAGAATAGAAAAGAACGACGTGGACGCAGTGTCGTTATTTTCAATTCTTGTTCTTATTGTGCGCTATAACAGAGAACTTTATAACCACAGATAGATAGATAGATAGATAGATAGATAGATAGATAGATAGATAGATAGATAGATAGATAGATAGATAGATAGATAGATAGATAGATAGATAGATAGATAGATAGATAGATAGATAGATAGATAGATAGATAGATAGATAGATAGATAGATAGATACTGGGAATCGAACCCGGGCACTGGGAATCGAACCCCGTACCTACCGCATTGGAAGCGGACGCTCAATTATGTCGCCAAGGCTGCGGTTTAAACATCATGAATCGGTACGGAATCGCC
Organism: Rhipicephalus appendiculatus; assembly: GCA_030522465.1. Lineage (NCBI taxonomy): Eukaryota > Metazoa > Arthropoda > Arachnida > Ixodida > Ixodidae > Rhipicephalus > Rhipicephalus appendiculatus. The sequence continues at coordinate 285,580 of JALIZH010033001.1, forward strand.
ATACTATCCACTTTAACGTGGTATGTCACACTTTTCTGTTCCCACTAAGCGTGTGGCTGTGCGTAATCCTCGCCCTCTTTCCTTTATTTGTAGACCCTCGAGCTAATTAAATCCTCGGATACCTTTTCACAACTTAAATATGCTTAGGTGATCTGGAATGACATTTCTGAATACAGCAGTAACACCGTAGAGCGGGAGTGGGAAAAATTCTTAGACCTATATAATTATCGCTTTGCTAGGAATGACCCTGGACCTTGTTTTTGCCCTGTTGGATTGTCGTCATTGACATAAATTCACTGCCGACAAGATCGCGCTGCTCTGATCTCCTATTTCTTTTCAGATTTCTTCACGCAATCATCGCCTGCGCTGAACTTCCCAGTTGAATTTTTATTTGTTTTTTTTTTATTTCCGCGTGAGTTAACCTGAGCGCACAGTCATTTTCGCGTAGCTTCCTGCCTTTGCCAATACTCTAGCGTATACAGAATACGGAGTCTTTAGAATGTCGATTTTCTTGATCTCAATGCTTTTCTAACTGGCAGTCATTGCTTTTTTTTATACTTTGGGCTTTTCTTAAACATAGTTGCCCGCACTCTTCAAGTTCTTTCCTCCTCCTTTGTCTTTTCGCTTCGCCTTGAACTTTGTTGTACGTGCTCAGTCCTTACCATCATTGTCCTTCCGCGTTTCCTGCCTTGTGCTAATACATTAAGCCCAGTCGTTCTGGCATCTTCTTTTATAAATTTACGTATCGTGTTCAAGGAACAACTCCAAGGTCTCAGTGCCGGCGTACGCATCCAGTTCAAAAATTAATAGCAACAGGCTACTAAACAATAAAAGGAAGACAGTCTACAGCAGAAAATACAAACGAAATATAGGGGCACACTCACCCTTTTTACTCGCATTTTCTCCTGCAGACTGCGATTTTATTGTTTTGTAGCTTGTTGGTTCTAATTTTTTATTCGATGCGCGCGCCCGCACTAAGACATGGGGGGTGGTTCCTGAGCGTCCATGGTAAGTGCTTTATTTATTGACTGGTTGTTACCCGCCGTAGTGGTTGGGGATTATGGTGCTCGACTGTTGACCGGAAGGTAGCGGGATCGAATCCCGGCCGCGGCGGCCACAAATGGATGAAGGTGCATCCAACGTGCACGTACATTTACGTGCACGTTGAAGAACCTCAGGGGGTCGAAATTTACGGAGCCCTCCACTACGGCGTCCCTCGCAATCATATCGTGGTTTTGGGACGTAAAACCCCAACATTTATTACTACTAATGATTGATCGTTATTGCTCACACGAACAATGATATTTACAATAGGTTGTATGTGTCTGATACTGAACTTTTAGCAGCCTAGACATTGACTTCAGGTGCATCCACGCGACAATTCTGCTAATTTTCAAGTTCTGATTGGAGGCGCCAGTATACACCGCGTTTTCACTTCTTTAGCATTCATGTCCTAGCTCATCTAATCTCTATCAGTATTTTCCTTCAGAGGTTCCATGTCAGATATCAAGTATCTAGCTGAGCAGCTTGACTTAGAATGCTATTCGCTATTCCAGCCGGGCCGAATTTATGATAACATATCCGGCACGTGTTAGAGAGACTGTGTCTATAAGTCTGAAGGTGCCTGTCAATAAAAATTTATCACATCGAGTGAAATAGAGCTTTCTTTATAAGCTGGAACAAATGAGCCCGCAATTAGTACGTTGTTGAAAATTGCGCAGTTAGGTGGCATTTGAACATGGCTACATATGCCTCATTGGCATTTTGATAATTGCATGAGTACTTGTCCCGCTACAAATATAACTATGAGTAACTAATTAAACTTCACCTATTATAAAACTAGTAGCGTCTTCTCCAGTATACTGGGGGACAATATGTACTAGGTCTGCACCGCGTAACACCGTTCCCCTTTTTTTAAATCTTGCTGCGTGATAGCTACGACACCCGGTATATTTCTATAGCTACATGCATACTCGCATGTAAGCCGTGGTATAGGGTTCAGCCGAGATATTTATGGTTTTTAGTCTGCCCCTTTCGTCATTGGTAGACGTTCCTTTGTGGTGGATGAGACTTTAACAGTGAGCTCATGCCAACTTCCTGTTGAGGCCTCCAGGAAGTTAACACGGCGCACCAGTATTGCTACAAGAAAAAAATATATAAATAAATAAAACAGAAAACACGAGCAAAGAGCAAAACAGCAGACAGGAAATTGAAACATCATGTTTGATTTTTTTTTTTTTCAAGATAGAAACGTGGATGTGCGGAGACATAAGGACTTGAACAAGGCAACCGCGAATTTAAAGCCGTAATGTACGCACTCTTGCTCGAGGCATGAGTGAACTGGGAAGTTAGGCTTTCGCAGACAACAAACACTCTTGGGAAGGAGATGTCAATATTGAAAATATGCACACAGAGTAAGTCAATACAGCAAAGAAAATATAAGCAAAACCAGGTCATGCGTAGAACAAAAAAAAAAACACATTTTGACCGTTTGCGATATGTTTTTTGTGCATGCAAATTTTTTCACCACCATTTTTAACCACTCTATCCAAGCTGAACCGATCAAACGAAAAAAAAGAAAAAAAATATCCACCCATTCGTAGCACGAACCCACAAAAGAAGTCCAGCGAAGTTTTCTTTTTCATAAACAGTACGCGGGCTTCATCAGAGATAATTTGCCGTAAGCAGAGCTGAAATTGATCTTTGTGTCCTTTTATCCCTTTCACTTCTGTGCGGGCCCAGGACCATTAAACGGGCCCTGCAACACTTTCTCAGCATGGTCAGACAACTCTGCCGACCAGTAGTCGATGCTCCCGAGAACACGCGAGTCAGACATTATAGCGCAGCACGCGGCCTGAATACACCGTTAATGCTCAAAGTCAGCTAGAAATCGTTCCCTCTTATCTCGACAAATGGTGGCATAAACCCGAATGACCGCGCCATAAACACAAAGTCCCTCAGCCATTGGCATCGTGTTTTGAGCATCGTGAGCTGCATAGTTACCGCGACCGCCGCGAGATGCCGCCACATGTCCGCTCGCGCTCGCGATCATAGCGAAAGTATGCGGCGCGTTCGAAGACAAAAAAAAGAAATTGCTCAAGGTCATGACGCGCACTGACGAACGAACGCATTTTCTTGCCCACTTAGTATCCCCCCCTTCCTCCGTTAGTAGCTTGCAGCGTGCTAGCTGGTACGAAAGGAGAGAGAGAAAGCACTCGGAGCGCGCGACAAATCTCTGTAACTCCGCTCGTACTGGCGGATCCTCAAAACATTTGCGGCAATCAATTCGTGAGGTAATAAGCTCTTTTATGAAGCCATTCGATAATTACTTCGAAAGGTGTTGCAAGACCCCTTTAAATAAACACGTAGTAACAGGTCAGTAGTAGCCTGCAGACGCCTTCTTGAAGATCATTTTGATTGGTGAACGTTTACTGCGGGTCGAAAAATATAGTTGTGATATTGGAATACCTCCCCCTGCCTGAGCTCTTTATTAAAACATCCTGTTATGAAAACCTTCAGCCATATACGACTGAAGTATCGGGCCTGTGCGATGATTCACTGAAACATGCTCATTTGCATAAGGCTACGTAGTCGTTGGTATACTGCAAAAAAAAAAAAAAAAAACCTCAGTACCGCACCAGTATTTCATGACGTGATCCTTTAAAAAAATTGGCAGGACGGCTGTATACGCTTGTTTAAAAAAAAAAATGCAGCAATTAGTTCACCCCTTTTCCCGCTCCTGTAGTAAGCACCAAATGCGATCACCGGCGCTCGTTTGAAGCAGCAGATGAAGTAAGGATCGATGACCCACCCTACTCGCAAAATTCAATGCCGTTTACCAATTATGCCGTATTCATGGAAAACTTAGAGCGCAAATGGACAGCCGCAGGACGAAGAAGGTAATCCCACCATAAGCGCGTGTGGCGTTTGTTTACCTTTTTCTTGCCTAAGTCTTTTTATTTACGCTTTAAGTGTTCTGTGAATATACACACAAACTAGCTCACCTAGCCATCATGTTACAATAACTACAATTGGCTCACTTGCACACTCATTTCCAAGCACATGTTGTCAACACGTGCATTCACTTGCAACGCTGGTGAACACAAGCTTAAAGGCTCCAGAAATGACAAGAGTGATGTTTGCACTTTTGACCGCAGCGGGGACTTTTCTTGTTTGTGTGGGTAGAAAGGAGAGGTGCTCATTTTGAGAGCGGGTCACTGCACTCACAAGGACTGCTTTCTGACGTGCGGCGCTTTAAAAGGCTGCTAAAAGCTATTTTTGAATAACAGGTGGAATACTTTCGAATGAATGACTGGGACGACCGCCTACATAATCAAGTTGTCGTCGTCTTCGTCCGCCACAGCAGCTTTTAACATTTTTTTTAAATATTGCGCCGCTTGCAAACGGTAATTGTAAACACAACGCTTCGGAGCAGCGAATGTTCCTGGCTTCTGAGCAGTATGCCATGGCTATGCGCTTCAGCGTGAGCAGAGAAAATTAGAACCCCCCCCTTCCCTCCTCCACTTCAAAAAAAAGAAAAGAAGAGGAGTTCGCTTACCTTGATACAAAAAATGAGTGATACAGGAAACGTGGCGATGATGATGAGTATCGAGATTGTTGTGAGTATGTAGGCACAGATGTCCAGCCCTTCAGACACGGTGGCTGCAAGAGATAAGAAATACAAATAGTTAGGGTGCATTACCACTTCTCGTGTTGTAAAAAGAAAATTACTGCGAATACTGTGTTGGATACGGCACTTCATAGATTTAAATTTAAAATACACTTAACGTCTCGACCACAAGAAAGAGCTTCGCCTCAGCTGCTATGTTAGAGGTTGATTAACAAAAAGCATCTTGTGTTGGGGGGAAGAGTAAGTTTGGATTTCATAGAAGATATAGCGAAATGAGCTATAAAACACGTGCATCGGACTATGAGTCTTGAAGAATATCGTGTAGAAGCGAAAATTAATGCAAATAACACTAGTCTACAAAATATCGCGCCGTTTTCCTTGTGGTAAGACATTTTCTCATAATGTAACTCATATACAAGCTTTCGGCTCATAGCGTGGGGTTACCGTTAGTGTTGATAAGATAAGCAATAAGTCTGGTTCTTATATATTTCCAGGTCCCACTTCCTAGCACGTATGCTTCTTTTTTTCTTTTGCATTCAAGAGCGATACGCTGGGCTATGAAACGTTGAAAAAATTGCCCTAGCGAAATGAGTAGGGGTGAAATTGAAGTATTCTTTTGTTATTTACGAACATGTGAAAAAAAAATTACCCAGAAGAACAAAAACAAACAGGCAATCAAGCCAGGGAATGCCCTCGCAAAATAATCGTTATCCTTTATTGAAACATACTGAGAACATTTCTGAATTTCAATAAAACGGGTAACATTAAAATGTTTCCTACACTTTCTCCGGCTTAATTTTTTTTTATTCTGCGGGTGGTTCTAACAAAAGAAAAATAATAAAACAAACGCCAGGCCTGTGAGGAACACCCAGCACATTCCCAGCATAGGCTGGAGGAGCGGCCTAGCCTGTTGTAAACTCTCCTAGGACGTGATGCAAGTACACAGTTGCGAAGTACCCGCCACGCCATAATATATCATTTTTCGAAGCAATGAAGTACCCACTACACGTCTGTTAAGCAATATGTGCACTTTCCTCGGTTCGCACTTTTAGTGCAGCATGTATTACCGCGGCAAATAAAAGAAATACGACACACACACGATGAGACAGGATGTGTAGGGCTGATAAATGCCGCCCTTATGAAACACTAACGCTCCCGAAGAGCAACCCGTCTGGCACACTTTGTTGGCGTTGGTGTGATGATGATGATGGTAACTTATGGCTGAGCCCTTGCTCTGTGATGGTGGGCAGCTTTAAACCTGCCGCTCGTTGCGCAATTCACCAGCCCTGACTGCGATTCTGCACTTCGTCCACGCAGTATTTTGCGTACCTGCTAACGCGACTTCTTGCCCAATATGGCGTTTCTACAAGGGTATTTTTCCGATGCTGTTTCAAGCGCTGGCGTGGCTCTGTGGTGGAATACTTCAAAACCACGGCTAACGTCTAAATTCGATTCCGGCGCGACCCCCATTTCTTTTAACAGCGAAGCTGTTAAGCAAATCGTTCCTTGTCCGACGAACCAAAAAACTACCACCATCCTAAACGGGTACGTGGCACAGAAATTGGGTAAATCCCACTGCTCACCACTGGTCCACTAAAAATGAAGAAAGCAACAGTTAGCCCAACAACTAATGGCTGCGAAGCGATGGCGACGACCCGAAGACCCCAGGTACGTACAGCGAAAGAATACTTGGGAACGGAAAGGCAACGGCGGCTGCGAGAAGACCCCGAAGCGATGGAAGGCCTACGCCAACGACGACGTGGCCGTAGATTTATGAGAGGTGCGAACGCTTGGTTTCAGAGCGAGTTTCTGTCTGTCTCTGGAATTTCGACGTCCGTGTCTTGTCTGTGACTGTCTGTGGTTCAACTCGAACCTCCCTGGGCTGAGAATCAACGTAGAAACAACCTAGCATCACCTGGCTAAATACCTAGTAATGGCCTAAAAGCAACCTAGAAACAACCTTGCATCACCTAGCTAAGGTCTAAAAACAACCTAGAAGCCAACCAGATCAGTGTTCAGAGTCGTCCAGTTCCGCTGTTTCAAGCCTTGCGCGACTTTGTGCAAGCTTCACCAATTTTTTTTTCTCTGTTTTTTCCTGAATGTGCGCGCTTAGCGGTGACGGACGCCGGCGGCGACGGCGATAGCCGGTGGACAACATCGTCACCAAATAACTTATTTCGGCAGGGTGCGCACCGCAAGGGTAAATCGGAAGATGCACAGCTACAACTGCCATGAGTTATCTTCCCGCGTTGAAATTTCATTTCACTTTACCGCAATAGTTCTACCATTTCAAACAACGTTACAATTACACCTGCTATATGCTTTCTCAGGCTGCACTGTGCATTTTCCGCACTCGTTCTGCATTTAACACTTTTCTCATTTCCTCATTGATACAGCAAATTTTTTTTCATTGATTTTCGTCAATACCAACCCCTTTCTCGCTTTCGTTTTGTAACCGTGCACATGCCACGCCCACGCGAATACTCTAAAAAACAAGCACGAAAAAAAAAAATCTGTGTATTTCGCTCGTCGCGTGTAGGGGTGACAAAGAAAAGTTTTGAAAGAGAGAGTGAAGGGGTGTGTGGGAAAGAAAGCACTCCACAGCGACGATAGACGCAAGTGTAAAACGCACTGTTTGCGCTTCCTCCAACGCGGTATATGTATATATATTTTTCTAAACTTCGGAGGCCCCAGCGTGCGCGATCCGGCGCTTGCACGCTGCGCGCATTGACCCGTTTGGCGAAACTAATTCGCTGCCAAGTCGAGTAGTAGACGATACTCGTTTCTCCGGCCTAGCTTGCAGCCTCGAGATTTGCAAGCACCGAACAGCGGGGGCTGTGGGCGGAGAAGGGGACAGCGGGAGCAGGTCGGTAAACAAGCGCCGCGCCCCGGGAAACGGGGCCAACACTTTCGTTCCCTGCGCACGCAGGAAGCGCCGGGATTCACTGGGAGTTTGCGCACCGCCAGTGACGGCGAGCGGGGGGGGCAAGAGGCTTTCTCCTGACCCCTTCTTTCAGACCCCTCTCCCCCACCTCGCCCCCCTGAACTGCATTCTTGCCGTTATCATTGTAGTTTCTTCCACTTGAGGTTCTAGTGTTCCGTACAGCCTTGATTTCGCTCTCCGTTACCCGTAAGGAGAGAGAGAACGAAAGCGGTGACGACGAAACAAAAAAAAACAAGGAATGGAGTGACGGTAAGGGGTTCAGGCCGTCTTCGACAAGGGCAACCTTTGCGTTCCGGCCCGGTGGGCAGTGGGCTGGAGGGCCTCCTCGCGCTGCCACCTAATGAACCGACCAGTACTGCCTTCGAAATGAGCCGCGAGAAGCCTCAGGTTCCCGCCCATTCCGTCTTGCTTGCCTGCTCTCGACGTATTTTTTTCTCTATATGACTCGCTCCCACCGACGCATCCCGCTCTGCAGCCTAAGGGCGGGCTCACGCGTGTTTCCTGGCCCTGTCCTCGAGCAGGAGAACCGCAGCCACGAGAACTCGAGACTGAGGGGAAAGAAAAAAAAAAGAAAGAAAACGAACTCGTGGAATAAATAAACGCCGGGATAGAGAAACGTGTAAGACGAGAAAATAAAAAAAAAAGGTATAAATACGTGGCGGGATTCCAAGAAGGGGAGATGCATTCGTTCCCCAATCCCGCATCGAGTGTCGTGGCCATGTAGGGATAGCCGCTTCTCTCGTCGACTGTCCCAGCGGCCGAGATCGACTGATTGGTGCCCATTACGGGGCGAGCAGCTGCGGCAGTCCCGAGCTCGTTCGGTGTAGCCACGGGCCCCGTGTCTCACCACATCCTACGACGTCTCGCTTCCCCCGCGAGTTCTTCCCGAAAATAAAGGGGGGCGAAAAGCAGTCCAGCACACCCGAGCACGCAGGCAGGCGCGCGCGCCTAAAGGGCATCGTCAGCAGCCCGGCAGCAAAAGCCGCGCCACGTGGTGGTTCGGCCGCGCACAGCTCCCACGCGCTGCATGCCGGCGCTCCCTGGCGCCCTCTCGAAATTAACTCTTGCTACGTCCCGACGAGCGCGATGTTCCCTCCAGCGAGGGGCATTTCTCCTACCTCGTTTCATTCGCTTTGCTCCCCGCCACCGCCATTCTATTGTGTTCTGGCAAAGAAAAAAAGAGAAGAAAGAAAGGTACCGCTCCGCGTTAAATGAGGACCCGAGTCCGTCAAAGTTGGTTTCCGAAAGTGCTCTCTATTCGGGGGGGGCCGCCTCCCATTTCGGCGCGTACAGGCGGGCACGTCCGTGAGCATTCCGCGCGTTCGTGTCTCTCGGTAATTGGATTTGCATGCAAGTGTGGCCCACCGCTGCTCGCTATTAAGGAAGACCGCTGCGACGATCACGCTGTTTCTGGAGCGAGGAGCGAGCCCGGCAAGTCCCTCGCCTTTCTCGTCGTCTCAACCTGCGCTGCTTTATATACTTGTTGTAACGGACACTTCACCACACACAGCAAAAGTAGAAAGACAAAAAACACGTCTTTATCTGACAGCCATTGCTGCCAGTCACCTGTGCAAAGCTAGCTCTTTCTCGTCATATATATATATATATATATATATATATATATATATATATATATATAATAGTGTGTATGTGTGCGCGCACGTGTGTCTGTTCAAAGAGCGAAAGAAAGCGACAACTAGGACACTATGGTTCAAAACGATAGCTAGGGAGCGATTCAAAGTTTCGCAAAGTTAAGCAACTACGTATGCGTCTGGGTTCGAGTTCGTGTTAAAGCGGGGCCACAGCCGCCGCATGTTCACCCGCCGCACACACCATGGTTTCCATCGACGTGACGGCCCTGCAAGATGCAGGCTCTGGGTCAGCTGGAAAGAGTTGGATGGAGCAGGGAGGGATGGGAAGAGGTGATGCGGCAGTGACGAGAAGGGCGTCGCATCGCCGACGCAAGCGGCGCGAACGTCCACGAAGGGCGGCGTCGTGCGGCGGCGGCCCGTCGCCTTTCCTATCGTGTCCTTGTCGCGGTGACGCGGACGCGCGGCTGCCGCTATAAATCAGTTGGCCTGATCGATTGATCGGCTCCGCTGGGGGGTGGGAGGTAGGTGGGGGGGGAGGCAATTCTTTTTCACGGCCGCGAACGCAGGGCGCCTAGCGATAAGGCACGTTGCCCCATCGTTCCCTGCAGTCCACGCCAAAAGCCCCCCTTCCTCCAAACGCCGTATATGGGAGGCCCTCCGCGCACTTCTCGGCCACGCTGTCCCGAGCGCACACACAGCCCATTGAATATATCGCCGCCCAGATGTATGCGCTCCTTTTGCCGGATTTTGCATATCGTACGTCCGCCAAGAGAGGCCGGAGTTTGGTCGCCAAAATGGGGGACGGTAGAAGAGCGAAGGAGGAAAAGATTGAGATGTGGACAAGGGCTTTGGTTTGGAAAGAAAGAAAGAAAGAAAGAAAGAAAGGAAAGAAAGAAAGAAAGAAAGAAAGAAAGAAAGAAAGAAAGAAAGAAAGAAAGAAAGAAAGAAAGAAAGAAAGAAAGAAAGAAAGAAAGAAAGAAAGAAAGAAAGAAAGAAAGAAAGAAAGACGTGTCCGCAGCCCTTTAAGAGACAGTGAGTGAGTTCTGCACTTTTGCAAAAAAAAAAAAAAGAAGAAGAATACCTGTTATTCTTTTCGCTGCGCCCTGACTTCCTACATTGTTAACATTCTTTAAAGATACACTTCAGCTCCCTTTTGGAAAGAGTCGCGCCTCCCAACACTCTCCGAAGAGATTATAATGATCTCCAAGAGAGAGTTCATGCTTATCGTTAAAGGGAGTTATATTTGTGGCAGGTCAGGACTCACTAAAAGAGTATAGACTTTATTACTAGAATGTAGAGATGGAGGGGGTGGAATAACCTGGCATTTTGATACCGAAAGAAAGCGTTTTTTTTCCAACATTTCTCAAATCCTTCGCACATGTACGTTTGACGCTTTGCAGGGTCAAACGAGTCCTGAAATACGCGTCTTTTAAGCGGCCCGGGAAGTTAATGTGAATTTTCAAAGCAGTTCGTCGCGGATCGTACGCACAACTTGTTTGGGAGATAAGAGAAATGCTGCACTACACGATCGCGAAAGGACACATCGTTGTGTTCCAGTGGATACGAAGTCATTGCATGCGGCAACGACCTCGCCGATCGGGGCCCCGTCCGCGGACTTGTCGAACCGTCTCCCAATCTTTTACTTTTCTCAATCTTTACTTTTCTCTCAATCTCTTTTAATCCCTCCTTATCCCTTCCCTTGGGGGCCACTGCTGAGGTGTCGCACTCTGATGCAGACAATTGCGGGGCCCACTTTCCTTTTCATTTTCCTAACTTTAAAACCACTCCTCCCCCCCCTCCCCCCCCCCCCCCCCCCCCCGCCGATGAAGCTGCCTGAAAAGCACACGTAGCAACAAACCTTGTTTCTATACCTTTATCCAGGATTGACGCGGCTCGCTACTTAAGTAAGCTGGCGCAGAACATGACACTCCAGAAGTGGCAATCATCACAGTTCACACATCATCGACTGCATTCTCTCGACCCATCTCTACGACTGCGGACTACTGCCTGGTCTTTCCCGGGAGGAAGGTACAGTGTTGTGCCGTCTGCGTCTGGGCGTAGCTTTCACCAACGCCTACTCATTTAAGATTGAGATGGCCGACAACGCCGAGTGCAACGACTGTGCCGTCGATGAGACTATTGAACACGTTTTGTGTTGCTGCCCGACATACGCAAACGAGAGGCTTCACCTCCGCGCTGCGCTACATCAACTGGACGGAAGCGTTTTCACAGTCGAGAAGGTATTGGGACCATGGGGATGCCCATCACAGCTCCGAAAGGCAACGAAAGCGCTGTTGCGGTTTCTCAAGGACAGCGGTCTGATTCGTCGTTTGTGAGGTCAAACGTGGAACTGTTGCGTCGGCTCAGTGGCTTTTCTCTCCTCTTCTGTAACTTTTCTTCCCTCTCCTCCCCCTTCCCCCGTGCAGGGTAGCCTACCGTGCTCAGCCCCGGTTAGCCTCCCTGCCTTTCTTCTACTCTTATTCTCTCTCTCTTCAAAGCAGTAATTTTCAGCCTGTGTAGTCGAAGTGAATCCATTCAAATAGGTAAAGTGAGCAAGCTAAAACGTAGCAGCATGTTACGCTTTAGTTTGCTCATTTCTCGTGTTCGGATGGATTTATAGGCACCTCTTGCTCTCGATACAGCAACAAAACATTTCTGGAGGATTACTCTCGCTAAAACACCAGACGCGTACACTGCACGCAGTTGGAACAAAATGAGAACGACTAATGATGAACGCCTCTAACCGTAATTTTTTTAAGTTACGACAACCCTCGTAACCTACATGTATTAGCGAGGCTTGGGAGAGAATATAAGGAAAACACCGAGGTATCGGCAAGTTAGCATTGTAAACTGCATACGAGTAGACGAAGCGTTGATATATCTGTAGTATAAACTTTGTCGTTACATGCCTCAGTCGCCGTAATTCTACGCGCTTCGCTCTCTTCACAACATTACGCGCGGTTGCTAAAATCCGACCTGACGAAGGCAGTCCTCACGCAATAAAGCGCACCCTGTATACAGTGTGGGCACGAGGCAGGTTAGTCGGCTACTTTTTCTTTACGATACATAACTGGGGATAACACGCGCGTTAAAGCTGCAAAGGAACTTCACGTAGTGATGCGTTATGTTCACAGTCCTGCGAACATAAATTGCGTTAAGAAGGAGGCACGCGCATAGGATATAGCAGACTGGTCAAACAGAACAAAAAAGTATACAGGAAAATAAAAAAAGTAGATCTACAGGGAAGAATAACGTCCATTTAGGTGACCAATGCGCTCTTTGGCCATACACGCATGTAGCGACTCCCAGTCGATCATCTCTTACTCCTCTTCCCTTTGCCTTGTGTCATACAACTCGGACGCGTTCGTGATCGGTTCCAAAAGCAAACGCGGGACGAGAAAAACGCTTCATTTTTTTATTCTCCTGCTTGTACGCACTGGGCTGCAGAGAAGCTGGTCGCGCACCGCTCTTGGCGTCGGTGTCAATTAATTCCATCTTTTTTCCCCCTTCTTTCCGTTTCCTCTCGCGAGCGGCGGACATCTTCATTCATCCTAAACTCGGACGACTACGCTCGTCGGAACTCCTAATTACATCCTGACCGTCAGTACACGAACGAGCCAGATGACTAATGGGGCCCTATCAGAATGGCCGCTGCTTCGGAGAGAAGGGCACCGCTGCCTCTCAGTTTACGCCCGGCCTGCCGCCAGTTTCTCGGGCCCCAAACTCCGCGTCGCGCCCGCTTGCCCAGTGGGGGCCTCGCCACGGCCGCGCCCATCCCTCAAACTGAGCCGCTGCGGACAGCCGCCGCTGGAATCGACGACATCTCGGCGACACGGCGCTTGTTATAAATATCGGGCCCATTGCTGCCAGTTGGCGCAGGAAATCGCATCTCCGCATGATTGGGGGTCCCTGCACCGCGCCTGCATCGTGACGTTCGAGAGCGACGGCCGTAACGACCACGAAAACAACCACAGAAAAGTTTAGTACGATAAACTTTTCTTTCTTTTTCTCGCATCGTTTATTCTTTCGTAGCACCACGTCCGAGATATCGATGAAGGGCTGTGTGCGCGGTTCGGGAGATACTCAGTCTTCCGCCCACGCTTTTCGTAACCTTATCAACTATTTCGTTGGACCTCGCGCGGAAACCCTGCGCACAATATTGATAATATTGGGGTTTTTACGGGACAAAACCGCGATATGATTACGACGCACGCACTAGTGGAGGGCTCCGGAAATTTCGACTGCACGACATCCCCGTCGCGGTACGACCCTGTGTACGATAAACTGCGTACCACGTACGCCACACACACTACAAGTGCTATTCCGCACACTTCAGTCATGACAGACAGCTCAATCTAATCAAGAACATTGTATATGAAATGTAAATAACCCTTTCACTGTCCTAATTTTTGTTATTTCCGCTTTCATCTCTCCCTGTGCCGTACTACCATCCCACCACTCGTTCTTCTGGCCACCGTTCTGGTGTCAGGCGCTGGTACTTTACACAACACAGAGAAACACAGACTATTGCAGCAATACAGTGCATGCTGCGTTTTTTTTCCTTCCTATTTCGTGATTAACACGACGTGTCTAATGAAGTCAATTACTAATGAACTATGTTAGTCTCGCTCTGTTCTGTCCTGTGTTTTGTCCGCCGGGTGGGGCAGAGGTTATGGCGCTCTGCTGCTGACCCGAAGTTCGCCTGTTCGATCCTAGCCGCGACGGTCACATATCGATGGAGGCGAAATGCCAGAGGCCCACGTACTGTGCGATGCCAGTGGACGTTAAAGAACACCTGATGGTCAAACTTTCCGGAGCTCTCCACTACGGCGTCTATCATAATCATATCGTGATTTTGAGGCGTAAAATCTGAGATATTATCATGTGTTCTATTTAAAAGAGGTTAAGAGAGAAACCCGTAATATTGCTTTTGAAGCCGTCTTCGAATGCCTAACCCCAACGAGCGTTGAAAACTGGGCGAGTTGGTACGGGTTCATCTTCTAGCAAACTGCGCAGCAGACGGAACACAAAGAACGAAAAGAGACAGACGAACGCGGACTCTCAATTGATTTATTGAAACGACGATGAAATCGACTTGGTAAAATGAAGCGCCAAAAACGGGACAACAAAAGGAGAGACACACAGGACGAAGAGCTTCTCCGTCCTGTGTGTCTCTCCTTTTGTTGTCCCGTTCTTCGCGCTTCATTTCACCAAGTATGCATCACCAACTGGCCCAAACCTCTACTCTTCTAAAGTACAATAAATCGACAACAAATTGCGAGCGTCATTCCCAGCGAAGGCAGATACATAGACCGCAGGAATGTAGAGGCCTTCAATATAAGGAGAAAGGGAGAAGGGTGTGTCATCCAACCCACTATAGGTCTGTCGGACAAGGAGTACATTGCATATCGGCTCTCTAAGTGCTACTGGTGACTTACGTGGTCTTCCACGAAGCTACCAAAGTGATTGGCCATACAAGTAAAAGCCTATAACCCTTCAGGTTGTTATTGAGGCGAAAGCATTAGGTGCCTCATAAGACACTGGACTTGAAAAACGCGGTGTGTGGTGCAGTAACTGGCATGACCTCTAAAGCATAACTTTAAGAAACAGGGTTCAAGCCGGAATCTAACTCGGGCATTCTGCGTGGCAGTCAAGTCTGCTACCACAGGGCCACGCCAGTGCTTGAAGTTGCTTTTGGACGAATACCCTATACAGGCGTAATGTTCGGCGAGAAGATAACAGACGTAATATTGCGTCCAGAATCGCTCCAGGTGTCGCATTATGTGAATTGCGGGACGACTGAGTGGTGTAAAGCATCAAACCCTTCACAATGGTCTCAGCTGTCCTTCATCATCATCATCATCATCATCCACAGCATCAACAAGGTGTGCAGTCACGAATAGGTGCGCGCATTGCCTTACATGCGCGTTGTGGGTAGTTCGCTAAAATCTGCACAGCTTTGAAAAAGACATACAAGGACAATAGTGTTCGCGGGGCGTCCAAAGGTTAGATTTAATGAAAAACAGATGCACTGGATCGTTGCGGATCATTTGTCTTACATGAGTGCAGCCAGGCTTTTACCTTCTTATTTTTCAAGAGTGTAAAGCCTCCCTAATTGTTTCACTTTGCTGCAGGCACGACAACACTGCTTACACCTCGGATATTTCTCGACTCATCGAAACATCAGCCTGCAACGCCAGCACTAAAAAAAAAAAAGAAAAAAAAAGAAAAAGAAACTATATAGTGACGTCCAGGTATGTTCGAACAATGGTTCGTCAGGACCCATTTTTGGCACCGCGTGTTTAACGCTTCGGGAGCAAAACAGTGTGACGTTCGTTTATTTCTTCTTGGTAGTGGCTACGACTGGAGTTACTAAGAGTGCAAGAGAAAGTGCAACTTTGATCACCAGAGTGCTGTCACTAGAGCTGGCGCGCGCGCTGTCTCGACAGGCATCAGTAGACAACTGGTATATACGTGCTATGCTCTCGCGACTAACTTCGCGCTGAGACGAGAGACAGCACGAAAACTGCTTCGCTCTCTGGAGCGGCCGTATTCGCTTAAAGGAGTACTGACACGAAACTTACATATTTTGGGCTTGTTGCTCTAATATAAGACGACGGGTGTCGAGAACCCTAAAACAGTGTTGTAGTACTTGGGAATGCATTGAATATATTTTTAATACCGCTATTTAAAAAAAAAAAAGCCCTTTCGGTTTCGGTATCGAGCGGGCGGCTTCACAGTGACGTGTCAACACAAGTCGACGTCACAGGAAGACTGAAACTCGCTAAATACAAGCATCAGCTCTGTCATTTGCTGTCAGACGCACGTGGTTCACGTAAACAACGATGAGCGAATTGTCGCCCAGCGACTCCGACAGCGACTTCTGCGACTTAGGCTGCATGCAGGACGCAGACTTCGCAAACCCAGTGAACTGCGTTGACTCGTCGTGATAATGTCCATTGCCGAGGGGCTGGCTTCCAGATGCTGGGTGACCGAAACGTTAAAGTGAAAGTAAAATATTTTATACGTGTTGTCTGGCTCCGGTGTGTGGAGAGCAATGATAGTGCATATCATGGAAACGAAAAATATCCCTTTAATGGTGCCTGAAAATCGTGTCAGTATTCCTTTAAAGCAGCGTTTTGTAGAGATACGCTAGACCGAATACAAAAGAGTTAGCCCTAGATTTAGTTCGCATACATTCCAGTTTCTTGCTGTCGCATTCATTGCTTCACCCTTGCGGCGAAACATTGATCTTCTTTTCTGTCGCGGCAGACATCTTAAGATACCCAGATATACCAATTACGAGAGTAACTAAAGAAATTAAAAAAAATAAAGTTCCTACATAGTGGAGACAAGCAGTCAGGTGAAGTGGAAGAATTGAAGTCCATCCTGCAAAGAACTCATCACCGCTTTGGAATTTCGAAAAAGTGGCCTTCGGTGGTTATTGCGAAGTAACCAAATTCCTCGGTGAAACAGAAACCGAAGCGTTAATGAGCGCAATTAGCAGGTGTCCAGAGTGACGTCACGCTTCACAAAAACAATCACAGTGGTGTTAGTTTTTCGACATTCGCCAATGTACGGACGGCAGGCGTGCTATAATCGCAAGAGCAGTCCGCACCCAAACGAAGCGAAGTCGATCGATAGTAAACAACGACGCTCGCTCATTCTCTGCGTCTATTACTAACGTGGCAATTGCGTCCTCCCCCGTTTCGGTTTCGTTATCGCCGGCAAAACTGATCATATTTCATCACTTTGTTAAAATTAACGGCGACCCCTTTTTTAGAAATTTCAAAGCGGTCATAGGCCCTTAGCAGGAAGGGCTCATCTTCTCAGTCCCATGTGACCCGACTGCCTGCCTCCACTAATTACAAAGTGAATTAATTTAATTTCTTTAATTACTGCTGTAGTTGATGTCTCTAGCCATTTCAAGATGTCTGCCGCTGTAGAAAAGTAATTATGAAGGCAGTGAAGAAATAAGCATTTTCCCTTATTTTTAAGCATATTCGGAGACACTTCTTGAAGCACTCTGCAGAGGGTAGTTTCTGTCCAATATGGTGCCCGTTAACGTAAGAATTTGTTTGCAGACGTCTGAATATTATCGCCTTTTCTTTCAGTAATTTAGCATGCTTTAGGGGGCACGCATTTCTTTCCAACAGGACAAAAAAAAGCAAGAAAAGTAAAAAATTAAGGGAAGTGCGTAGCTGGGCAGCTTTCTTTGTTTCTCTTCAGTTTTCTCTTTCTTTCCTTCTCTCTTTCTTTCTTTTTCGCTATCCAGTTTTGTCGGATCTTTCTTTCTCTCGTTGTTTCTATCTCTCGCTTGCTTCCTCGTTTTTTTTTCTACTTTTACTCGTTGTTTTGCCTGCGTTACGCCAAGCGACGATAGCATACGACAGCCCGGACCCCTATAATGTGCCCCGCACTTAAAAGAAAGTACAGCCGTCTTGTGACAGTTATTCAAAGTCTAAAACTCAATGTTTGGCATTTCTGATTCCACCTTGCTCATACTGCCTCCCTCTCGTAGATCACACCGTAGCTGCGCGCCTATACCGAGGCGCTTTCCGGAGTGCGAGGGTGTGGCGGACGGGGGGTGCGGCAAAAACTTCCGTTCAGCGGCACGTCCCATTTGTGCCGCGGACAGGAAAGAAGAGCGCGGCTCTTGGTCGGGCGGCTGTTTGCTCGGTGGCGCCGTGATGGATGGGCCGGCGCAACCTCTCGGCATCCGCGCGTTCAAGGGAGCGCACACGGCGGCGCTGCAGCTCCGAGGTTCGCATCCCCCGCTGCCGTTGTCATGCTCCCTCCTTCCGGCCGGCCGAGGATGGATTAAGCGGGCCGCGGGCGTCAACCGTGTATGCGGACACAAGTGGCGAGGCGCGCGCTGATTGATTTCGCTTTAGCGGACTCGAAACGGCGCTCGTTTGGACGCGCGCGCGCGATGTGATTTATGTATGCGGCACGGCGGCCGATTGTTTCTTGCTTCGGGGCCGAGGGAAAAAAAAAATGAAAGACGTGCGCTCGTTTGCCGAAACGGACTTGCCGGATTTCACGAGCAGCGATGAATAAAGCAGCGGAAATCTTTCTTTTCGCTATTTCTCTCTCTCCATCTCGCTGAACAATGAAGGTGAGAGGGAGGGGGCGTTAACATTTTCAGCGGTGTAGTCCGGAGATCATTGAGGGGCTTGTAATTTAGTGAAATACAGGCGGAATCGATATTTAGCTCTCTACCGTGTGAAAGCAAGGGCTATAGGTGCACGTGAGCGAGTCTGTTCAAGGTGATTAGCTAAAGAAATGAAGGAAAAGAAAATATGGGCCCCGGACTGCACAAAGGATGCTTTTAAAACTTAACTTACTTTAGCTGACCACATTTGCTTTTAACGCGACCAACATCCCGCTTGGCTGCCGCATGATTTCACGATTTGCTATGGCGTAGAGACTTTCTTGTCAATGTAGGTCAAGCACCTCCGTGTTCGGGCAGGAGGTTTTAGTGAAATATGTGCCACCAGAAAGACTCTAATGTTCTAGCTCACTGCTTTACCAAGCACTCTCAAAGAAGCCCGTGTCTTTAACAGCACAAGAATTTCTAAGGCGTTCTTGGGCCTGCCATTTCGTAGGAACTGAGGCGGAACGCCGATGCGGCGGCTGCGAAGAAAAAGTCGGCTAGTGCACAGTGTGCCGCCTTATAACACGCGTGAAGCCTGACCTTCGTCTTTAAAAAAAGCGATATGAGTAATACGTGCGCATCGTTGACGCTGAAGCATGGAGTGAGGTGAACGAAATAAAGGCTTCGACTTGAGCTATTTGGTACGAGATTCTAACGCCGTTGTTCTGAGCTAAAGGCGCGAAGCGTTAACATCTTGTTCACTGTGTTAGTGCTTGGTGTCTTTTGCTCAGCGTCAGTACGTTTGAGGTAGGGGTGAATTTTACATTAAAATGAATTAGTTTTTTCTCTTTAAAAGGTACATCGATATTATTCCGCCACGAACCAGCCGCGATGACTGGCATTTCTTTGGCTCACCAATTACTTTTATTGCATTAAGACTGTTAGAGCCCCCACGTCTACATATCGTGATTACATGCCAACATTGTGACACATGCTAGCCGGGTATGTGAGCGTAGACTATGCCACTTATATGGTAGCCAATCGCCGATAGTTCAAGAATCCACACGCCAGTCAATCCTTCACATCGTGGTTGCACTGCAGTGAATTTACACTCGCTTAAGCTATAGGATACCTTTGCATGCTGTAAACACAAATAATTGTCAAGGCCAATTAACTAAATTTACTAAATACGGCGTAAAGACCTGCTATCGCTAAAATAACTACTCCTGCGATGTAATATTTATTTATTTATTTATTTATTTATTTATTTATTTATAAATACTGCGATCTTTCCGTTGAAAGATCATGGAACGTAGCATGTAGAATATACAGAGCGTAAAGCATCAGCAATCACCGCATAAGTGCAACTATGGCCACAAAGCGATAAAAGTGGTGCTGATGTGAAAGTATGTTGCTGTCATTTCCATGTTCAAGGTCGCTCGAGGTTGCCTTACTTGTTTCGCCGCTCTTTGGGAATTTCTGGCCCTTGCGTTTGTTAGGCATGAATTAATAATACATCTAGGTCGTCTCACTAAATCTGTCCGTGCTTAACGAATGTGGACAGATCGTCATCTGTGGTAATCGACCGCGTCTTTCTCATAGCGTTGAGCTGGAATTTCCGATCATCCCGTGTTAAAATTTACACCTTATAAGACCTCAAAGAGAAGGAAGTGGTGCACAGAAGCAAAGGTGCTGTACTGTACATCTGCGTGTAGTATATACGCGACATTGAACGGATGCGTAGGCAAACATGTCCACCCGCTGTTCTTTTCAACCCGGTGGTGAATTTGGAGCTACTTTTCAGTCTGTTCTTAACATACCTTTACCGTGAATACAGAACACACCTCTTAATTTAGAGTGTGCCGATTTTCAGGCGTTCGTATTGTAAATACGCTTATCACAAAGCATTCGTATACTTGGTATGCTTGTTACTTGTTTTGTCAATGAGCTTTCTTTCGGGCATTAACAATTATGGCCGAGCGGTACAGAATACAGTAGGGTATATGCAACGCCTTGCTTAACGCTTCGCTCTAATGCTTAGGCGACAGCGTTTGCATATGGAACACATTCCCTATTACTTGAAACAAACATGGAATCCGGTTCCAGTGATTTGGGTTCCGCTGGTGAATGCAGGTGGGTGCACAATGCGGCCATTTCATTTTTTTTTTCTTTCTCACCGCGATAAGTCAGCGTTTACTCGTTCGGTGCGATCCGTTCTATCCAATCTCGTATAATGCTATAGGATTAACGGGATTTGCCTTCGTGTAGCGTTATATAGCGCCATTTACACGAATGCGGCCGGAACGGAATGCACGATGCGCCATTTGTTGCATTCCCGTCAACACCGCTTCCTGACTCCTTCTCTGTTGATCTCTTTGACACATAGTGCATTACTAAGCAAAAGTTTGGTGACGCCATTTAAGCGGCTTGAGTGAAGCCTGCAGACGCACCTAAAAACTGCAGCCGTTGGGTTACGGACTAACCAGTTTTGTTGGGCTGTTGCTGCTGTTTGATAATTTGTATAGCTAGACGTAGCTAGCTTCAAGTGAATTACTGCAATAATGAAATAGTTGTGGGCTGCCGACCAGATTACGAGATTTAAATCGTGTTGCATCACTGACTGTGAGCGCTTCTTTTATCAGTTTTTTTTTTTTGTTACAGCTTCTCGGCGCTCTATCAATTTTTATTTCCTCTGCCAATTCTTACTGCGCAAATTAACCACTAACTTCTGTTCCTTTTGCTCTTCCCTCCTTGTTCTTTCTTCATATAACCCCGTTTACGAATGCGACCGTAAAGTATTGCATTTTTTGGTGACATCATTTACATGTAGTGCAACCTCTTTCCTGCCAGTACTCTCCCCGGTTTAATCGAGGAGAATACATATGCTGGCATGCCGTCTCGCTTTTTCCCTCATCCCCCGATACGACAGGCCAGCGATTACAAGCAATAAAAGTGTTAACTTGGGCGCGCTGGTTCATACTGGACGAATTGGGTAACAGAGCAACGATGGGGACAAACAGGCTAAGACAGACGCTGACTATCAACCAGACTTTCTTTATGAAATGTTCTTTTTTTTTCTTTTTTGTCTGGAAGAAGAGCACTTCGTCTGCCTCAGTCTCTTTATCCCGTTCCTTTCTCCGTTACCCAATGCTTCTTGTTTACACGCACTGCATGAGTTGACCTAACCTTCTCGATTTAGCCTCTCTTCTTGCATTAAGGCCCGCTTTGCCTTCCCAGCGCATTGCAATATTATGCGTGGATGCGATGGCCTGAAGTTGCAATGCGAAGCGCCACTTGTCGCATTCACGTGAACACTGCTTGTGGCTTCAATTTATTCTTCACATACCTTGTGCCAAATGCTAAAGACCATTAAAAAAAAGAGCTGTTACTTAGGGCGCTCTTGCAGTTTGAGTGGAGCGCTTTCAGAGACGTAGGGCAAAAAGCGCGCGAAAAACGATTCGTGGCAAGCGTTACGCACGCAGAATTTCTGGCAGTACGGGAGCTTCGGCCGGTTTGCTCTGGTACTGCACCGCCGACGGTCCTTGGGGAACCAACGGCGCAGGCTGAGGATGTGGTGGTGGCTGGTGCGATTCCGTCGGGGCCTCGGTCCCGCCTGGGCGAGCACCAACACAAGCGCTTAAAAAAAAATGACGCCACTCAAAGACCTCCAATGGTGGCCGTCCTTCTGCTCTCGTCATCGGAAGTGCTCCATCGTTGCTGGCAGCGCCAACATGGCCGCCGAGCGATTGTGCGAAGCGATGGGTTTGAGTGTGACGGGTGAGTTGGCAGGGAAGTGTACGTATACTTCGCGTTCTCTTCCGCGCTCTTTACGGAAGTATATGCTCGTGGAAAATATATGCGCTCGGGTGCGTCGGCAATAGTTACTTTAACGACCACGCTCTCGTCAGGACGTAGGCGAATCCGAAATAACGCAAACCACGAGTGTAGGCGCTCGTGCTTGTGGTTCGTGCCATTTCACATTCGTCCAAGGCTCGACAGATAAAGCTGTCGTTGAAAGGACAATTACCAAATAACAAGCCCGAAATATCTCCCGAGCAAGTTCAGATGCTACGTAAAGTTGGAAGGAGAGAGGGGGGGGGGGGGGGACACTTTTCTGTTCGAACAAGTGTTGGTGCGAGATGGTAGCAGCAGAAGCGTCAGTATAAAACCCAGAGAGTTAACGTGTGAGATAGTTTAGATACTTTCAATGCGCGAGATATTTTAGAGCCACAACTCCGTGCTGAAATTAGTCTTTTTATCATTCCTGCTTGTTGAAACCATATCAAAATACATTCCCACCTTTTTTTTTTCTATAATCAGTTTTCAAAAGCATTTGTTCACTTCAAAAGCGGAACTTTTGCATTAAAACCGCTTAGCAACTCTGTGCGTGTGCGCTTTGTCTGTGTGTGTGCGTGCGTGTGCGTGTGTGCGTGTGTGTGTGAAACATTTTAGAAAAATCTGTACGAGTGCCGAGCTACTCATCTACGCTCCGCTTACTCGGTTCCACGAAATAAATTAATTTCGATCGCTTGATTATGAGAACGCCAAGAAATTATCCTCTGAACAAAGCATCCACATCGACGAGAGTACCACCGGAAAAAGAAAAAAAAATGAGTGAAATAAGTAGCACATTGGATGAAACAACCTGCTGCTTAGGCGCAAGCCTGAGAGGCGTAAAGCTCATCGCGAAAGGCAAGCGATGAGTTTCTGGGGCGGACGAAATTGCAGGTAACTCCCAAATCGCGCATATTCCGGCGACCGAGGGAACCTTTTCTTCTTCGTTTATTCCCCCGGTTCCCTTCTTCCCCATTATACCCTTTTGGGCACCGACCTCAGTTCAGGCCTTTTATTTCTCTCCGCCTATTTTCTTTATCTTTTCTTTACCCGCCTTCACCGCGGCTCTATCTTAATGCGGGGGGACCGATTCACCGCTTACCACGTTACGGCTTCACGCGTAGGCGGTGCCAGGGATAATACGTTTTGATTATGCCGCCATGTTTCGTCCGTTCGCGGAACGGGGGAGGAGGGCATCGCCGCTGGCCGGGCCAAACCGCGGCTCATTTGTCTCGGTTAAAGCCGCGGCTCTGAGCGCGCCCCCCGCTTTGCACATGCGGAGCACGCGCGCTTTCCAACCCTGACACACCAGCTTCGCCTCGGAGTGCCCCCCTCTTTGTTCTTGTCCCTTCTTGCCCCCCCCTTTCTTTGTATTGTATTGTATCACACGCCGGCTCGTCTGCAGGCACGCCGTCTTCCCGGCGCTTCTGTCGAAACGAGGAAAAGCTGTGAGAAAAACGAAAAGAATATAACTAAAATGGCCTTCTAGGCTGCCTTGTGTAGAGCCCGCGTCCTCTGTTTCCTCAAGTGCCACCGTACATTACTCTAAATCTATTTGTGTGAATCGCTTTAGCCTTTTTCTCTTCCGAGTTTTCTTCCAAGCGCCGCGTCCCGTTCACGTATAGAGGCCTGCTTTTTACCGCCCGAAAAGCGCAAAAAAAAAAAAAAAAGCGCATGAACCCACCCGTCGCGCGTTTTCGTTGCTCGCCATTCCACCTGACAGCTTTCATTTTGCTCTCCACGTATATGGTGGTCGCCGTGCTCTCTCTGTAGTCGGTATAGATAATATGAATGAATTGAGGGATCTCTTTAAAGCCGCCAGCAGGAGTTTGTGAAGAAGGCGAGAGAATATTAAGCAGAGTTTAAAAAAAAAAAAGTAAACGAAAGCATTGAAACCACCGCAGCTGTCACATGCGGCCGCACACGTTTTCTGGAATGAGACGAGCCCGTCACGTCGGAGGCATATACCGATGGAACGATGAAATGCGTGCTATAGTGCGAGAGGAATGTTGATGGACATGCGCAATAAAAAAGGAGACGGGTATATACCATATAACAGGTATTTGCACGTTTTGTAGACTAAAAAGTAACCAGCCGTATGAGATCGAAGACATTCTACGCCACTCGCGTACGACACTGCAGGAGGACACAATGTAGCACTTTCTTTGCCGACAGGCTCGAAAGTAGCTTGATTGATGTAAGGCAAAGCGCCCGGTGCTTTCAATGTAACGAGAAAGATGTTTCAGTCTGTCTGCCTCTCTCTCTCTCTTTACCTTCGCGGCTGCTATCACTTTTGGTTGGGAGTTGCTTTCACGGAATGCGTATACTACGTTAATCGGAATTACTGACAGTGCGACATGCGATGGTCGCGGCACCGAAGAAAACATCGAACACTTGCCGTGCCACTGTCCTCGTTTTGCCTCGGAGGGACAAGTACTTTACAACGCACATCGGCGGCTGGATGATCGACCACTTTCCGTGCAGGTGCTACTACAGCGCAGTCCACATCTCTCGACAGCCCACAAGGCAGTGAAAGCCCTCTTGAGCTTTTTGAGAACGACAAGCTCGTGCGAATGCTTCTGTCTTGCGGTGCAGTCCCGCACGGTGCAGTGAATTCACTGCCCCTCCTTTTCTTCTTCTTCTTCTTCTCTTCCGTGCTCTCTCTTTCTCATCTTTCTATTCCTCTTCCCGAGTACCAACGGGCGTCGGCAAGGGCGTGCAAAAGGGGCACTTTCCCCCCCTCAAGCTCACCAACACTTACTACCTACCCAAGACCCACAACCGCTCCTCGCCTCCCCCCCCCCCCCCCCCCCCGCGATGTAACACGGGTTTGCAGCCCCCAAGACAAAATCCTGCCGATGGTCATGCTAATACCCCAGTGTAGGGTAGCCAACCGGGAATTTTTCTGGGTAACCTTCCTGCCTTCTCCCTTTCTCTTTCCTTCCTCCCTTCCACTGCCCTAGATACGGGCACAAAAATGACGTATCATTACGTGGCAAGCCTTGTCGTGTTAAGCCACACTCCGGATTCTCGTGTGCATAGACGTGGCAAGGGTTCCACTCCTGGGGCGAGGGGGGGGGGGTGAAGGTTCATGGCAGCGCCCCCCCCCCCCCCCTATTAATTGAAAGTATGGAGCAGACTTTGCGCCCCCCACCTTCTTAGGTGACTAGGGAGGGCAGCCCCCCCCCCCCCCCCCCCCTCCCCCGCGTCGACTTGCCAGGAAATCTTTAAAGCAACGATACGCTTAAAGCAACGATGTGCTCAAACCGCGGCCGCACATATTTAAACGCAGAATCTCTTATATCTGAAAATAGGGTTCTACGTTATGTATTTTTTTATTGGCTTCGGAAACGTTTTTTTATATGGAATACGCGTATTCCACGCACAACGTGTCACACGAGAACTAACTGTCTCCGCAAAACATCTCCTAGCTTACAGAAAGTGCCAGTACGCGTCCCATTTTTAGAAGCACCAGTGTCGTTTAATATCGAAAGAAAAGTTTTTAGTGAGAATGACGTTAAACGTGCCCATCAAAGTGTAAATTGTTGATGCGGTGCGGGGCTCACGAAAACATCGCTGGATTTCTCG
Source organism: Rhipicephalus appendiculatus (assembly GCA_030522465.1). Taxonomy (NCBI): domain Eukaryota; kingdom Metazoa; phylum Arthropoda; class Arachnida; order Ixodida; family Ixodidae; genus Rhipicephalus; species Rhipicephalus appendiculatus. Next base: position 311,265 of record JALIZH010033001.1, read on the forward strand.
CACCTATAAAAATAAACTGCAAGAAGCGAGACAGACATAGCACGAACAGACGAAACCAAGGAAGGCGACGCTGTCACGCAAACAATGGTGCCGCTGTCAGTTCGCTGAAAGACCGCCGTCTTATCTCCGCGCGACATTTCGAAACATCGCCTCCAGCGCGCACATGTGCCGGGTCGCAAGCACGTCCAGCTTATTTGTGACAGCTATAGCCCGAAGTGCGCCACAGCTCTGCAACAAAAAAAGAAAAGAGAAGCAGCAGCTTCGTAATTGAGAATTCTCATACAAGAAAAAGAAAAAGAACGCAGCTTTCGCTCGACAAATAAAAATCGGACGATCGAACCGCAGAATCTCCAGTGAAGCGGACGTAACCGACTTTGTCCTCTGTTTTTCCGCTTTCATTATTTATTTTCATTTTTCTATACTCTTCAAGTGGGACCACAATGGATCGAAGACAAGGCAAACCCTGGCAGAAGCCGCCGAATACGCTCAAAAAAGCCTTTTGCTCCGAAGTTGTTGACAACTAAACAGAACGGAGGAAAAATCGCTAGGTGGCCGGAAGCAGGAGCAAAATAAAGCGATAGCGGAGCTAGGGAGACGGTGAATTCGGGGAGAATGCTTTTCGCGACGGTATACGGCTAAACCCGACGCGGATCGAAAAGTGTGAACGCAGGAGATGCGGAAGATATTGCCCAGTTGGCAAAGCGTCGATTTCTTCCACATTCTCGAGCGAAGATTCCTTGCATAGCAGAATCTTGCACGGATAATATGAATCAGTTTTACTTCTTCACAAAGGCCGTTCCGATATCTCTTTTTTTTTCTTATGGGTTAGCCGGTGCAGGTACACTTTGATGCGCCAATAGAGTGGCCGCTCGCTTGTTTTGTATTTTTAACGATTTTTTTCTGTAAGCGCGAATCGCTCTGCCTGAGTGTTCCCTAAAAATTCTTTTTTCTTTCTTGAATGCAAAAAAAAAAAAAAGCGAAGGTCTGGCTCTTTTTGTAAGGTTGCTTGTCGCTACATCTACGTGTGCGCAGTGTACGTCACAGGAAGCGCGAGTGAATTCTCGTTTTCTTTTTTTTTTTCCTTTTTATTATCCAACCGACTTGGCGTCGTCTTCCATCTCTTCCTGTTTGCACGAACCAAGCAGTCTCGCCTCCCGCATGAGCTCATGTTTTTGGCCATTTAGGTAACCTAATACACAGCTCACGCACTCCAAGCAAGTTTCGATTTGGTACCTTAAAAGCTATTTTCGCTTTTTCTATTCGTACTGACATCACCTATTTTTCGTGAACCCACCTAGCCAGGCCTGTTTCACTGCCTCTGACGGAAGCGAAAGCCTTGCGTGCTCGCGGAGCGCCAAAGGACACCGAATCCCGCTGGACATGGATCTATGTATGCCGGAAGCACAACCGCTCGGGCGCGGCTTTTTTAGAGCGCGCAAAAGCGCTTGAACGCGCCGTGGGCGATAACAGTACATGGCGTGTCCACAGCGTCACTCACTGGTGCCAACGGTCAGCGCTTATATGTTTATAGACCGTGCCAGCGGGAAATAACGTCAACCGATCTCGGTATGGCGCTCCGTCGCTGGAGTCGCGCGTATACTCACCGGAGAAGCCAGTGCTGCGAGAAACAAGCCATCGCGTCTGAGTCTCTTGTTTGTGCAGACTGTTGTGGGGGGGAAGCGAAGGTGACCGGAGGGGGGGGGGGAGGGGCCATTTTTGAGAGCGCAGAAAACCGGACGAGAGGACAGGCCGCGGTCCACTTCCGCCCGGAGGCAACTGAAGGATGGCGCTGTCAACAGGACCTCGAGGCCCCCCAAGCACGGCGCGCTCTGCTGCAGAAGCTCTTCTGGTCGACGCCCATTTCGATATTTCGCAGCCCAGGGCACGTCGCTTCTTTTCTTCTTGGTGTACACGGTAGCCCGCAGGGGGGTGGAAGGGGGCTGTCTTACCGGCGGTGGTTTCATCGCCTTTGGCTTCCATTCGACGCGCCAGATGCTCATTTCTTACGTGAGCGCACGGCCTTTGATTTTTCGCGCTGTGTACCCTTTTTTCGTTCTGACCTCAGCCCCCCCCCCCCCCCCCCCCTTCCTCTTCCGCTTCCCCCCAACCACCTCCGGTCGCTCTCTTTCGGCAGAGCAGAAAAATAAAATAAGTTCGGTCGCCCCAGGAGGGGAGCGGCGGCAATTCGACACCTGGCAAAGAGTGTCTGCCATATATCTCCGATTCGGCGTTGTTTGTTGGTGCAGCGGGGGGGCACACGCCATCGGTTCTATTACATTTTCTTTCTGTATCATTCCGAGGATATTGCGAGCGGGATTTCTTCTTTCTGCTTAGATTATGCTGTGAGCTCGGCGGTGCTGCCGCCGCCACCTTCGTTTAGCCGGTGCTCTGCTGCTTTGGCCGACGCCATCGCTGCTTTGAGTGAGTATATAGGGGATATCTCTTGCGCGGGCTTTTGGGGGCTGCACCGCGCTGCAGTTTCTCAGAAAAGCGGGGAAGAGGGTGGCACACTGTTCCGTTACCGAGGACTAGCCGAGTCCTAGTATAGTGGATATGTGTGTTCGCACCTCCGCCACGATTGTTTCTCTCTCTTTTTTTTTTCCTCCACCTCTGGATCCCGCTGATCCCTTGTGCTTTATACGCCGCCATACCTCTGCCTTCGTTTTCCTTTTTGCTCTTGCCGTACGACCACGGCCTTACAATCCTTCCTTCCTTCTCATCACGAAAAAAAAAAGAAAGAAAGAAAGAAAGAAAAGAAAAGAATGAAGAAGTCGTGCTTGCTTCGTTCTCTGTCGTCGCGGGCCAAGCCGAGCCGGAACGAGCGGAAAGACGATCCGCGCTATTGTGTTTCTCGACGCCCGCTGAATCTCCCGAATTTGGAGGGCGGTGGGTAGGGGCGGCTCGAGCTTCGCTCGGATCATACATTGTCTCACGATGCGCGGCCCCTGTATTGCGATCGTTTCGTCTTTGCTTCTGTTTCACTCAATTTCTTTCTTTTCTTTTTTCCTCCGTCGCATCCCGTCGACTTCGTTCCCGATGTTAGGGGACCTTTGCCACTTTTGCAGGAAAGAACAGAAAAAGGTTGAATAAAAAAAAGCTGGAGGTGGAAAGAGTACTGGAAAGGAGCCCCGTGAAGCTGTATATAAAGAATGTTGTCGGACATTGCGAGCATTCGGAGCGCGAACACAAAGAGCTCCTTTTAAAGGACAGTGCTATATGTTTGTTGTTATTGCTCAAAGGGGCTTGAAGGTAATATTTTTATTGGGAATGAGCCCTGGAACTCGAGATAAAATGGCTTTAAATAATGCCCCTGAAGTTGGCATTGCGTTTTTAAGAACAGACACGAACACCCTGCTTCGCAGTGTGGTGCGCAATTTCACACTTGGAAACTGAACCAAACTGGACTGATAATAATATATGGGGTTTTATGTCCCAAAACCACGATATGATTATGTGAGACGCTGTAGTGGAGGGCTCCGGAAATTTTGACCATCTGGTGATCTTTAACGTGCACCGACATCGCCCGATACCCGGGCCTCTAGCATTTCGAGTCCATCAAAATGTGACCGCCGCGGCCGAGATCGAACCCGCGACCTTCGAGTTAACAGCCGAGCACCATAACCACTGCTCCACCGCGGCGGACCAAGCCGGATCAACGGCACAGGCGATTGCACACATGGGACCCAGAAATGACGTTACGCATGCATCGCAGACTGAAGCGAAACATCACCAGCATGATTCTCAGGATTCCTATTGGTGTTGAATTCACGGAGAATGACTCACGCGTCAACGACTGCAGTGGCACCGGTCCGACATAGGATCACTGTCAAGTGCGAGAGACACTCGAGCACATATTTTACAACTGTCCATCGCACACAGGGAAACAACTGGAACTGATTTTTTTTCCTTTTTGCTATCGAACGAGTGAATAATAAACCATTATCTGAGGAGCTTGTGTTAGGTCCTTGGCCCGACGCCAACAGTGCAGCTGTGGTCATAGGAGCGGCTGTGGCTTTCCTTCAGGTCACTGGACGAGATGCACAACTATAGAGGTACCCCAACAAGACGGAGCTGGATGTACAGGGCTGGTCAAAAGTTCGCAGGCCACGCTTCTATAGAAATGCGTGGGATAGTGGCCTGCGAACTTTTGACCCCCCCTGTACATGCACGCATCCTTATCTTATCATCATCATTCACGACACTGTTTCTTCCCCGTCCCTCTTCTACGGTGCAGAGTAGCAGGGCAGGGGAAACTATAGCTCAGGATGGTCTCTCTGCCTTTCTACAAACTTTTCTCTCTCTCTATCTTTCTCTCTCTCCTGTTTCTTTCTTTCATATATTAATAAAAACACAATGCAGGTACCTTGGATTCCGCTAGGGCATCTAAAGACTCGCTGCATTGAGTATTGGTCCATGAATAATCTCAATAATCAACACAAGCTAAGAACATTCGCGAAGATAAAGAAAAAAGCAAGAAAGAGAGATAAACTACTTACAGAAAAAAAAGTGCGCATAAAATGCAGGACTCGTCCCACCTTGGCGCAGCGTGGCTATAGAATGAGACAGCCAACTGGTAGATAGCCGACACCACGAATAGTTAAATACTATTATATTGTAACTAGTACAGAAGAAACATACAGCGCCGACACTGCGGAAGGGACGAATGGGGAAATGAAACTGCGCGGAACAGCACAGAAAAAAAAAAATGAAGAAACAGCGTAGCTTCCCCCACATCGCGATAATACTTCTTTATGTATTTGAAGCCAGTTATAATGAAGTAAATAATGCATCCCGACATGGATGTCAGGAATCTTGAGTGTAAAGCGATGACTGTAAAAAACCCAATGTAACATACTTAAAAAAAAGAAGGAAGGGGGGGGGGGGAAGCCGGTGAGTTATTAATAGGGAGAGACGGCGCTCCACCGAAAGTTCCCCCTATTTAACAACCTATAAGCAGTCGGTCCCACAACCTAGACCTGTTTATAAGCATATCGATCGAGCTTCAAGTAGAGCGCGTGCCTTTGCAACGAAAGACACGCTTTTCCTACTGGCTCAGCTAACAACGTGGATGCTTCTACATCTATCTACCACACGTTGTCACATAAACGGGAGAAGGCAGCGGAAGATTCTACCACAAGCTCAGAAGGTGCCTACTGTTTCGACATTGGCACGCTCGTGCATTTGTAGCCTTCACTTTTTTTTTTATTGGAAGAATGAGAAAACAAAGAAGTATTCTAGGAACATCTGAATCGCAGTTTTTGTGGCTCTAGGGCATCCGGCACCGCGATCCGGAAACATACACGAATCAAAAAGAGAGGAAGAAACGAAAGAACAAACGGAAAAGTGCGGCGGGTTCCTCATAACGGTGCAAGGGGGGGGAAGCCTAACGAGGCCCCACCAGCGATCTTGCCCGGCCTGCTCCGACAGGACGCCCGTGGCCAAAAGTGAGATGGGCTTGCTTTTGCACGGAGCACTCGTCTTTTGCTCCCTCGCCTTCTTTTAATGCGCCGGCAAACATCGGTCCTTAACCTCATTAAGGCCCCCCTGATGGCCGGCCCGCGGAAAACACTGTCCGGCGGCGTTCTCGGCCGAAAAGCGCGGTGTTCGTGCTCGTATATCGAGCGACCTCGGTGTGTCCTTCCTCGGCGTTTCTCGAGCTATCGCACGCAGAGTGTACTACGCGGAGCAGCTTTTCTACGCGATTAATAAATGAATAAGCCGTTCGATGTACAACTATGGAGCGTGCTTCAATAGGCAGAATAGAAAAAGAAAAAACGATGATAAGAAAGAAAAAAGGTCGTGTGGTCCGTCATTTGCGGCGACGCCCTTGACGAAGGCCGCAGCATCTTCTCGGCGGCGTTGAAGCGAAGGCCGCGTGCCACCACAGACATGTAGTACGACCCTAACTAAGGCAACGTCCAAGGAGACACGAACCTCGCATCGGTGTGAGGCACGCCTGGCCCGCAATAGAGTTCGTCTCCACCCCACGCTAAACCGACACGTCTTGTACTAGAAAATAATAGCAGGTTGACGAGATGATAGCCTATAGCGTGACTGGCAGCGAGATTGTACCTACGAGTTCACTGGAGCTCGAGTAAGCACTGTGTTCAGTATTAAAGCGAAGCTTATTTGGCCTGGCTGACGGTGGCAAGCGTTCAATAAGCGGCTTAGTGGATACTCCTTGTAGGCTAGCTGACCGTCAAAGCAGTTCGACTAAGCTTTTGGCGTAAGTGTTGCTTTGACTGGACATCTTTTTGGGCTAGTAATAGTAGGCAGTGATTTGGTTCTGGTGGTTATGGTGCTCTACTGCTGACCCGAAGGTCGCGGCATCCAATCCCGGCGAAACGCTGGAGGCCTTGTGTGCGCGCGCGCGCGCACGTACACACACACACACACACACACACAAACACACACACACACACACACACACACACACACACACACACACACACACACACACACACACACACACACACACACACACACACACACACGCACGCACGCACGCACGCACGCACGCACGCACGCACACACGCACGCACGCACGCACGCACGCACGCACACACACACACACACACAAACACACACACACACACACACACGCACGCACGCACGCACGCACACACACACACACACGCACGCACACACGCACGCACGCACGCACGCACGCACACACACACACACACACACATTCGAAAAAGGATCCTTCGCGTAAATTCCGTTTACAGTGGTGTATTTTCTCGTGCATCACGCCGATCACTATGTTAAGTTGCCGGTGCCAGAAACACCTGCTAGTGAAGAAAAGAATCTTTCAGAAAAGAAGCTAGAGAATGTTGGTGCACGTGTCTATGCTAGGCACTGATCACATCAAAATAGCGCAGCCCTGATATTTTGGTGGCTCCTTCTTTCGCCACACTTTATGGAGGAAAACAATAAATAGAAGAAAGATGTTTGACGACTAAGTGTGTCGTGTGAGAATGCAAACACACACACACAAGAGAGCCGCAACGAACGCAGAACTTCTGAACAAGCTGCAAAGGCTCTGAGAGCGCAACTACGCCCCAAGAACGTTAATGGCGCCCGGAACCGCTCCGGTGTCGCATAAAAACTCTTCACGTGGATCGTCGCTCGCGGCAAGACGAAAGAAAATTCTCGCCTGCGCTCGTTTTCTTCCTCCCGCTCGCTGCAGAACTTGCACTTCCTCCTGTCTTTCTCATTTTTGTTTTCTCGATGTCTAGCCTTGCCCAGGCCGGATCAAGTTGCGTGTTCTTGTCAGCTTCAAACGGTTGCCGGCCTTTTCTTGCTCGCTGAGAAGGAGTGTATAGCACTGAGTTTATCGAGGACGGCGCTCGCGGGAAGAAATTTGAGCGCATGCTCGACAGCCCGTCGTGTTGACATTTAACGCCCGCGACTACTCGTATTTTCCTCCCCACTTCCTCAGCATTAAAAAGTACTGATTCTTTTCGAATACATCGATATTTATATACCCTGGCCATATCAGCGGGCAGAAAGAGAGGGAGAAATGCTTTAATGAAATGCTGGAGACGTTAGCCTGGCTATTCGCCTGACATGCAACTCGAGATGCTGGGTGACGACTATGATATAAACACTGATAAACTCATAAGAGCACATACAGCCATACACACATAGCCACGCGCTTGTGCGCGCGCACACACACACACACACACACACACACACACACACACACACACACACACACACACACACACACACACACACACACACACACACACACACACACACACACGCACGCACGCACGCACGCACACACACACACACACACACACACACACACACGCACGCACGCACGCACGCACACACACACACACGCACACACACAGACACAGACACACACACACACGCACGCACATACACACACACACGCACGCACACACACAGACACACACACACACACAGATTGCAGTATTCACAAAATTTCGTTAAGGCTTGTGGCTCGCAAGAACGTCAACAGCGCTTTTGTGGTGCGTAAAACACAGCTGGTATACTTTGCCATGGGTCGAGAATATGCCACAGTTCTAAGCTCGAGTCTCGATGAAGGTGCAATGCCGCTTTCAAGGACTCTCACTCTGACGCTTATTGGCTGCAGTTAGACAAAACATATATGAGAGGATAATAAATGCATTAAAGCCAGTGAAGTATTGCTTTGACAGCAGCTAATGCGAGCTGAGCGTCAGCATTTGCTTTTCAGGGCGCATCTTTGAAGATCGTGGCGTTGTCGATAAATGACGAAGTACAACCTTCCATAGCGAATTCGGTACAATAACGGACTTCTATTTTTGCTATATTTGAGACTTCGTCATTACCTTTTTAGTTCCGTTCATGACACACAAGTTATCGCGCGTGTTTGTGTCATAATTGTTTGGTGTGCATCAACTATGAGTGAGTAGCAGAGCCTTTATCCGTGCATGCGCCTAACGAGATCTTTCGAGCGCAGCTCAAAGCGCATATTGTTTTGTGGGTTTTCGCGCCGTCCTCGTCGTCGGTGTAACCGAGAGAACGATTGGCACAGGGGAAAATGAACGACAGTGACAGAGAAGAGAGCGAGAGGACGAAAGCGGAGTAGGAAAGTATAGTGACCAAGGAAACACAGAACTGCGGAGAAGGGGAGACGGCGATAGTGAAATGAGTGCGAAGAGGAAAGCGGAGGAAGACGTTACAGCGGAAGCATAAGCAAGAAAGAATAGAGAGTATTAGTGCCTTCAGCTCGCGCACGCTCTTGCGTTCCTTTGTACTCCAAGCTGCACGTACCGAGAATACAAAGGAACGCAAGAGCCTGCGTACGCGGGAGGCTGGGGGGTACCCGGCACTAATACTCTCTAATGAGGAGCAAGCGCTGGCGTGCGCGTCGCACCCATCGCGCATGCGCTACTTCGCCTGCGCCGCCGGTTTTGGGGGGGGATGCGCTACGCACGTAGCGTTCCCCCGTTCACACTTTCGTAAATTCTTGACTTATGATAAAACGTGGGAACACGATCACCGAATGATCGAAGAGCCCTTGCAGACACGCAGTGAACGTTTTCGTTATCTCCGCCAGCGGTGATAGCAATGACGAGAAGGTACATATTCCGTGTTTTCGATACGCGCGGGTGTGTATGTATAGCACAGCACGGATGAAAGAGGGGCGGGAGTAAAGAGGAGGCGTATCGATTTCTCCATTACCGCCAGAGGCAGATACGTTCATAATTCGTCCTAGCGCTTCTATTATTTCATTCCTATGAGCCTGTCATGCCTGAGGGCGAAACGGACGTACAGTTCTCTGACGACGACCGGTGGAAAGGTCCACACCGTCAGGCATCTGGCGCTACGCCAAGAGCTGCTGCTGCCGTGCGCGCGACCCAACAAGCGCTGATGGGATAAGGGTGGAGGGCCTAGTATACAGAGGCTGCGGGATCACGGCGGCGAGCATTGTTTTGATACGGAACGGTTCGCGGGCCCGGGGCGCGCCCGTGTCGCGTAAACTGCTCGGCTCCCCACTTTCACCCGTCGCTTGCTTGCTAACTCCAGAGTTCTTTCCACTGTTGACTCAGCTGGTTCAGTATGCCATCGTGCTTTATATTTGGCCCCTCTGAACGTGACGCTGACGGTTGATAGGCACGATATTATATTTTAGTCGCGTCTTCTTTCGCTATTATAGGTGCGCGCGCGCGCTGTGAGTCTCCAGGCACGCTCGGTATTCGGGACGCGTTGCGCGGTTCATTGGTCTCTCCGCTTCGTGCGGTTACAAAGAACAAGAAATCGAGCGCCTCCGTTACTCCTATTCCTACCATTCTCTCAAGCGTGGATATGCTGGCTTACAGTGAATGTATCTGCTTAGTAAGCCGCGCAACGAACATGAGGCGTCCAGTGCCCTTAAAGACGCATGATGTGCCTGGCTCGGGCGCCAGTATACCAGCATCGAACCGGAACACGTCGTTGACGTCACCCGGCTCTGTTCATTCAAATTTGTTATGCGAAGCGAAAAAGAAGAAGCGATGAGTTGGGAGCGAATGCTCCATTGCAAGAGCTTCTGTGCATTGGAGACGCGCCGCATGCTTGCTTTACTCCGGGCCCCATCCGCAATGCGCGTACTTTGCATGCAGTCCGATGGACGTCCCACGCGGCGGAGCGCTTCGCCGTTGGGAAATCCGAGGCGAGCCTCGGGAGTGGGGCCGACGCTCGGCGCCAAAAGCCTGCAGCCGGCCCTATGTGCGGCATGTATACGTCTTCATGGGAGTGGCGTCGGCTGCAGGCTTCGGCTAGCCGACGTCTCAATTAGGGTGAAAGCGGGGCCCTTTTGTCGCTGGCAATTTTCGTCCCAGCCTGTCGCCTCTCGCGGCGGCTCCCGTATGAAACTTTAACGAGCCAAGCTGAGCGCTCTCTGGCCATTTTAATTTGGGACGCGAGAAGCGGTATTCTCCTCCTCCCAGCTGCTGCGCTTGGGCCCGAAACAATTAGAGACTTACTCCGCCAAGCCTGGCAAGGGATGTCCAGAAGAGGGTGGGTGGTCGGCGACAAGACGCCACGCCAAAATCAGAGAGGACACAACAAAGGGAGAAGGCGCCGAGCTTCGAAAAGGAGCCTCGCCGCGACGCCGGCGGTTGTATAGTGGCTGCGTTCTTCGAAGAAGCCGCTTCAGCCCTGCTTTGCGAGTGATGGAAGACAGAGCAAACGAGGGGGTGCCAGCCTGGCTTTCGTCGGCCAATGAGAGAGAGAGAGCAACGAACGCATTAACACGCCCAGGCCTTTTTTATCAGAATTTATTCTACGCGGATTCCGCGTCAGGCGGGGCGCTTTATACCGAAGTTTGACAGCGAGAAATAGCCCAAATTCTGCTTAACGAAGGCGTAGGAATCGCGGGAATGCGAAAGCACGGCTAACGCGAGATCGACCAGACAGCAGAAATACCAACGCGAAACGCCGCGAGACCGGCTCCAGAAGCTTATGGGCGCGCGTATCGGGGAGGAGAGATCGAAACCGCAGCAGCCTCGAGTGAAATTTGTACCTGACAGTTATTACTACTGTCTCGTCAAATGAGAACGAATGACTAAATTTGTTGGCGCCGTTGGAGTTTCCCATTCTGGATTGTTCTCGAGTCTCGTTTCTTTGTTTGTTTTTTTTTTCTAAAAGAAAAGTTGGCCTAAAAATTGTAGCCGCGTAAAAATGGACGCGGCCGCAAGCAGCGCGAAAGTGACAGGAACATAAGAAAATGAAAAGATAAAACACGAACGCTTGAGTGGTCGTGTCTTTCTATCCTGCTCTCTTTTCTATCATGCTTCTTTTTTTTTCACATCTCATGGTGATTGATTTGCGCAGTAGAATAACTACTCGCTTTCAAAAAAAGTACTTCATATTGGGTTACTTATCCGGTTTTGTAAAGCCCTTGACGCGGTTAATTCTTGCGCCACCTGGCACCCTTAATTTCCTGCCAACTAGGCCGATGGAATTTACTATGGAGAAGCATTAAAATGGCATTATCTTATAACATAGAGAAGTTACAAAGCAAAGCGCATATTATCACTGCTCACAATATTTGAATTTCCTTGTGCACATGCATACAAGCACACAAACACGCAGGTATGGGAGGTGAAATGAAGTGGGTAGCTTGTGACTTTCGTAATTTCATTACCTATTTTTGATATACAAACAAACATGGAAGAAGAAGCTTTCGGTAGAACATATTTATACCGACCTATTTTTTAAAACCTTGCATGAGAAAAAAAAAAAGAAAGATCGCACATAATTGAGCACACACTGTGCATGCTTGTATAAGCTTATAATCAAATTGCCAGGAAAATGGTGAGAATTTTTGGAATGCATGATGCGACTTCATGCCGATTTTGCACAGCCAGCTGTATTTAATAGATCGTCAAAGCAGGAATGGGGTGCCCTATTTAACGGGCTTCTCAACATTCTATTAAATTTGCTCCGGCTCCTATGAGTAGTCGCGACGTGCATAGGTTGGCCAGCTCATCATCTGCTAAAGCCGGCTTTCTCACATAGATGAACATAATGCGGTGAAGCCAACTTCAGTTATCCGAAACCGTTATAATGTCTGACTACCTTTCGCTGGAATGTCGGGCGATTCAAAATGTCCGCGTGCGTGCATGCGTGTGTGTGTGTGTGTGTGTGTGTGTGTGTGTGTGTGTGTGTGTGTGTGTGTGTGTGTGTGTGTGTGTGTGTGTGTGTGTGTGTGTGTGTGTGTGTGTGTGTGTGTGTGTGTGTGTGTGTGTGTGTGCATGGATGTTCATGCGTGTGCGTGTGCATTCATGCGTGCGTGTGTGTGTCTGTGTGTGCGTGCGTGTGTGTCTGTGTGCGTATGTGTGTTTGTGTGTGTGTGTTTAACGCGTTCCTGATGAACTACTTAACACTATGCATGCTTTTGGGATTTACGTCCTACAGGGCGTAATGGAAAAATCACGTGCGAACGTTAGCAGATTTGTTGCTAGCAAATCTTCATTGAGAGGTTACGAAGAACGCCATATGGTCGAAATTTCCGGAACCCTCCTTTACGGCGGGCCTCATAATCATATCGTGCTTTTGGCACGCAAAGTCCCTGATATTATTATTATTATTATTATTATTATTATTATTATTATTATTATTATTATTATTATTATTATTATTATTATTATTATTATTATTATTATTATTATTATTATTATTATTATTATTATTATTATTATGACGGGTTACGGCATTGAAGCCCTAAACGGGAATGTTCTCTCGGTTTCGATCTGAGGCGGCCCCGCTTTAGAAATAATAAAAAAATAAAATAAAGGTGTGATAAAACAGGCATAAAAAGGTACGCTGTCAATGCCGGAGTACGATGGGGCGAATAAAAGTCCACCAGTTGAGCCAGTCATTTTCAAGAACAGACGAGCAAATATCGCCATCATTTAAAAATTATCGCAGCATCACAGAAGGTCAACTGCAATCAGTACAACCATTCCATGATGAAAAGACACCTAGAATCTCAAAGTTGGTCCCGCAAGCGTGTGTAAAGACATCCGAAGCTATTTTCTTCATACTGTTTTAGTTGGGTAGCAGTGCGCACTTTTTAAAAAAAGTTCACTTCTCTCAACGTCCTGTCTGACATATATTGTTATTCTCGCATGAAATGTTCGTCATCGGCATGTTATTTATAATCCACATAAAGCTTTGAATCTTAATGTGTGCAACTCACAGAGTAATAGTGATACGCCACAGTTTGTGGCCACCTTATCTGAGTCAAACTTGTCATTTTATAAGTTTCATTCTCCGCACTACAAGTCTTCAGAATGGCGCTGCAGATCCCCCCCCCCCCCCCCCCTCAATTTCTTCTCTTCTGACTCACCTACCCATTCGCGCCGTTTAATCAATATCCTGCCCCCCACGTCTATAAATAACACGTCCTTATTTCTGGGTCGTGAGCTCGCATGAGACGGAAAAAAATCGATTATCTTTGTTTCGCCATTTTCTGTCGAGATTCCTTGCCAAGTTAGGAGACACGGCGATCAGAACCCTGGGCGAGAAAAAAAAATACGAGCAGCAGGAAAGAAATACGCGCACGTACACCTAGATCAGCTTAGAGAACGACACGTCAAACTAGAAAGTACAAGATAGACGAAGGAAAACAGGAATAGTTTGCTTTTTTCTTGGGAAAACACGAAATCCGTCTCAATGTTCGGGCAGCAAAAATTAAGAGTTAAGACAGCTGGGAGTACAAACTAGAGAAGCGGAAGAAGTCAGAGACAAAAAAAAAAAAAAAAAAAAAAAAAAAAAAAAAAAAAAAAAAAAAACCCGATCCGGAGAAAGTGAGAGGGCTAAAGGGGGGCGGAGGAACTGGGAGGCGTCGTAATCCCTGTGTCTGACATATTCTCTCGGTGTGCGCAAGGCTATAGCCAGAAAAAGGCCGCCGGTGGCATTCGCCCTTTCCAAATGATGGATCCCTTTTCTAAGAGTTGACTTCCTCTCTTTGTGCAGCTCGAAATGCGCAGTTTTCGCGGGATTTCGTGGGCTTCTTGTTTTCACGCCCGTCTGTTTCGTATTTCTAATGGTGCGTGTTTCGTATACTTTGCTGCGTTGCTGCCGATCGGTTTTGTATTTTATTCTCCGGGGCACCGCGTAGACCCTCTTTTTCCTTTAACCAAAACTTGTTTCGATCACATATACACTGCTAGCAAACCTCGTCTCAAGCCCAGTCCAAGAGTCCCAAACTTTCTTTTAAAAAAAAAAAGGAAGAAATAAAAAAGAAACATAGAGCAGAAATTAAAAAAAAAAACATCTTAGGCAGAGCTGATCGCGAAAGGACATTGTCGTTATTGAAAAGTATGTTTCCTTTGGGGTAGAGATTATAAATTGTTCCAACGGTCGCGCCACTTTCCCGAACCAAGCTATGCTTGTCCCGTATCAGTGTGTAACGTGGCTCCTGCGTTCTTATACATCGAGGTCGCGCTGGCCTCGATTGATTCCAACGTCCCTGTGCCAACGCTTTCAACCAAACCAACCGCCCGGCCGCCGCGCGCCCCGATATCATTAATAATAACCCTTCGGAGTTCCGCGACAGCCGTCAAAGTAGTGACTCGGGCCACGCAAAAGAGCTTCACTTTCGGAGGAGATGTGTTTCTTGCTAAAGTACGGCAGTCAGACGACGACGCAAGCATCTCCTCGTCAAGCTGAAACACCTTCGCTGGATGACCGAGCAGCGGCGAATGCGGCCCCCGAGAGCTGCTCGCTGTACTTGCGGGTGAAAAAGCCATTCATTAAGAGGCTTTCGAGGTAATTATAAAATAACCATCGCCGAGACACAGCGGTATTCGGGGACGTGATGCCAGCGTGGCGACATAAGCGTGGATAACGCGGCCTGAAAGTACGGCTGCTCCGTGGAACACACAAGGAAAGAGAAAGAGCGGAAGTTACGGCGGCTAGATGCTGGAGATTGTACCCCATGAATGCTGCTGCGTGTATATATATATATATATATATATATATATATATATATATATATATATATATATATATATATATATATATATATATATATGTAGCTGTGGCAATAGCAGATGCGGATAATATAATGTGAGCAGAGAAGCAGGGATCAAGGAACGCGCTGCTATGCCGCGACGACAAGCAGCTTCTCTGCACACGGCGTCATTTGTTTCAGGCTCGGGGTGGGGCTGCGAGGGAAGTGGCTGAGGCGGAACGGGTTGCCGCGCACCGCATAGGGTGACAGAGCAGCGCGCGCTGCTTATTTCGAGGCGAACGCACCGCACGCTCTCTTATCGGCCCGGCGGGCGCACAGCTTCTTAATAAACTGTCTCATTTTCGCGCCTTGTCGCCAGGAGGCGGGACAGGCAGAAGTGTCGTCCATCATCGGCCCTCGTCGAAGAACTAGCAGAGGCGAAGAAGACCAGGGTGGCTGCCGTCGCACACGCTATATGCTGTACGGCGGCGCGGTGATTGCGATCGCCGATGTCTCTGCCGGCCAGTGATCATCGACGGCAGCGCCTCCCCGCTTCAACCTCGAGCAGACTACGATGAGCACGACCACTTTGTTCTTGACGCGCGTGCACATCTCTTAGCGCCTCTGCCGACGATGCTCGGTGATTATGGGGCACCCACCAGCCACTTCTGTCCTAGCTAACCGCCTTTCCGCCTTCGTGTGTCATGTTGTTTTTTATCTTTCTGCTTAATGCCATGGTTTCTCGCTCGCAGAACGCGCCCAGCTTGTAACCGTCGCCCGCCCGAGCCCTCATCTTTTTTCCTTTACGTCGTGGCACTCGGCAGCCACGCACTATAGTTCAATGTAGTGTATAGAGAGGGGAGATGTATTTCGTGTCTCTTTGTTTCGCGCGCAACCATATTTCGCGCAATCTGCTTGAGTAGCCTCGGCAGTGTAGCGAGAGTGCTGGGCCTGACGGGCGGCCCCCATTGATAATGGTGGGATATGTTCGGCTCCTGAACTGCGAAATCTCCGATTTTGAGGCCGCAGCATGTCCATTGATGTCGCGCGTAGTTCGAGTGAATGGAGCGGCAGTCATCCGATTTTTCTTTTCGCAGGAATTAAACTAGACGCGTTCTTCCGGTCTTACTATTCTCGTTTTTTTTTTTTTCGTTTTTTGTGAGCTGCCCGAACTGTCTGAAAGTTAAAAGCATCCAGCAGCGCCAATACTAAGAATGTAGCAGAAAAGTTTGGCTCCCTACTTGCAAACAAGGGCTCATCCCTGCGGAGAAGCAAAGCTGAACTGACGGTGGCGTCTTGAGTAAAGTAAGCTTGAACATCGAGATGTGAGCTTTCGCTACAACCTGACGAAATTACGGGCGGAGAAGTTGACGCGTAGCTCTCTCAGCGCTGGCAGCGCTGAATGCATGAGATGCGTAATGCGACGTACGACGTCGGCTAAGAAATTGCTGGGTGACAGGTCCTCACGGCCCGCTAAGCCTCAGTCTACCAGAGTGGAAACTTTGTGACACCGAGGAGGCTGGCTGTGCTAGAACCTCTACTGCTCGCAAACTGACGACGTCATATCGTATACAAGTTGCAATCTAAAAAGTTTTAGGTGTGGCTGCGTACTTTTTTTTATGGCCTCTGTGTAAGTTTTCCAGTAAGATCCTCTCCGGTTATAAGCATTTTCACAATGCTGACACTCTTAGCTGCGCCTAAAAATAACGTTACGATTCAAAGAGCTTCACTCTGGCCATACCTGAAGTACACATTAATTTGTCGCCATTTTATTCTGGTGTTTTGAAGATGTTATAATGGCTAAGTCTCGTCCGTTTTGTTGTTTCGTTTTCTATGAGCACATTTCTTCATAGGGACTTTTGGAAGATAAGCAGATAATGCGCTTTTGACATCTCCGAATAAAGTGCAAACTGCTTGGAGAAGGCGAAAGGCAACTCGCGACGTTTCTGCAGCTAATTAACTCGTAGTAGTTGAGTGTATTCAACTCATAATTTGCTGTTTCGGAGCTGAAGATAGGTTGCACTGAAGCCATACCCGCTTTGCAATATCCTTTATAATAACGTCACAATCGGCAAAATCCTTATCGCGTTTGTCGATACCGTCGCACTGTAATTATCCCGTCGAATCGATACTGCTGGGTGATCCCATCTACGAGCGATCTTCGCTCATACACCTGCCTTTGGCCCTGTATTCCGTCAGCTGGCTCCGCCTCGCGCTTGCAGAATTGAAGAACTTGATCACAAAACCTAATGTTCATCTCTGCTCGACTTGGCCCCAATTCTGTTCATCTAACTAGCTTCCGGTTATGTGTCCCGTGCATGCCCTACATGACCTGTTCGCCTCATTTATTCACCTGAGCGTCGGACCTTGCAAGACAGCCTTTTAAGCATAGATGAATACCCTGCCCGTTCCGAGCTCACAAGCTCTTCTTCACCCTCTGAAGACGCAACCCCGTCGTTGTAGCTATAGTCGCATCTATCCCTATATATCGTACATCCTATGACAACACCGTCACTTCCACACTTACCCAAAACAATATATAGGCCCGCTCAACCATTCTGCTGAGCAGCTGACCACAGCAACCATGTTTTACTACCAATGGTTTCTTGGATCTTTACTGGCCAAGCACCGAGGCATGCCACCAGCGATGGCCTCAAATCATGAATACTTTTGTTTGTTTGTTTGTTTTTTTTTTTTTGTACATACTACAACGCTTTCTGTCTCACCAACCGTTCGTTTATTATTCAACACTACGATCTTGATCTCGCCTTTCATTTCTGGTTGTTTTGATTATTACGAAGTCCTCTATACAGTGAACGATTTAAAAGTTATTTGATTATACTTTGTCAGCTTTCAATCGTTTCTTTGCCAGTCCGCCTTAGAGCTTTATACGCCCGTACAAAATCTGGCAGGTCATTACACATAGTCGGTCGACTACGTTTGCAGGATATGCGTTGCGTATCTCGTATGTCCTTTGAAGGTTGCATTCAGATGCACACCAACAGATGCTACAGCTGTACTGGACCGTGTTTTCATTCTGGCACCCACGCCGTACTTAGATGAGGACGAAATGCGAAAAACAAAGCGCGAGGGATTTAAAAGCTCGACGAATGAAAACAGGAGAAAGAACGCACAAAAATAGGGCACAAGCTCGTCGATCAGCGATCATAGACCCTTGTACAGAATATATATTTATATATTATTTCTTCGATGGACCACTTCCAAATCGAGCAAGTTTATCGCGCGTCCTTTACTCGCATGCGTGCGAACGACCCGCTAATTTTGCGACGCGCTACGGAAGGCGGGGTGTGCGACTGCACTTAGTGTGACGTTTATTAAAGATTCATAATTACGGCAACGCGCGCGCGAGCACGTACTCTCTCGCGAACGAGTGCGCGCGGACGGGTGTGTGTGTGTGCCGAGCGCGTTGTTGCCAAAGAAGAGGGTCGGCCTCTCGCGAAACTGCCGATGGGTTTGTGAGTACACTGGCGATTACGCCTTTATGGAGAGGTGGCGTGCGCGGGCCGGCCTGCCGTCATTATTGGGCGCACCGAGTGTATAGTGCATACCGCGATCCAGGCCCCTCCCTCGTTCGCGACTCTTTCTACGAGGTCCCCGAAAAGCGCCCGCGCGGAGGTATCCGCAGAACTCCGCGAGTCGCGCCCCACTTCAAAGCACGTTTCGCGCTTGATGATAATACGAGCGCACCGAGGTGTCTATGCGTATAAAAGCGATGAGGAGGCGAGGAGGAGTTGTGGCGGAGAGGGCAGCCACCGCCGCGCAGGAGTGTTTATGGATTTCGACTGTGTACTCTCGCGAGCAGCTGTGTCGTTTGTCCGTCCGGCGATTGAGTGAACGCCGCGCGAGAGGTGTTATACGATCGCGGTGGGACGAACACGAGGCTGCACTCACGAGAGTGGAGACGAGCGTTCCCGGGAGGACCCCCAGAATACGGCCAGCGGCTATCTTAATTACTGAACGCATTCGCAGCCTCGTGCAGCTTACAAGGAAGCTCGGGCTAATTAGCTTATGAACGCGTGTATGGCTAGGATAATGTACGCCTCGGATACATCTGTGGTGTTTGTAGCGCAACTGTTTCATAACACGGATTTGGGGGGGGGGGGGGGAGATGCACTGAAAGAAAAAAAAGTTTCGCGAAAGAAATAGGCCAAATGACAGACAACCGCTTCGGGGTATGAAGCGCGCCGTGAAGAGCAATCCTAGCTGATCTTCCCTCAATATTTCTTCTCGTCCACTTTCTTCCCTTGTCGTTACGATAGATAAGCATTAGATACTCTGTTCTGCACTTGCTGAAGTTTTTTAAACACCCCCCCCTCCCCTCTCTTTAATTTTTCAAGACTTATTCCTCTACGAATATCGAAATGTTCGACAAGTCCCGTCAGTGTTTATACTACTGCGCTGTTTGGCTGTATGAAGCCATTGTTATCACTGATCGTCTTCCTACACCTAAATAATAATAATAATAATAATAATAATAATAATAATAATAATAATCAATCAATCATTTATTTAACGCGCCCAGGAACAACCATAAGGTATTTGTGCAGGCGCACGCAGAATTAAAAAAATTAAATAAACAATACAATGCAGACAGTCTTCAGAAAGAGACAGCAAATAAAAAGAGCGAAAACACACAGGCAAAAAAGAAATCAACGCAAAGGGGGGAAGAATAAAAAGAGAACACGAGAATCATGGAATGGGAGTGAAAAAGTAATGTGGAATATACACAACTATGCGGAAGGCTTCCTGAAAGACGGAAAAGGGAAGAATTTATATATTGTTCAAAACTATGTTAAGACAGTGCATAGCTCTGAAAAAAACAATGACTGTGGACAATGAAAAACATCAAGATCAAGAAAGTTAACATTATAGAGACTTTGTATTCTGTGAACGGTAGAGTGTTGGAAGAAGCTGGCAGGTACATGAAACGGTCGAATTTTCTCTGGTTAACTTACGCGGTATTCGAAAATTAATACAACTGAGAAGTAGAGAGCAGGATATCATACCATGCACTAGCTTGTAAAGAAATAATAATAATAATAATAATAATAATAATAATAATAATAATAATAATAATAATAATAATAATAATAATAATAATAAGAAGAAGAAGAAGAAGAAGAAGAAGAAGAAGAAGAAGAAGGTGATTATAATGATGATGAAAGAAAATCACAGAAGAGGGTTTTCTCCGCAATGCGACTCTTGATGCGGAAAAGCCCTCTTCTCCTGCATAGTTTTGTATGTTCAGATTATTACATACCCTGGGCTACACTACACATACATCCAGTTCCGGATTCTAAAGAGAGCGGAAGAGGGCAGAATGAAAGGTGACATCCGAAATTAAAGCGCTCAGAACAAATAGAAATTTAGGCAGAAAAACACTACTGCTGATGCTCTGTGCAAACGGCGTCTAATGTTGGATGACCTAGCTGACGTTGTATTCTCTGTAGACGTACCCGCCGCAGTAGATCAACAGGTATGGTGTCGCACCCTGAAGATAAGCTCCACGATGTGGGTTCGATTTCCGGCCAAGGTGGCCGCGTTTCGATAGGGACGAAATCGAACAACCGAAATGCACTTAGATTCCAGCGCACGTCAGGACATACATACTGATAACTTTTAATGATACACCTTGCAAGTTTGTGGGCATGAGCAGAAGGTCCCACCTAGGTGACGGCCAGGAGTTCTTGAGTCCTGACGGCTTCCTCGAGCCCGCTGGACAGCCCAAATTCAAGGGCAGAGCTGTGCAACACAGTCTCCCAGCTCACGGAGGCGATCGCTATAGAGGCTGCGTCCCCAGTATTGTTCGTTATCCCTCGACAGTCCCACGGTAGATGCTCCAGAGTGGTTCCAGAACCACAGTTCTTGCACTTATCTGTCTTGCATATGTCTGGGTAAATGAGGTGTGAAATCACCGGGTTCGGATAGGTTCTGGTCTGCAATCGCCGCCTAGTCGACAGACTGCTTTTTGCTCCCTCCGCTGCGGTGTGCCTTATAATCATATCTTGATTCTGGCATGTAAAACCAAAGAAATTATTTATTATTATCCGCTGACGTATAAATTTAACAACGTCGTAAATAAGAAACAAATGAAGGAGAGAGAGAGAGAGAGAACGACTTTATTGGGAATGCCTGCAGAATCGATTAGGCTCCCTCCACGAATGAAGGCGCAAGAAAATAAGAAGCTATTCCCAACATCATCATCTTACTCTGCCTCTTTATTTATGTGACTATCTTAAAAGTATCCCTAAAGACGAACCATTAGCTTTGCATAAGCAGGAGCGGTTTTTCACACCTCGGTGGTTAAGTCTGAAATGGAACGTGTTTGCTTTAATGACTTATTTTAGCTACGAATTCCTCGGCTTCCACCATGAGCAGGTAGTTCCACTCTGAAAACGCGCCCACACGTTTCGGAGGATGGTGGAGCGAGCGAAGTGCGGATATGTTCCTCTATATATCATCAAGCGTGAAGGTGACGCCTGGGAGAGATGCAAACATAGCAGAACCTACTGACTCACGCAAACGGGGATACCGACGGCCAATTTTAAGTAGGTCGCATGAAAAGCACGCCGTGCGTCTCAAAGCCACGTGTGCCGCAGACGTTGTGGCGGCAGCGCCGAAGCGCTGATATTTCAGCCAATGCTGCGGCTCTATATTATATATATGAAGGCTATGACTAAAGCTGTGTATTAGATGCGAAGCATCTATTTGACTAGGCTGTGTAACGCTGTCCCTCCGTGCGTACCGACGAACGCGCCGCAACGCGCTCCCCTCGCCGCAGGTGTTGGAGCGGTGCCAAGTAGGTCACGCCGCAGCTGCCGGCTGCTCCGCCCGCTCGCAACACCTCTGACCCGCCTCCCGTGTCTTTGCGTTTCAAACAAACGTTTACTCGAGTAAACGCTACACCGAGTTTCGCTTCAAACCGTTCTTCCAGCACCCGCGTCGACGCCCGTTTCAACCGGGTCAACGCCGTGCGCACCGCTGCTGCTTCGCATCCCATCAGGGTTCCCTTCGGGGAGATGGTCCAATTTTTTTATATAGTAAACGTCGATTTTATTGCGATAGCAATTATACGGATACTCGAGACTCATTTTCGCCGTCGCCGTCATGTTCCGCATAAAGCCCCAATCGATAACAACACCCGGCGCGTCGTCGCATCTTCAATGTGGGAGCGAGAGCTTGCGAAGGCTACAGACGGGCGCGGCTCAAGCAGAGATGAAACGCGCCGACCGGCTCCGTCAGGTGATGGAACGTGAAAGGGTGCCGGTGCTGGGACTGCTTCGCTTGAGCAGCAAGTGCCAACTTTCATCAAATGGGCATGCTCGAGCGCGCGAATTCGAAAGAGATGAGTAGACGGGGATACCATACGTGCTGTGCTCTCAACGCTAGCTTCGCGCTGAGGCGACAGACAGCGCGACAATCGCTTGGCTTACTGGAGTGGACGTATTTCCTTACGCCGAAGTTTTTATGGAGTTACGCGAGATCTGATCCTAATGAAGTTAGCTACTAGCCTTACTTCGCATAGCGTTCGAATGTGTCCCTATCGCATTCATTGCTTCACCCTTGCGGCGTAAATGTGACTTTTTGACTGGATCTGTCATAACGCTGATTATGAAACCTAATAAAACAAACAGAACACAAGCGCAAGAGAATGTAAATGACGTACAGCCTCAATTCTGCGTCTCCAGCGCGTGACCCAGTTCAGCCATCTCCGAAAGTACCTCTGGGTCATGAGAAGGCAGAAAAGCAAAAGCCTCATAAAAAAACAACAAACCTGCCATGACTCGTCTTGCCTTCAATTGCCTCGCTTACACGGCTGTCACTTTGTCAATGCCCAGACTCGAATGAAGGGCTACAAAGATCGAAACCTATTCGGCTCGTGTATGAAAGAATAAAGAAAAAAATACTTTAAAGATAAATCTCATTCTGTTTCGAGATGTACGGCTATATTATTACTTACAAAAATGAAATAACTGTGCACGTCAATCTAATGAAGCAGAGATGCGGGTGAAAAAAAACCCAATGAAATAGAGGTCGCATATACGCAGCCAAATTATGTTACCGCAGTTCAAGCGCTGTTAAGAGTTAAGAGCGTAATTTTATTTAGACGGCACACGAAGTACCTACCCTCCAAGCTCGAGCGAGCCAAACGAACTAAAATTATTCCGGAATGGTATTGCGACGTGCTTATGCCGTAATTTATAACAAGAAAAAGAAAATAATGAAGAATACCGGCCGGATGTTCCCACAATGTCGTCATATGCGAGGAGACAGAAGGGGACCAATGGGAAAGGGGGAGGAGTGCTCTCGTAAAACGCGCAGCGCAGTTTCTACCCAATCAAATCCCGTATCCTTTCGACGGGGGCTCACGATTTGCGCGGGGATAGCCGGTGTCGTCGTTGTAGTCGGTTGGTTTCATTAGGACGTGAGGCCCCGTCGTCTTCTCTGCAAGCGGATGTCTTGGTGCGTCGGTGAATATTTCAGGATTGCTTCTTCTGGCTGGTTTTCGGCGATGCAGGAATACGTGTCCTCCCTATATACAGCGGCGCTGAACACGAGGGCGTACGCTCCTACGTTTTTTTTTCTATTTTTTTTTCGGCCTACGTAGTTCGTTTCGTCCCGGCTTAAATTCAATTAGGGACGAGGCCAAAAACTGAATTTCCGGGACGTTCTGGGGGAAAAAAAAATCGTTGCGAACGCGGTGCTCGCGTAGCGATGAATCGATAAAATCTCTCTCTCTCTCTCTTTCTCCTCTAATCTTGTTTCTGACATCCACATACAAAGCGGGTGTATCACCCATCATTTAGGCGATTCTCGATTTCTCTCTCTCTCTTTTTTCCCCCCTCGCTATACTTCCAAATTGTTTTCATTCTTCCCGAAAATTCAAATCTTCCGGGAGGTATCTGTTTTTCTTTACCTTCCAACTTTCTCTGCGTCCTTTAGTATTATGCTGTTTTGTGTGTGTGTGTGTGTGTGTGTGTGTGTGTGTGTGTGTGTGTGTGTGTGTGTGTGTGTGTGTGTGTGTGTGTGTGTGTGTGTGTGTGTGTGTGTGTGTGTGTGTGTGTGTGTGTGTGTGTGTGTGTGTGTGTGTGTGTGTGTGTGTGTGTGTGTGTGTTTTCTTATCCACGGGCCGCCCTTTTGCTCGAGACCTCCGAGAATAATGCGGCTCATAGGAGAACGATGCAAAACGCCCGTATGTTGAGCGTTCAGTGCAGCCTGGCGCAACAGCACCAATAAACAAACACACACACCAAATAAGAATCGGTATAACGATCCTGCAACTCCTCGCGGTGCGAAAACATATATATGAGACAGCGTCTTGCCGTCGTACCAATGTGCGTTCACACGTGTCTTCCAAATCGCTTGCCGGATGAATCCCGAAACTACTCAAGCAAGCATGCCCATCTACATATATATATATATATATATATATATATATATATATATATATATATATATATATATATATATATATATATATATATATATATATATATATATAGGCTTTGCTTAGCGAGTGACGACGTCCTTCAAAGATATGAGGGTCGCGGTGGATGTTTCAATTGGAGAGTGAAGTTGTCTCGCCGCAATCGCAATTGCTTTTTCGAGAGAACCAAAGTTTGCTGTCCTCTCACTTTAGGCTGTCTGCGTACTATGATTCTTTTGCGATATGTCGCCTTCCGTCTGTAACCATTTGCCTTAAATCCTTTGTCGGGCGCTTGAGATGGTGTGACGCTTTAAAACATTTAAAAAAAAATAAAGTTTTCCAAGAATTACCGTCGTGATATACGATGTTGTTTTGCGAGATTTACTTTGCGCAGTTATGTATTTTAGCTGCGCTTGTGACGGAAGGTAAAGGGGAAAATCTGAAAGTTTACCGTGCCAAAATAGCACGATAGTTTGTGAAACGCAACGTGAGAGTCTATGGATTAATTTCTTTTACATTGGCTCATCTTCAGCGTTTGTTAGCGCTTTAAGTAGGGTCGCGAGACGAGTTCTATGAAAGGAAAAGAAATGTCCCCTATAAGTGTGTAAGAGGACGCTGCAAGAAGCTACAAAGGGGTCGCCTGTGCGGCTTCATACTATGCACCCCGCTATACAGGATATGTCCTGGATATAAGGTGCAGTGAGTAGTCCCTGGAGTTCCATTTTAGCGCGACTTGACAATAGACCATTGTCTGTCGAAAACATTCTTACATGTCATCGACAGAAGACATCGAGGCTAAAGGCGACGAAGCCACTAGATAGGTTGCAAGAATCGTCACGGGAAAATATGATTACAAAATACGAAGTTTCTAAATCAGAGAAGAACTGGGGTGGAAGTTACTTTCCACCCGCAGAAAGATAATCAGAAGCTTTTACATAACATCAACAGCGGTAACACGGAAATCGATAAGAACACATATATAAAACAGCCTCATTATCACTCTAAGAGACGTGACAATTAAAAAAAAAAAAGGCCCTACCAATGTCGTATTACGGTTTTTAAGTTTTCGTTCTTCCCTCGAACAATCGAAGAATGGAATCTGCTTCCCGATGACATAGTATCTGCATCAAACTTTTCTTCTGCCATAGAGAACTTTCTATCAATCCATATAAATATTACTTCAAATGTCTGTATAATTGAATGTTTTACGCTTTTTTTATCAATATTATTACGATGTATCCTTTGTCGCGATATCTATATATGCTAGTTCTATAGGTTTTGATACTACTGATTTGTGATATTTTATTGCAGCTTTATATGCGTAAATTAATCCCCTACGATAATGCCCAACTCGGGCGCTGTAGGTATATGTAATAAATATACAACTAAATAAATAAATAAATAAATAAATAAATAAATAAATAAATAAATAAATAGGCTTTTAAGAAAAACGGACTTGGATCAAGCGGTTGCGACAGTGATGTCGCGTACCACGCAAGAGTGAAAGACTTGGGACTGACTGTGTGTGTGTGTGTGCTGTGTTATGTGCTGTCTTTCTCTCTCTTTCCTCTTGATATTTTATTCTCTGCCATCTTGTTCACATGTGTAGGGTAGCAAACCAGTTGTCCCAAACTGGTTGACCTCCTCGCCTTTCCTTCTCTACTATTTGTTTCTTCTTAAATGACGACCTTCTATTTTATATACATACCCGTCGTGGTGTGGTGCTCTATTACTGACCCGAAGGTCGTGGGGTCGAATCCCTGCCGCGGCGGCCGAATTTCAATGGAGGCGAAATGGTGGAGGCCGGCATGCTTAGATTTAGGCGAACCTTAAAGAACCCCAGGTGACAGAAATTTCCGGATTCCTCCACTACGGCGTCTCTCATAATCATATCGTGGTTTCACGACGTAAAACGCCATGAATTATAACTTTTTTTTAATATTTACATCTTGCCACGTGCGCTCATTTTCTCATTTTGATGGAATCGGGCTTGCCCACAAAAGCTGTTACCACCGCTTGGCGCAGGCCGCGCTGCTATGTCTAGGAAGCTTCTCGACTGTTATGGACTATTCTAATAAGACTGTACGCACGATAGTAGAGTTTTTTTCTGGAGCTAACGTAAACCCCAATGAAAACGCCAGAATGTTTTATCATTCATGTAGAAAAGACAACTTGTTCCGTCCAACGATAAGATTACCGACGGCCGACAGTTGTGCTCGGCTCTATCTGTACAGCATGTGTTACAACGCGTACAACCAGTACATTACAGCGCATACATTGAGCATTACAGTGCGTACATCGGGTTCTCATTTTATTGTTATAGCAATTATATGGACACTCTCGGCTGGTTTTTGCCGTCGCCGTTGTCGTCATGTCCCGGATTGTATACGTATGTATATATAAATAAAAGCCACAAAGAATAATAAATCACAAGAAAAAAAATCCGAAGCGCGCCACCGGGATTCAAACCTGCGACAGTTGTTAGTTCGCGCTCGTCCTGGGTATACCTGTGCGTTCTTTTTGAGCGTCCTTCCTTGTGTTTGAGCAGCGTGCTGCAAATGTCGAGCTGTGTACGTTGCTAGTTCGCGCTCGTCGTGTGTGTTCTTTTGCAGCGGCGCGCTGCAAGTCTCAAACTGCTAGCCGTCCTTCACGTGACATTCTAATTTGTTGCTATCGCATTCATTGGTTCGCCTTTGCGGCGAAACTGTGACTTTTTTGCGCGCAAGTTCGCCCAGTAAAGAGTTCCGTATTTACAAGCCTTACTGCAGCCTTCTTCACCATCAACGCCCCGTAACACAATTTAACCTGTATCGCAGCTTTTTCAGTGGTGCACGCTACTGCGCGCTTAGGAACAGTTATGTAGTTTTGCAGATTATCTTTACAAACGTCTGCAGCGTTTAGAAACGACACTGTCAGCCAACGAGATCAAACAGCGAATATATGTGCAACCGAAAAAAAAAATAAACAAGATTGAGAACTGCATTCGAGTCATTTTGTCTCCCCGAACGCAGCGTCAGTTTAAACTGTCGCATCTTGCGCATACCCTTGCGGAGTGCATTGTTTAAAAAAAATCAACACAGTGAAGTCAACAACACGAAAGCAACCGAATGAAACGTTGCAAAAACACTGAAAAAGAACGGCAAACCCAGTTACGCTAAGCGGAGAAGAAGTGCAGAAAGAGATAGAGAGAGCTCACTATTGAATGCGCGCGCATACTATATGAAGTCGTGTGTTTTGCAAGCTTATTTCATCTCGCTCGATAGAGTCTGTCGTGCCCTATCCCCCCCCCCCTTTTTTTGTGTGTATGTGTGTAAACGAGGACCATTCTCCGTCAAACAGTCCCCGGGCGCGGCGCTCCGACACGGTATCGCGATGACGTCCAAAGAACGAAGCGCGCGCCCGCGCGCACGAAATGAGCAACATCTATGCGAAAAAGGACGAAGGGGAGAGGAGGGGGGAGGTCGCGCGAATTTGCAAGTCAAAACACGTCCGTGCGTGCTCGCGACGCGCATTGTCGCGTGCGCCTCGTCGACCCCCGCCGAGCCCCTCGGCGACGCGAGCAAGGCTTCGAGGTTGAACGACATCGGCCACTTCCGCCGGGTCACCAGCGCCGAGTGCGGTGCGCGTGCCTCGCAATGAACGCGACCGCTTATATACGGGGCGCCCGTGGGCGTTAAAACAAACTTCCCGCAAAATGGGTGCGCCATAAGCAGTATAGGAAGGGATAAACAAACGGAAAGCACAAAGTGGCGTGTGTGTTTAGGCGGAGGGGTGTGTTACTCGTTTCTTCTTATACTATACCTAAAACTCGCGCGATTGACTCGCTGTTTGCCTTTCGACTTCGGCGCACACTTTATACTCCAACACTTCGCTGTCTCTTTCTGTCTTTTTTTTTTTTTCTGAGCCCCGTGACTCGAGGGAGCCCACGTTCCCCAATTCGTATCATTTCGTTTTTTTTTTTTTTCTCCAAGCTTCCCGCTTTCACACCGACTGTGTTGGCGCCTCTCCTTTTGTTGTCTCCGTGGTGGCCAGACTCGTGGAAAACGCGCAGTGTCTCTTCCGCGCGTGGTTGTAACTACAGCTTTCATTTCCCACTTGCGGGGCCAGAGCTATTTCCGAGAAATTATTTTAAGGGGGGAATGGCGAGTACCGGGACAGAGCGCGCGCTTTCGCTTTTTCATCCTTCGTTTCTTTTTTCTTTTTTTTTTTTATTCTTTCTTTTTCTGCCGCCACACAGCAGCGAGTTCTGCGTATACCGACGCGCGTGGTGGCGATCGCTGCGCCGTGTTCGCTGCAGCTTAGCGATTATGTATACGGTGTGAACGGCGACGACGTGCGCACTCATTTCCGAGCAACAACAACGACAACAAACGGGTCAAAATTGAGCGTGCATCCGCAGCGCCAACGAATGAACTCTTTTTCTCGAGGAAGAGAGGCGCGCAGCGCCGCGGGTTTGCGACGTGAACTTTAGCGTCCCTCGGGGGCGAAGAACACCGGGTGCTGCTGCTTGCTTCCTTTCCTGCTCGTTGATTCTTGCCTTTTTGACTTTTTTTTGTTTTGTTTTTGGCGAAAACAACTTCTGCAAATCGACTATCGATCGTCAAACCAGTTGTGTAGATGCCTCCCGAAGAAAGAGGGTAGGGGGGGGAGGGGGGGGGGGAGAAGAAGGCTTAAGGCATAAAACGCAGTTTTGTAAGACAGCGCGGATAATTTCAGATTTCTGGGCCTTGCAGTTCTTACACTGCTCGCGTTAGCTCCAGTTTTATAAACTGAGCGGCGATTTTACGTCGTGAGAGGAAGAAAAAAACAAAAGAATATAACAAGGCGACTTGTAACATACTTCGCTAAATTGGGCACGCACGTATTAGGGAAGGCAGGCCGGCCGTCGCGGCTACACAGCGGGACCGAAGAGTGACCCAAGTAATATCGTAACAGAGGTAGAACGATGAAGAGGAAGAAAACAAAAAGATGCAAACGTCTGCTTAAGCAGGCTGTGAGGTATTTCAAGACTTCGTTTGAATTTGTTATTTTTTTGCTAGGTATACCTTATTTGTTTCTGCTTATTTGTTTCTGCTAGGTATACCCTCCTCAAATCTTTAATAAACGGCCGAGCAGTGGGCCACATGCGCTGGATTCCGAAACTGTTAACATGATCCCACAGTCCCACAGATACGAACTAATGCGCTAAAAATTCCGCACTAACGTCGTTAATTAGATAGTAGAGGTTTTTTTGTCAAGGTTAAAAAATAAACGCCAGGCCTGGGCTGGACACGCAATACAGTCACAGCGAAAGCTGGAGGGGCGTCCTTTTTGGAGCCCGTAAACTCTCTTGGGGCGACTACTGCAAGTATACAGTTGCAAGGTACCCACTACGCCATAAATCATCATAGTTTTGCGAAGTAGGGAAGTACCCCCCTACACCATTATTCATCATTCCGCGGAGGAGCGGAAGTACTGGCTAGACATCTGTTAGCATAATGTGCACTTTGTTGATGCCGTGGCTGATGACGATGAAGAATTATGACTTAATCCATCCTAACGGGTGGGAAGCTTTAAACCACCCACTGGTTGCGCAATTCGTATTGTGCCCCACCTGGTTTTATTTCATTCATCCACCACGCTACGTTACATCTGATAACGGGATTCCCATGCCTGACATCACACCCATATAAGGTCTTTTTTTGCGAAGAAGCTGTGCCTTTGTGGCAGAAGACTCGACTGCCACGCAGAGGGCAATGGCTGTTACGGACACCGGCGGCGGACAACTACGCAATTAAAGGTGGCTTTTGTTGTGATCTCGTAATGGCTTTCGCTGTAGAACAAAAAAAAGAAAAAAAACGCATTGTACTGACACATCCACAAAATCACGATAAAATACCGTTAGGCGTTCAAACACGGATACAAGAGAGAAGAAGGACAAGACAAACGCCATGTTGTCACGACTTCTTTCTTGCGTCCGTGTTTGCACGTATTTCATCGGGAATCTCTATACCAACTAGCTTACCTCCGCCACGGTGGATCAACAATAAAGAAAAAAGAAATGAAGCCACGGTGGATCAGTGGCTACGGCGCTCGCCTGCGGACCCAAAGGTCGCGGGTTTGATTCCGGCGGCTGCGGTCGCAATTCGATGTAGGCGAAATGCTAGAAGCTCGTGTACTGTACGGTGTCAATGCAGGTTAAAGAACACCAGATGGTCGCAACTTCCGGAGTCTTCCACTACGGCGTCACTCATAATCATATCGTGGTTTTGGGACGTCAAACTCCCGTTATTATTAGATGCGAAGCAGCTCTTTGACTAGCCTGTGTAACGCTGTCCCTCCGTGCGTCCATACGAACGCGCTCCCCTCGCCGCAGGTGTTGGAGCGGTGCCAAGTAAGTCACGCCGCAGCTGCGCGTTGACGTCACTCTCTCCCTCGCCTGCCGCGCGCTCGCCGCAGCTGCCGCCTGACGCGCGCCTAACGTATGCGTTGAAACATGTCTGTACGTGTCACCTCTCTCTTTCTTGCGCAACGCCGCGATGAGCGCCAGCGTCAACGCCGCCGCCAGTGTAAGCGTTAGCGCCCGCTGCTTCGCATCTACACATGGTTCCCTTTAGCGGGAGATGGGGTAATCTTTTTACTTTTTTGTTACCAACCAGATTAGCTTTTTGTCATTCTAAACACGAAGCCACGTATTTAAGCTGTCAGAAGAAAAAAATTGTTTAAAAAGGTATTAAAAAATACCGCATACTTCAGGATTCTTTCGGCTATGAACTCATAAACTGCTACAGCAGCACCCTTCATCTATACCTGATTTTGCGTGATCGTTCGTTTTGTTTTCCCTGAGAAGAATTGAGTGTTGAATGATAAAGGACACATCGCTTTATTTCGGGCTAAACACAAACATTGCCTAACGCATGGAGTACGACAGTTGATACAACCGAAACGTTACCATGTTGTTCCCGTGCCCCCCGTTGCCTACAGCACAGCAGAAGCACCTCCACGTAAAAAAGTTTAGAGGTCACTAGGCCTGATAAAACTTTGTTTCCCATGAATTTGTGACTCTGTTCGGCCGAACTACAGAGTACAAGTTAGCTCTCGTTTGAACGGGCCGGAGATCTAAATTCAAGGCTGACTGTCGAAGCAGCGTCCATTTTCAGCTTTTTATTGCATCAAGTAATCCTCAAACCTATGACGCTGACTGAACGTCGAAAAATGGATGGGTACCTTTCACTGACTCGAGATGTGGCTCAGCGTTCTTTTGTGGTTACAAACTGGATTTCCCTCGAGAAATATTAAGCGCAGATGGGTAATTCACGCAGTACAGTAAGGCTAGTGAAGTATATATAATGCGCAATACTTCTTCAGGCAAGTTAGATATTATAGAATGATTATTTCGTGCGAAACAAAAGTAATTGATGTCCCAAGAAAATTCTTTATCGTTCACGAGTTCGTTTTAACGATAGCAATGCGAGCGGTAGCTTACTGAAAGAAAGAAAAAATTGGGGAGGAAGGAAAAGATTAAAGGTGAACGATGACTTTAACAGACGACATCTTGAAGAAATGAGAGAAAAAGCCGGGCAGGCATTGTAAGTGTACACAAAAAAAAAAAAAAAAAATGTCAGGGGAATTTGGGAGACAAGAGTTTCGCATTGCGCTTGAGGAAAAACAAAAAGTAAATAAACTCAGCGTCACTGACTCGCAGCGCCTGCGATTGTCAATACGAAGTGTCGGAACTGCGATACAAAGGAAAAGTAACGATGACTGCCCAGGAGCCTTCCATTTAAACAAAGGCCTTGTAGGAAAATGTACAAAACAACTTCAACCCACACAATGGAGACAAAGAAAAATAAGCGACGCAAAGGCTGGCCTGTGCAAGAACGAAAAAGAAAAAAAAAAGAATTTCTTTGTCTCGTACGCGGCTTGTAAAGAAACAGCCAGAAATATATACACGTATCGTTAATAAACAAGCGACAAAACAAAACGAAGCGCGGAAACTGTAACTCACAGCCGGACCATGTGACAATGGCCTCGGCCTCCACGGAGAGTTCGCGGTAGCGAACTCGGCGAAAGGCAGTATAGCGACCGGAGAGGGTGGGCGGGAGGAGAGACGCGCGGGAGCGGTCGTTTTGAGAATAATGGCAGCCACGCGACGAGGTGCTTGCTAATTAAGGCCCGGGCCCCGAGCTCGCCGGGTCCCCGGCGCCCACACGGCGGCGCGGAAGGCTTTGGGAGAGGCTCCGGTGATGTGCCCGGCGAGCGGCGCCGCATAGAAGCAGCACCCCTGCGGGACGACGACGGCGACGAGTCGACGGCGACCGAGCCTCCCGCTGCGAGCGCGCTTCTCCGCCGCCCAGAAACCGAGGAAGCGGGACCAAGAAAAGAAGCGCGCTTCCCGAATCGCGCGAATACACAACGGTAGGTAGCTGCAGCACGGTTCGTTTATGAAAAGAGGGCATTAGCGCCGCCCTAGTAGAGAACAAAGGCTGCCCTTCGTAATAAATGACCTTTCATTTCCGTCTGGGATGGGACGGGAGAGCGTCTTCCCCGAGGGGGGCGGTCGGCCGTTTTGTCCGCGCTCGCCTCGGCAACGCCAACATGCTGCGAGCGCGTCACACTCCGAGTGAAAAGGGGAGGGACGCAAGGCCGAGTAATTTCAATAATTAAACGCCAAAGCGCGGCAATGGTTCGAAAAACGCGCGCTGCCCACTTATACCCGCCAACTTATGGTGTCCTTTTCAAGCCTTCTCCGCGAGGAGGCGAGACGTCATCGGCAGGTCTCCGCGCATTCTTTTGTGCACCGTGTGTATCGAGACGAAACAGGAGTCCCGTGCGCGGAAAGGCGTATCGACTGAGACACTTGGTTCCTCGCGTCGAGCAGTTCCAAGTGTGACGTAGCGGCAACCCTTTCCCGCTTGTCCCTAACCACGCTGGAAACCCTTGCACCACTGGCTGGATCAATGACAAAAAGACAAAAAAAAAAAAAAAAGAAGATAAGCTTCTGACATTGTCAGTGGTACACGCAAAGCTTTGTCAGGAGCAGGGAACAAAGTAAAGTTTTACTTATTTTCACTTTCACTTAGGCGTCTCACTATTTCCTCTTCTTTCTTTTCTTTCTTTTGAAGAGACAATGTGAGCGAAAAAAAAAAATTCATTCTTACAATGAATGATGAACCAGCTTTGACGCTTTACACGGGAAGCTGTTCGCAGTTTTGAAGACCGCACGTCGTTTCCATGCTTCGTTCCTTTCTATTTGTTGTAGTAGTTGCGCTTGCCGGTGCGGCGCTTTTTTTCTCGGGAAAGTACAATGTGACTTCTTTCAGTTCTCGTTTCGCCAGACAGACGACTTGTTCGAAACTTTTTGAAAGCGCAATAAAGGCTCTACCGATCTTTAAAAATCGACAACGCGCGAGCGTTCTCGATCCTACTGTTCTGGCAAAAAGTGTCCGGCTAGTCTCCTTTCGAACCTGGTAAAGTGAAGATGCGGTTGTCTTGTCCAACTGTAACATCAGCGACAGATTGTACTTTCCACTCCGAGCGACGACAGCTTCCGCGATGGAAAATCGTTGGAAAACCGAGGCTTTCCAGCAATACTTACTTCTTTCCGCCTCTTTATTTCTGCACTTTTCAATCGCCTGCGAGGCGTTCGAGGCCTCAGTATTTCTCATTTCTTTCCGTGGCAATCAGGATAGCACCGATGAAAGATTTTTAGTGCTAGTTCAAGAGTTCGACTTATGCTCATCAGGTAATATGCCACGATGAAAAACGGAAATGACTTTTTCTTTTACCCGTCGATTCTATCGATGGCCATAATTGTTTGAGCTTCATGTTACACACTCACGTATAGGCTATTTTCGCGTATAGGCTATTTTCGCATTGCACGCAGTCTGTTGTGTTAGGATAGGCTGCCCTTTCGAGACCGCTAATTGGTTTAGATTGCATACGTCATCGTGGTAAAGCCAACTAAAAATGAGAGTCAAGGAAGTGAAAGGGCGCGCAAAAGCTATTTGATAAGAAAGAATACAGATAAGGTTACAGAGAAGGGGTGACGAGTGTGCATTTTGAGACAATATCAGTTGTTTAAAATAAATAACAAATTGCTTGCATCATCTTGGCCTTAGTCGGGACGGATGGTGAAGCCAACTTTAAGATGCGTCGAATATAACGCCCCCTTGACGATGCCATCCATTTTATCTATTTTCATATAAAGCACCACGGATTTTCATCCACACGATTTCGCGCCTCGACTCAATCGAGCATTCATCTCCTCCACACGGTCTCACAGACACCGTAAGCTCACACGCGGTAATGAATTAAGTTTATACCGTGCTACTTTCCGTTATTATTTCGTATAGGTCCATGTTGTAAGAAAAAATCAGCGCGAACAAAACGGAGCACAAGACACTCCACCCCTCTACCTTACGTCGTATAGGTCGTACATTCAAATTTCTCGGCAATACCAAAGAGTCCCCGAAATGCGCGTGATAGGTAATCAACAACCTTATTGTTACGAAACAAATACAGCCTTCTTTGGATGGAAGCCTCGATATGACGAAATTCCGGTGTCGTATACAGGAATGCAGCCCCCCTACCCCCCGAAAAAAAAAGGGGGGGGGGGGTATGTATATACGCGACGCACGCCTCGATCGTGTCGCGTCGTGCACGATGAATAAATTTTCGAGCGCACACATACAAACACAGCCGCACGCGGGAACGCACCAGTACTACATAAGCAAGCGGACGAGCACGCTAAAACCGCGTAGAGCACAGCCACGCAGCCTCAAATGCTTGGCCTCTTCAGCATGCGAGTCTAGCCCTTTCAGACACGAGAGTTTCCGAGGGACTCGTGTTATTCTTTCAGCTCAAGCGGCTTTCTCTAAGCGCCTTACACAAACCCCATCCTTTTCACTGGCGCCCTCCTGTTTCTCCATTGATGCGCCTCGCTTCCGAAGAGATGCTGCCTTTATTTCGCTCCTCGCCGCTTTTCCGTTGCTCGGCACGCAGTGACTGAACGGAATCTGTGGGGCAAAAAAATTATTGGCGCAACGAAGGAGAATAAAAAACGAAAGACGGAAAACGGAGGCGGAACGGCTCTTATATACATTTTGGGCAGCAATAGCCGTGTACGCTGAAAAGAAAGCCCGAGGGGGGGGGCGACCGGCTGAAATTCACTAGGCGGAATGTATTTCTGAGGGCTTTCCGGACGCCGATGCATTAATAACCTGCGATGCTTGGCGGCGAAAGTTTGGGGCAGCGTGGGTAGGCGGGCATGCGACGCGCGGAGGCCGCTTAGTTTTTTTGCAAAAAAGAGAAGACACACGCTGCCGTTGCTGCGTAGGAGTGATTCATCACGTTGCACGGCTCATTACGGCCAGATAGCCTTATCTCCGGCGGGCTAGAGTGTGCGCCAGCGCCGCAACCACGGCCGCTGATGCGTGCGCGAGCATGCACGCTGTGTTTGCGGAGGCTGTTGCCGGCAGCCTGTCCGCTTGTCCCAACCACCCACTCCTCCTTCCTCGCCTAACTCGCCCTTTCGGCGTACACCACTCATCTGCAGCGTGCATTAATGGGCCTGTCATTTATGGCTGTTTCCTACTGCTACGCCGTGGAACGGGCCGTCTTTTCTTCCCTTCTCCTGTTCCTTGTGAAGCTGGAAGTGCTCACCCTAACCGGGAAAGAAGTCATGTTGGGATTCCGCACTAGTCATGTGCAGTCGTTTCGCAATAAACAGTGCGATTAGAATGTCTCGTACGAGCGTGTACGTGGTCTTGACGGGCGCCATCCGTGATAAAGTGACACTGAATTCGACATCACGGAGAAAAAGAAAAAAACAAATGGCAGGCCACTTGGGAGGCGATGCATCGGAACTGTTGTTTCTTTTTTTTTAACAGAGGAACTGTTTAGGACGGCCGTAACCTGTCCAACGCGAACAAAAATATCTGTGCCAAGATGACGTCACCACCTAGCACCACGCCTAGCAACCGTTTGTACAGCCATGTGCCTGCCTCGCTAGCCCATGCACTGCTCCGCCACCAGCCCGCCTGCCTGGACACTACGTCCAACTTCTCGGTCGCGCCAGAAGTGACGCCACGACCAACTGCACATGCGATCCTTTGTTTTGTATAAAAAACGGCGCCAGACGTAGACATGGGGATACCGAAGAAGGTTCCCACTGCCGATCAGGAAGCTGCTTACCGGGAATCGCGGCACGCTGCCAAGCGAGACTGCTGGACTAGACTCGTTTAAAGAAGTCCACGACGTAGTACGGCCGAAACGGCGAGAGGCGACTGCGCTGAATTCGACTGGAACTTGGCGTCACTTGGCATTACTTCGTATAACTTGCCATCACTTCGTATGGACTAACTAGAAATTGATGAGCTCCGCTGTGTGATGAGCTCCTTGCGTCACTATAGTGCAAGCTACGACCGGCTTTTTTTTTTCCTTTGCAGATCTGTTTTCAAATTATTCTTGGAGGGCAGATTGTAAAAGAAAAAAATTTCAAACATTTCCTTGCATCCTATTTGTCCTGCAAAGGGAGACGTAGGTTTGACCACCTTGAGTTCGAATTTAGAGTACTATGTCGCTGGAATAAAAAAAACAAAGACATGCAGACGAAGCTCATAAGTGAACAAACGTTCTGCTTATGGCTAATTATTAGGTCGACTGACAAAGACAACAACAACAACAAAAAAAAAAGCGTGGTGTCACAGCTCGTCTCTTTGTCCTTGTCATTTATTCTCTCTGTCAATTACCTTTGACGGCATAACAGAGGAGTTGATGCGATTGTTTAAACAACTGTTAATTACTTGAACTCTTTAGGATAGACGCCGGCTTCTCGAAAGAACATTAGCATTATTACGAAATTCGACCAGTGTTTAACCGAAACGTGGAGCAAAATATCTGAGGGAACCTTGCACATGCAACTACACATGCAGCTGCAGCCCGTGATGGTCATCGGTCGATGGAGATTTACGCGACGCAGCAACAACACTTCTCAGAATCTGTGGACTGCACGAAATGATCGCTCGTCCGGTAAATGCGTGGTGTAAAGCAGGGCGGGCTAAAAACACTATAGTTAACTTTCGCGCGTGGCAGTTTGCACGGGATCTTGTGCTCCACGCCGAATAGCGTCGTAGCGTCCGTGTGCATGTATTACGTAGGCTTCAGCATCTAGTAAACGAAGCACTCATGCGACGAATTGCATAGGTGAAGTTGTTCTTGCAAACATGACGGTGTTTATTCCGACCTTGCTGATGGTCGCAGTAAATGAATACATAACTGAGGCTAAATATTTCAGAGCGGAGCGGTTAGAATCCAATCTCACTTGGTTTTCCCTTTGGTCATGCGCAGCTTCGCAGAACTGGGAGAGAGCGGATGCAAGGTGGAGAGGACGTGGGCTTTGCTTATACCTCTTTCTCGTAGTGGAAAAATAGGAGCCGTGACATTCGCTTAGCAATGGCGAAGACTGCCGTCATTACTCCCGAGGCAGAAGCCCCTCAGCTGCAGCGTCGTCGAGAAGCTAATCACGAACGGATGCGGCGACCCCGATCCGATCCTGCAGCGGTAGCTAGGGGAAGCTGCAACCAAGCATCGCAGAAAAGATGCTGAGTTGAGATTCAGGGAAGCCTAGAGTTCATGCAGGCGAAGAAATGAAGGTCCGGAGGATCGTGAACGTGGCCGGCAGACCAGTGGAGCTGGGAGAAACCAAGCAAAAGTTAGACGGTGTGATTTGGTACTACTTTACTGGGCTTCCCCCAGCCAGCTCCGCTGGTCGTTGGTGTTTACGATAGAAGAGCCCCGCTTGAAAAAAAAAAAATATATATATATATATATATATATATATATATATATATATTTGCGATTGCTGTTAACTGTGGGTTCATTACCCTGGACGGTCGTTTTTAACATACGCCAGTGACTGCCGTAAGAGTCTGGAAGGGTTTCGAGCAAAGATTGTAAAAATGGAAATCCACAGTATACCTAACGAGGTTTATGTCTTCGAGCCGACCGAGTGTCAGTCAAAACGTCTTATCTTAGGGCAAACCCCGGCTGACACCTGCACCGCCAACTTCAGTGATCAGGTAATGCCCCTTCAGCTTCGCATCGTCTCTACTGGATAATGCTTGTGTCGACAGCCTTCTATAGTGTGTCTGGTGCAGATGCGAAGACCTTAATTTCAGTTTTATTTTCCCTCTCGCTAGAACATGGGTTGCGGACGTTTGCGAATGTTTACTTTGAAATATACTGTATAAATATAGTGCCAAGAGCGCTTCACTAATTCGCATTAAAATAAAGTCGAAATTGTGTGTGTGTTGTGCGTGACGTTTTCCTACCAGCGAAATCAGCACACAACGGTAGAGTGCAGCGGGAAACAATGTATTTCTTACGAAATTTAATGCTAACAAAACTTTACGCGGACACAGCAAGTACTTGGTCAGACTGTACCAAAACGATTTAATTATTACTTGCAGAAGAGTTGATAGGCGGGCTAGTTGGTATAGATTCATTGTGACAATTGGCATCGCAAACAAACGGGACGAAGTAAGAAAGTACACAAACAAGCGCTTGTTTGTGTACCTTACTTCGTCCCGTTTGCGCTGCCAAGTTGTCACAATTAATTATTAATGCTAGGCAAATTTAGATGCTGTCTCCTCTTTTTGTACATAACAAATATACTAAGAGTCGCCTAGTACATGTTACTGGCCTAATTACTTGAACAAAAAGCTACAGAAGCTTGCAGAAGGCACCGTTACATTACGACTTAAGTTTATCAATTTTTTTTATATCCCACATGGTCAGTTAAGAATACCCACTGAGACGCTCACTAAGAATAAATACCAACAAAGACGTCCGCCAATCGGCAAATAGTGTCAGTATGCATAATACTAATGATTATAGCTCGTAAACGCAGGCATCACCGTCAATTGCCCATGTAGAGAAAATTTTGTTGCTATCAATTTTTAGTTGTGTTTATATAAAGAGTTTTCATCATGTGTGATCCCCTTGCTGTTATGATGCTAATGATTTGCTAGTTTCTCCATCGTTTACGTATCTGTATCTCGTTCACGATTCCCTACTCCTACTTGGGTCTAAACGATTCGCGCTACGTAACAAAAGAAAAAGAAAAGCGTGTACCTTGGAAACCTTCCTACGACTGCACATACAATGTAAAAAAAAAGAAAAGGCGTTGTCCACTCAGAACGAGGCTGACTCTTGTGCGTGTTTTATTCAAATTGTTTTCTTTTTCTTTTTTTTTTACCGCTATTTGCTCCCCCCGGTTGCACGTGCTTTCAACTTCAGCGAATCCGTAAGAAGCGAACACAAACACCCCAAATTGATTTTCCCGTGGGCTGCACACACAGCTTCTGTTGTGATTGCAAATAGAGAGAGAGAGAGTTCCAGAAGGAAAGAACAAGAGCGAAGCTAACCGGACGTTGTAAGAAGTGGGACAAAGCCAAATAAAAAAGGAAAGGCAAACAGGGACCAGTGTGAGCGTGGAGCCCCACTTCGTGTCCGAAACTCACCTGTAGGTGCCGGTTTTGGGCGGCCAGCTTGCCGAGGCTGATTCTACGGCCTGCCCCGAGGTAATGAAAGGCCACGTGACGTCGCCAAATACTGACCTCCTTCACCCCCCTACCACCCGCCTTTCCCCCCGTCCTCAGCTACCGATCTCCCAAACTCCCCCCAGCTGGCGAATCGGGAAGAGGAAGGGGGGGGATATACTGAGTGTTTGCCTTAGTGCGGCGGGGACCTCCCCTCCCCTTAGATGTGGTCCCGTCGTCTCGCTAATGAATCGCCTTGCCCATCTCAATTAGGCGACGTGTCCTCCGCGCAAACCAAACGCAGCGCACTCCGCGGCCGCCGCTTCGATAAGCTGGTGGTGCGCCCGGAGCCAAAAAATAAAAATAAATAAAAGCGGCGATGTTCGCGTGCCTCGTTCGAATCAGGACGGCGAGCGAAATGGCGGCCGCTCTACGCACGCCCCGGCTGCAACGGCTCGGCCCAAAGGGGGGCCTTGTATCGGCGGCGGCGGCGGCGCACCCTCCTCGCGAACCCTACCAGCTCCCCCGGGAATCAAAGTCCCTGACGGAAGATAGACCTGGAGCGAGTAAAAGGCCGTCGTTAATGGAACGATCGCGCCACCTCCGCTGAATTGAGTGCCGATAAGGTTTAAAGCAGAGCCCGAGAGGGACCGGGCTGTCCTCCTCGCACCAAGAAATGAGGGAGAAAGGACGGCGTGGGATTTAGCTCAACTCCCCCCCCGTCATATCTTTGTTCTTGGTTTTCCGCCTTTTCGCTATACCCTGCGCAGCAGCCCCATAACTGTAAACGGGCTTCGAGAGATGATGATGCCATTTCGGCAGGCTAAACGACGTGGCTCTTTTCTTCCGTGCTCGGTACCAGTGATAAAAAAAAGTTCACTGAGGAGACTCTTAAAAACACACGACTGTGAGATCCTGAGGTTTTTCTCCAGGGTCCGGCACGATTTGGTTTGCTTTCAATTTTTCTTTTAACCATCGTAGCAGGAGTCGAG
The DNA here is from genome assembly GCA_030522465.1 of Rhipicephalus appendiculatus. Taxonomy (NCBI): domain Eukaryota; kingdom Metazoa; phylum Arthropoda; class Arachnida; order Ixodida; family Ixodidae; genus Rhipicephalus; species Rhipicephalus appendiculatus. The sequence continues at coordinate 352,188 of JALIZH010033001.1, forward strand.
CGGACGACGGTGCCAACAAAGGCGACCACGCGGCAAAGGTTCATTTTTTTTTTTCAAGACGTACATTCCCGTCGTTTCTTTGCCGCGAGAACGTGGGAAAGGACGCAGAGTTTTGTCGGAGAAAGGCGAGCCTGCGCGGCAGCCAGAGCCATTCCACGAGATGAGCTCGAGACGCACATAGACTTAACTGCACCGCTTAGGTAACTCCACTCGGCTAACCTAACTCGTTTAGCTCTCAAGTCGCCGTTGCTTCTTCCTTTTTTCTCCCTCTCTGCCCTGTTGCTCCGGTTTCTGCGCTCATTTGGCAAGAAAGCTGCAAGCACTGGGACGTGGAGAGTGAACTGGCAGCGACGCGCGACGGCTCAGTCTTATTTATTCCGGCTGAGTGTGTTGAGTGAAATCATCGAATTCTCATTTATTCCCAGAAACTCACTTATGATTCGTGAAGTGTGCGAAGGTTTCGCGCGTTTCATAGTGGTCAACATTTTCAGAGCCCACGAGCCAATTATAAGTACGCGCGTTAATTCATACTACTTCGTTCATGCGAATTTTACCGCTCAGAGAGCGACTGATAGTTCTTAAAGTCATAAATAAACATCACTTATTTCAGAACGATTCATGCCTGAAGTAATTAGGAATAGCTTGAAGCGCCCGCCTAATTACGTCGAATGAACAGGTGGCGTTTAATGCGAGTCGTTGCGCCTAAAATGTAGATAAGCTTTCAGGTTTGGTTCAACTAGCTTATTCGATTCTCAGACTACTCGTCAGCCGGATTCTCAGCAGGAATTCACGGTTGTTTGTCATCGGCCAGCCACATGCACCCGTTCACGAACCAGTTCATGGATTTGGACATCCCGGACTCGGGACTACGTCTTGTTACTGAACTAACGCGATAGCGCACTCCTCTCGAAACAAGTGTCAGCTGCGCTGCTATATCTCCGCCTGTTTTAGAACGAAGCTCTCAGGAGCGGCGTCGCCGTTGCCATCGCCATCGGTGTCGTAACCGATAGACATGAAAAAATAAATTTAGAAAAAAAATTAACCAGGATTGCATGGGATTTGAACCCTGGAAGTCGGATATTCTACCACAGAGCCACGCTGGTTCTTCAAACTCATGTGCAAAAAAGACCCTGTACAGGCGTCATGTCGGACAAGTAATCGCGCTAACCTATGTAATATAGAGTGGCAGAAGAGTAAAACAACAAGCAGTGATCACACAATGCTAATTGTGCAACGAGTGTGTGGTCTAATGCTTCCCACCCACTGCAGAGTGCCTAGCCATAATTCTTCATCGTTATTAGTCACATGCAGCCTCAACAAAGGGCACATAATACCTTACAGATGTGTAGCAGGTATCTGGCATATCTGCAAAAAGACGAATAATGGCGTAGTGGGTGCTGTCCTGCTTCACAAAAATCATGATTAATGGCGTAGTCGATACCTTGCGGAAAGCCAAAACTTCAAACACAGTTTGCCTTGCCCCAACATGAATATGCGCTCAGAATTCACATCAGGCAGTATCGCAATCGTCGGTGAATTTTTTTTTCTTCTTTCATCTCACGTTCCAAGTGATCTCCCGCGGCGCTTGCTTTCTCGCGAGAGACAAAGCTTGCAGCGCAAACACTTTTCTGTAGCGGCACTTTTCGGGACCCGGCTGAACGAGAATTGATTATTCTAATGGTCTGGTCATTGTAATCATCGTTGTCAAAGCTGTTTTACTCTACGGTGGGGGGCTACGCGATGGCTGAATACAAAGAAAGGGAGACGGCAAATATGGAGATGAGTAATGATGATGATGATCATCATGATCTGTATAAATGGCGCGCGTGCGTTGACAAGGATAGGCTGCAAGAGTAAGGAAGTAGGAAGCAAAAAAAAATTTAAAAAAAAAACAATGGAAAACACACAGGTCAACAGAAGTATAGCCAGGTGAGTAGTCAGAATAAATGAAAATAAATATTAAGAAAAAGTAACAATGAAGTAGAAAACAGACACCCTTAAAATAGAACTTTTCTTAATCCATTTCAGTAAAATTATTCTTCAAGAAAGAAGGAGGTTCATGCTTTAAAAATAAAGGTGCAATAAATGGTTCAGTTTTTCTTGTATGCTCAGCCAGTGTAAGGAACATCCCTGTAAGAATAGCATAATCTAGAGGCCCGAAAGAACTTCACAACCAAATATTAATCCTTACGCTATTAATGACATTATTAACGGAAGTAGAGCTTCTAGTAACCTCGTGCAGTTTTAGGAATATCGTCGCCGTCAAATGGAAAAGTGGTAGTCGTCTTAGGTGTATGTAACTATAATTCAGTTATTGAATACGGCAGCACAGTCTAGTGTATGAAATATGCAATTACCGAAAATAACGCTGCCGTTTATTCCAGCGTAAAGGAATATGCTGAAAGAGTAAGTTTCAAAATTCTCGATGATTAACGTAAAATATGTTTCGTAGGTCCACTCCGAGATATGTATAAGTTATAAATCCGCCAGTAAGTTCAGTAATCGTTTGTATGGCGTGTTAGCCGGATGCACACAGCAAATCTTTTTTGGCTGTTGTTTAGCAGCTAGACAAGTCTAAGTACATATTACAGAATCTAAGGTAGCCAAAATTCACCCAGAGGTCCTCACCACGACGTACTTACTTGTCAGATTTGTTATTTATGGCGCGTAAACTTCCCACTTTCATTCGTACTTAAAATTAACCTTTCACAGATGACTATACGTGCAAAAACTGAGACTTCACTTTATAAAATAGTTTAATTTATCCGCAGGCAAGATTATCGGCATCAACGGAGAAATCATGGAAGCAATTATTTCGAGTGCCGCTGCTTTTCGCCGGTACTAGCGCCTCGCGTATCAACTTACACCGAGAAAAAAAGTTCTTTATTATGTTGCATACAACTCTCTGCTCGCGCCACAGTATACCAAACTCTGACACGCGCGCCCGACTCGAACATCGATAACGAAAATTCCAGTGGCCTGTCCATGTGCGCCTTTCATGAAACAGGAGGCGCACGCATGAAGGGCTAGGGTGCTCGGGAGATGGGGAAACTATAGATTGACAGCGCCTTTTTGTTGCAGCCAATAGTTCCTCAGAGGAAAAAGAAAATGCCTTCAGTGAACGTCATGATAGAAAGCAGTTGTTACGAAATGCCGGCTTCGTGGAGTCATTTTTTTTTTTTTTAGTCAACCTAGGTATTGTCCGGCAAAGTACCCTCCAGCACTCAATGAGCTTCCATGCGGGCACCGACATAATGACTTCCAGCAACGTCCAAGCACAAAAAGAAAAGAAAATAAAAGAAACAAAAGTTTTCTAAAAACACCACCTCGTAATTTGATACCAGTTCCAACCTCAACCTTTTTTTAATTTTTTTTGGGTTCTCCATCAATTACACTTTACGTAAAGTCCGGTGCTAGCGGAGCATAGGAGATACGTGTAGAGGAAGCCGCGTTCAGAAGCTATAAAAATGGCTGGAGAGCTTTACAAAAAATACAATGAATCGCAATATGATAGTTCGTTGATTACAACTTAAACATGGAACGAAAAAGACTTTCAAAGAAAGCCCCGCATTTGCCTTAGTACTCTCTGTGGATAAGCTGTCTTTGAGGAACAGAAAAAAAAGAAAGACAAAAAAAAAAAACCCAAAGACTTCGTTGTTCAAGAACGAAGAATCCTTTCAGATCGTTTATTCTACGAATCCGAATTCTTAACTTCCTCTCACCTTATTTCATACCGGCGGTGCCTCTATATTCTAAACTACGTCCAAACGACAAATAGGCTATCCGCAGAAGCGTACCTGACATACAGCCCTGCAGAGTCTCACTGAGTTCTCTCGCTCTACACTCTCTTCGTGTGAACTAACGAATAAAGCCTAATCGGAGGCATTAAATTACATTTTCGTAGCGCAGCCCGCAGCGTCCATTGTCAACCCCCCCAATGATTTGATTTCAGCTCGTCAGACTTCGCCGTCTGGGCACTGACGAGCGCCGCAGTGAACGCAGCGCAGCCCACCCGCAGACGGCGCGGTGTCGCCAGCAGGCCCGCCGTCTTTTCTTCGGCGGCCCCTTTGTTCTGGGCCGCTGGTGTGCATCGCAGCGGCAGCAAGAATCGGCCAAGCTCGCCCCTGCGGCGCGGCTTCCCCGTCGCCGTCGTCGCAAAAGGGGGGCCGAAAAGGCTCGCTCGCTCAAGCGACTAATAAGCTTCAGGGCAAATCGTTCCTTCGGCCTCCGCGATAACGGCGCCTATAACAGCCATCGGTGGCGGCCGATGCAGCCTCTCAAGTGCTGCCCCGACGCTCGCTACGTCGGACTGCTTTTATTGGTGTATTGCTCTCACCGACGCCGCAACCCGTCTTCCTCTTGCTTTCGTACATTCTTTCTTTTTTGTCATTGCACCGTTTTATTTATTTATTTATTTATTTATTTATTTATTTATTTATTTATTTATTTATTTTTTTGCTACGTATGACGAGGAAGAAGCTTGGCTTGCCGGTGACCTCCGGGGTAGAAGGCAAAGACTGTGGAAAGTATCCGCCGGAGCTGCTTAAGTTTCACGCAACCTTAATTGTGTGGAAAAGTGATGTTGTCGGAGGTGAGTTGAGTTGTGCTCCTACACCAATGGTTAGCACCCACCTTGGGGGGATTGGCCAATAAACGGGAAATTTCTAACGAAAACGGATATATATGAAATGTATGATTTGGAAAATTTGGGAATGATCAATATAAATTAATAATGGTACCTTACGAATTTAGATCAGAACTGTCTTGATTCAATCAAATTGTTTTTTTTCGACGGTGGAGAAGACCTTGTAAGATAATTTCCTAACGAGGAGGCTCCTAAAGAAACAACAGTTGAAATAGCCAGACCAAATTCAAATCGATTAAACGCTGCTTCGATTACGTCTTTCGTTAGTAAACGAAAGCGACTCGATGAAAAATGTCTTCATCTTCTCCTTTATTATTACTAAATCCAGTTTTGCTTACGCAAATTTCTCCGCTCTATGTAAAGAGAAACAAACCATGCACTTTATTTAATTGGACACCTATGCTGGTGAGCACAATGTCACGGGTTCGATTCCTAGACATGGCGACAGTTCTTAGAAGGAAGCAGACTGAGAGCATTTTATCAAATCGTCGGTGCCCGCTCAACAGACCTCGAGTGGTCGAAATCTAACAACCAATATCCGCCGCGGTGGCCGTCTCGTACCTCAAGAATAAATAACTTTGAAAGAAGCATGAATCAATCAATCAATTAATTATTTAATAATTATATATTGAAATCGACTGAAAGGAAAAAAATTCGGATGTCTCTTAAGGTTCAAAATAAAGTGAACGTGTGCGGTAATAGAAAAGATGCCTGTACTCCTGTTCAATACAACAGATCTACGGAAGCCAGCGAGACTCCTTGCAGTAGGTGCGTTCGCACAAAAAAAAAAAAAAGTTAAATGATTTTACCCCCCCGTAATGGGATTTTTTGTTGTTTTTAAACTGGGTAATAAATGAAGATGCTTTGTGCCTTAAAAATAAATAAAGCCCGTTATTTATACGCTTGTCAATAGGTCCCTCTGAATCGCTTAGAGTCTCTGATTTTGTATCGTGGCCTCCGCAATTTGTTCCGGCAGCGCGCAGCCGGCGCCAATCGCGGAGGCCGCGTTTGCAACGACGAAATTCAAGCGCGAGACGTGCCGGCTTACGCATTTTGCCGAGCCGAACTTCTTTCATAAATTAAACAGCGACCCACCTTATGTACGAAGCGGAGTATAAGTAATACTACGAACCGCGTTTGAAGAAGCAGTATTATCAACTTGCAGTTGCGTGAACAAATGAAGCACTCAAGCAAGAGAAGCAGTGTGTTAGAAGAAATTATTAGTGGTTTAATATCCCCCCTTTCATATTCTAGAATCAGCTCAAGGTTTTCAGGCATGCCGACAACACATTAGTAAGACATCGCGCAGTATAACCAACGTAAATAAGGAAACATAACCGAAGAAAGACAAGTAGTAACTACAACAGAAAAAGAAAATCCATGGTTCCCGATTAATGATGTCGTGACTACGACGTCGCCATCGTCGGTTAACAGCGCTATAATTTCGTTCCTTACCAAGGCAGCGTCAAAACTTCGATGGTTTTCCATCGTTGCGTGCGTCGGGGAGCACGCGGGCCTCATAAAATTGGAACCAGAGACCGCAACGTGGCCTTCGGTTCGTCTTGCAGTTCTTGCACCGTAAGCTATTTTTACTCGAGCGAAATTTCTGAGTCAGCCCTGGCGAGAGAAATACGAGCGCTACTCTTCATAACCTTGTGAGAACTTCATCCTGTCTCAGCTCGGAAAATAACGCGCTGACGAGAGAGAGGGCAGAAGACACATACGCCGTTTAAGTTTAAACTATATATGACAATAAATAAACTGTATACTCAATTCATTCGCAGAAAGCGACATGAAATATGGAAGTAGAGAAGCACATTAACGCGTCAAAAAATGGCTCCTGTATAAAAACTTCGTAGTGTTCTTCCCAAGCGACCGGGCAAGGCAGTTCACAATCACAACTGTGTGTCTACACTGCCTTAATTGGCTATAAATGTCTCGCAAAAAAAAAAAAAAACTCGAGGGCAGAGAGAATTATGCCATTTGAAGTGCTTAATAGCCGCGAAAAACAGCCTCCATCGAATGTCCGTCTTTCTAGTTTGCGCGTCGTTCGATTCGCCCTCGTCGACTGCCACTGGTTAATTAACCAGCGGCTCTTTTCCTAAATTAATGGGCCAAGGACACGTGCGTTAAAAAAATTAAGCAAAGAAAAAAAAACGAACGTTCTTTTTTTTTTTTCGAAATCGATGACGCAATAAGTCACTCGTTCAACTCTACTGAACTCCTGCTCGGTGAACTGTGTAAGGTTGCGAGCAACTTCGTTCATTCAGCAAAACGCCCCGGCATACGAGCGTGCATCTATCTCGCTCCATGCTGCAGTTTTACTTAATCGATATTTTTTTTTCTACAGTGTCATGACATGAGCGTTGCCCTGATGCTATAGAAAAAACAAAAACGCAAGATATCTGCCATGCAAGCGAGGTCTCAGCTTGCATCCAGCCCGTTTTTACTCTGGCATCACGCAATAAGGCTCGTGTGCGCTTAACTTATAGCAGACAAAGCAATACTACGCTGGGACGGAAAGAAGGCGAGAGAGTGTCCGTGGTCCGCAAGAGCGACGCTTGCGACACGCCGAAAAGTGCTCGGGCATTTTCTGCTGCTACTTGGGGAATGGTGGGGGGGGGGGGCAGCGGAGCTGCAATGCCTGCAGCATACGCGCCCGTTGCCACATTCCGCGGACGTCTCTGCGGGGCGCACAGATGAGCGGTGCAGCCAGTGCCTCGTGGAGAAGCCGCCCTAACGCCGGTAGTAGCGGGCGGTGGTCGAAACCAAAAGTAACACCCCCTCTCGACTACAGCTTCTCCCTCCCCCCCCCCCCCCCGTGTACGTCGACGCCCCTGAGAAGGTCAAAGGTCCGCGATAAGAAAGAGAACACATTTTTGTGCAACGAGTCAGACTGGGCACCCTCCTCGGACGTCCTTTCCTTCGATCTCTCGCGCGGTTGTAATTTTTCTTTCTTTCTTCCGATTCCCCCCGCGTTGTATTGTGTACTTGTTATTTTCTTTTTTTTTCTTTTGTGCGATCTTCCATCTAACCCAATGCGTGAGCTCTTCGCTTGGACAGGATGGGAAAAGCAAGAGAGCGGGAGGCAAAGAAGTCCCTACGAAACTCCCTCCGTCCCTCAACCGGAAGAAAAAAGGAAGAGGCACACACACACAAAAAGAAGCACCTTTATCGACGGCTGCTGCAGTAGACCGGCAGCACGCTTTTTCTTCCTAATGGCGGACTCGCTGCCCAGGAAACAACTCCTCCTCTGGCATCACCCTCGCGGCTTGCCCCATCATGCTCCTATAGCTATACCCCTTCCCGGCATGCCAACCCCCTACCCCACTTCGGCGCGATAAATAAATCCCCGCTTCCAAATTCGCTTATTTCTATATTTGTTTTTTTTCTCGCTACTTCACTCCCGGGGTACAACCACTTACGAGTCCTTAGTTATGCGCTCGAGTCTGTACTATAGGGTTGCGCGAAGAATCCGTACCGTTTTATTTAGAGTTTTTTTCTGCTCGCTTTCTCGCGGGCCTTCTTCGAAAAAAAACCCGCTTTTTATTCATTCGGCGCGTGTATTTCTTCTCGTTTCAGCGGTGTTCTCACTTGCGGCGAATTACCGTATACGAGACGTGCACTTTCGCCTGCGCTCACCCTCCCCCCTCCTTGCTTGCTTTAGTGGCCCGAAATTAGGCGCCATAAATAATTCCCTCCGTTCCTTGAAAGCTCGGGTCGCCTTCTTTCTCGTGGGAGAAGAACAAAAGAAAATGCTTAACGCACGGTAATCAGAGTGGTTCTTCGACTGAGACATGCACGTTATTATAAGCATAACGCTATATATGAGCCGTTTAATGCCCCAGGGGGGACAAATCTCTGCACCCCTTTGTTTTAATAAGGTTGTTTCTCTCTCTCTCCTGAGGAAAGTATATAACAGCTGCATCTTACCGGTATTTACCTACGGAGCAGAAACCTGGGAGCTTACAAAGAGCGTTCAATTTGAACTCCTTCGTTACCGTGTCCATAGGACAGTGGGTCACCGGTGACCCATACGCGCCACAAGCTATTTTTAAAATATGAGCGCTCCTATGGACTTGCAGCGCAATCTGTCGTATTCTCTAGGCACCAATCTTTCATTTTTTGCGTAGTTTGTATTTTTCCCGTGCGGCGGAGATTTAAGCGGCGGTTCCAATTGTGCGGTTCGCTCCGTCTGTTTACGAAGATGGCAGACGCTTTTGTTGCCGGTCCCTCACGCGAATGACGCCTCCTTTCTGGCGATTCTGTTGCATCTGGAAGCGATCATTTGGCTGCTTCTCTTTCACATGGATGCAAGAAGCCTTTTTTTTTTAATTACACAATTCCAGATTTACTTCTTTTATGTAGTAAACATACAATTGCAAATGTTCTTTCAAATTTGCAAGAAATGTTACCTTTAACGATTTTTTCTGCATATTAGTTTCCAAGTTCAGTTTTTTACACTTACACACGTCAAAAGTACATTTACTTAGCTTTCTTGATGTATTGCATTACAGTATAACCATTTTATTACTTATTACAAAAAAAATACCAACAAAAACCTCCTACGAAAAGTTGCCCATTTTCCCATGGTAACGAAAGAGTTAAACAGAGGACGACGCAGCGAGCAATGGAAAGGAAAATGGTAGGTGTAACCTTAAAGGGCCCCTCACCACCCCACGTTCAAAGTCGAGGGAGTGGTTTCTTCCTCGCCTTCACTACGCTTCCTAGAGGCGATATCTCCTCCTCGCCACTTATTTCTTAAAATCGCGTGAACAATATCAGCACTAAGCATTGAGCCTATCGAGATTTCGCGCTTGTCGGCTGCACGCTGTTATCGCCGCTTGCGCAGTCGCAAACACACAAAATGAAGTGAAATCAGTTGATCGCGCACGATTGTCATGCGAGACAAGGAAGAACGGATGGGCTGCTGCATGGCAAAGCAGTGCAGGAGACTAGTCCCATCTGATATTTCGCGTATATGGACCAATCGAGAGCATGTGCACTATAGACGTCGAGGGAATCACTCTTCATGCGTCACGAAGTGCGCCAGAAAGGCGAGAAACGTCAGGAGAAAATCATGCGCTTTTTTTTTTTTTTTTTTTTTTTTTTTTTTTTTTTTTTTTTTTTTTTTGCATTTGCAGAGGCTGTTGAGGGGCCCTTTAAGAGACAAGAAAAGAGCGGAGTGGCTCAGGGAACAAACGAGTGTTAGGGACAAATCTGATATTTTGAATTATTTCATCAAACGTCCCGTATCAACTGATCTTTTCGGTGAGGGTTCTCTCAGTGTTCTTGCGTTTCTCGAGTCGTGACTGAGCAACGTATTGACGGCTTTTTTTAAAAGTTCGTGCGCATTTTTGCCATATTCGATGCACTCGTGTATTTCGTGATATTTCGTTTGCATTGCCTTCACGGGCTCGATTTTTTTTCCTTTTTTTTTTGTACGAGGTTCTAGATGCGGGCACATCGCTGTTGTTTAGTTAACTATCATTGCTGTCGCGAGCACGCGAAGTTTCAAAGAAACTTACGTTAGATTCTACGATAAGAATATGGCAGTGTATCAGGGAATCGACAAGGTAATCCATGGTCAGCTACAAAAAGCAAAAAAAAAAAAAAACACGCTGAAGTACTTGTCTGGAATGCAAGATGTGTGCACTGATATGGTTAGATTGTCACGAACATAGTTCGACATGGTTCATTCATTGATTACTCCTGGTTCGTGTACTTGAGTTATTTTTTATTTGCAGATAGTGATCAATATTCGTGCCATTTCATATCTATCGGCAATGTATGCGTTCTTTTTTTTTAACATGCAACGTTATTCGGTGGGGTCAAAGTGCGCTCTGTGCCTTACTTGCTTTACTCTGCCGGCACTTCATGGAAATGGTATATGCGTCAAAGCAGCGTGCACGACAAGAACTACGCAAGCGCCGCGCGTTTGTATTTTGCTGAACGCTGCTTTTGGATGGGCCACCAGAGGTCAAAGGGTGTAATGTAAAAATGATGGGTCTTTTAGTGCCAAGGGGCAGAAAGCCTCGTTGCAATAAGCTTTCCAGCGCAAGAAACTACGTGACTCTGAGCGAGGGCAGAAGAAAGGGAGAAACGAATAAAGGGGGAAAATACTTGGTTCTTGTGTTCAGCGATGTTCAGATGGCGCATTTTATTAAAGTTTTGTAGGAGGACTAGGGAAGTAATGAAAAACAGAACAATCCGGAGGGTATAGCCATTCTTGAAGACAAAATGAAGGCCTTCTAAATTAAATGTGCGCTCGAGGCAATACCTAAATTGCGCTTTAACGAGGCTTCCATTCGTCGTGCGCTCTAAAAACGCGAGCACCAAGGTTCGATCCGAGAAAGAGCTCTATAAAGACGTCCACGCTGCAAAAGTTGGGATCCCTGTATTGATGAACAAGTCTGCCATTGATGGAATGTCAAGGAACAAACACATTTTTCCGCACATTCATTTGCTTTCCTTGTGGGGCTGTCCGAATAGCAGCCAAGTAGTCATTCGATTCCAAACACGCCATTTGCATTGTATGAATAAACAATAAAGGAAGAAATAAAACGTAAGGGAACACTAGATGTTCCTCGTTCATCAGCGTTTAATACATTTATTCTGAAGAAAAATAATTCTTGTCATCGCTGTCATTGGGCAGATTAGAGGCACTCTATCAGAATATGCGTACACATACATAGTCGCAGAGCATTGCACAATCGAATCAAGAAGTGGTACTACACGTGTGCAGTCATTTTAGCAACCGTGTGCTCGGCGGAGTGCTGTATACGTCAAACCACTTGAAGTACGCAGAACTAAGTTTATACGCCGTGGTTACGGTTTCGTCTTTAAGGAGACTGAAATGATACCATATTTAGCCTACCGCCACGCAGATGTAATAATCCTGCATCAGATGGTTCGCGAAGTGTTAGAAACGCCACGGTTCCTTCAGGTTGCAACGATCACACTGCTGGTCTTGACTTATAAGCTAAGCGTATATTCGGTTAACGCGCTCAAATAGAATTTCCTCTCCCGACGCGGCGTTTAACAAGAAATAATTATCGTTATGAGACGCGTTCATGTTTGCCATTTGCACGCGAGTACCCTGAGCACACGAAACAGCCACTAGCCTGAAGATGTCCATGGAATGAAATAAGTACCGGAACGCTTGACACAAAGGAAAAAAAAAAGGGGGGGGGGGGGGTGTAGAATATGGAGGATATGGTAGCTTGCAGAATACATCCCAAGGGGTGTGCTATGTAACCGAGCTCTCTCATAGGTCACCTCCTAAACACTGCTGTCTCTCCAGCGGGTTATCAAGGCGCACAGCAAGTGCGAAGTGCGTTCTCAGGTTAACCAATACATTGAACGTGCAGCATCCAGTTTCCATTGATATAACCATGGACCTCCCAGTGCGCTCATGGCATTTCTCGTCAAGCAGAAAGAGGCGCAACTCAGCGATGCGGCGAACCACTCTCGATTTCGCGCCAGGAGAACGCGCGTGAACGTGTCGTGCTTTCATTGGTGTGTGCGTGTCGGGCGAAGAGGCTGACAGCAGCGTTGGGGCCCTACGCTCGGGCGCAGCGTTGTCAGAGCCCCGCGACGTTTGTTTGCGTGCTTTGACGAAATAACGGGCCAGGGGAGGCTGGGCCTTTGTTCGTCGGCAAGCTCCGGTCACCACTCTCTTGTTTGTCTGCCTCGAAGTCTACGCTTCGCGGCCGCATGTTGCGAGAAACTGTTCCCGTGCCCAAGAGCCCCGCTCTCTTCAGGCGTGATAGAAGATATCGGCGGCGGCTGCCACGCTGTGCGGACAGGATGCGACGAGAGCGGATGGTGGTAGCGGAGGGGGGGGTTAGACACAAACGTGGCGTGTCGTGCTTCCTTTTGTGTACGGCGGCTTCAGCACCGAGTACGCGAGCCGGTGGACGGCGGGGAGGTCCGTGCGCGCCTGTGCGAGACGTGGGCGGCCAAGAGACAAACGGCTCCTCTGCGAGCGGGGCCAAAACAGCGCGTGTGCACGGAGCTGTTGGTGGACGCCGCGCGGTCCTCCCTCGTTAACGCTTCTCCGAAGGTCTCCTAATTTCCTGCCGCCTCGAGGCTCTTCCGGGCCGTGTCACGCTGATGGGCGGTGGGATGCAGTGACTGAAGAAAAAGAAAAGCCGGAAAGCAGAAGCCATTTTAACAAAGCGAACAGCGGGGGGGGGGGGGGGGGGGGCAGGGTTGTCCCGAGGGTGTACATAATATTCGGCGCGAGTCCAAGTTCGTTTCTCCGGTAGGAGTCGTGCTTCGTGCCCATCTGTGCCACCACTTAGCTCGGAGAGCGCACGTTTAGCTCCCTTCCGCATATTTACTTTCTTTTCTGCAGTGGGACAGACGGTGTCTCACATAAAAAAACATGAGTTCGCGATGGAGATTTCCCTTTGAAGTTCGAACACATACACGAACAGAAATTTGAGCAGGTTGAGGTCACTGCCGTTTGCTTCTTCAATTTATTTATTTATTTTTTTTTGTTCTTCACGCGAGTATCCCTCATACGTGGCGTTCTTCAAAGACTTTCGTCTCCTCTTTTCCGTCTCTCTCTAACCCACTGGCGTTCTATATAAGGCATCGCTACGCGATAGAGGCGCAGCTTTCACATTCCGCTCTTGTCCTTGGGAATGGGACCGTCGCGAGAGCAGCCAAAGACGCGCGGCGCATAACGGCGTGGCGAAGCAAGCTGCTCCTATCCCACGGGCCTCTACAATAGGCGCGCAGTTACTCCGGCGCCAAAGTTTTATCGGGATCCCCCGGGGAGCTTGTAACCGAAACGCGATTTTCTTGTTCGCTCCGGTGGCGAGCTTGCTGTTGACCATCCGGAGGAACCCGCTCGCATACAAGCGCGAGCAGAGAGGGGGGGGGGGGGGGTTGAGCGCCGCTGGCCTACCCGGGCTGCTCTGGCGGCGCGTTTTAGAGGCCCGGATTTAGTTGTCGGATGTTTATTATGCTTCTTTACGACCTCCCGTCCCCTCGCCCACCCCTTTTCCTTCCCGGCTCTCTCTCGCGCGTGCGTGCGGGTGGCCACCCATTCCGCGCTCCTTTCTTTACAGCCAGCGCGGCAGAGGTTTCTGGCCGTTTCCATGGCCATCTTCTCTTTCAAAATTTACGCTCATTCTGTGCGCCTCCCGGAGAAGAGCGGCCGACGTTCGGAAGGCAGGGAGTGTACGTGTGTCTTGATCTTTGGCGCAGGCGCACAACAGATGCGATAGCGACCGGAGGCAATTTGAGACGGTGATCGTAAGACACACGCACAATATAGCCGCGTGCACCGCAAGGTCTGCGGCCGGCCACCAGCCAGCCGCTACCGGCGGCCATTTTCTTTCGCTTTTATTCCCTCGCAACGGCTCGCTTCATTGCTCCCTTTTCTACGGGGCAGATTGCGGGCGCAGATTCCGGCGATGGTCGTATAATGCGTCCCACTTGCGGCTCGCGATATGGACTACTATGTATTTGCGGTGTGCTATGTAGCGTATTATGTCGCTCGTAGAGAGCGCGAGCGCACCGTTACCAAACGGCTGCGCGTTCCGGCCCGCTGGATGGGCTATACAGAAAAACCTCGGGCGCCTATCTCACGATCGATTATTGCGCACATATATACACGGCGCTTCCTTAGCGTACCATCGGTGGCGGCACTGACAACGACGGAGGTCTGGAAATTTCGCACAAAACTGGCATCCGCTTGCAGCGTCGCGGACTTACCCAAAGTAAGTGTAACCTAACCGCTCAGTCACTTGTTCAGTTTATTTTTTTATCTCTCTCTCATCCCCACTATGTAAAAAAGTATATATATATATATATATATATATATATATATATATATATATATATATAGATTATGAAGAGTCTGGCTTCGGTTGCCGTTGAACAAAATAGGAAAAAAATATATACGCCTCTAAAAAACTGTTTATTGGTGACGTTTCGATCGGAGACCGTCTTGATGAAGATCGGTCTCCGATCGAAACGTCACCAATAAACAGTTTTTTAGAGGCGTGTATATATATATATATATATATATATATATATATATATATATATATATATATATATATATATATATATATATATATATATATATATATATATATATATATATATATATATATATATATATATATATATATATATATATATATATATATATATATATATATATATATATATATATATATATATATATATATCCACGGTGTGTTCCTGGTTCGGCGATATTGAGGCAGTTTCTTTATATATTTAGCGAAGTGTTGCTCGCCGGCTGTTGCATTGATTCCAGGCTCTTGGTTGCGGTCGATACGGTATATTCGAGTAAATACTGTATAAGGTGCGCTGAACTGTTGGTGAATTCGAAAGAGAACGCATAGATGGCTAGATAAGAGAGAGCGACGATATTGTTCTGAGTAAACTGGACGCAATTGTGGTGTCTATTTCGTTTCTAAATGCCCTTGTACGCAACGCACGGCATTTGCTTCACTTCAGAATTGCCATCGCGGTGAAGCAGCATCATTCCCCCAAACATTATTCGCGCACTCATATCGTCATACATATGCAGTAACAAAGCATTCCAAGAGCACTGGTTAGCTAACTTTTTCCTGTAGTATTACGTGCCAAAACCTCCGAGTTCATATTGAGGCACGGCGTTGTGTAGGGGCTCCGAACTTTTTTTTTTTTTTGGCTCCGTGGAGTTCTTTAACTTACAACTAAATCTAAGTACACGGGTGTTTTTGCATTTTGCTCCCATTGAAATGCGGCAGCCGTGACCGGGCTTCGAACCCGCGTGCTCGAGCATAGCATTCCAACATCTCAAGTTCAAGTTTAAATTCGTCTATTTTCAGATATTAGTACAGAAACAGAACAACGGGGAGGATAAATATACAGGAGGTCCGAAAGCACTAGGCTGCAATAAAAATTACCCTAATTAGCAGAAGGAATGAACGAACGAATGAATAAATTAATAACTTTATTAAAGGCTAGTTCCGGCAGTTTCCTTCGGGTGGGGCGCGGGGAATAGGGGATTAACCTCGGTCCCATTCCACCCTAACAGCAATATTACAAGAAAACATAAGATTTGAAAGAGCAACAGTAAATCAGTTATAGGTAAACAAAAATGGAACAACAAACAATATTATTGAAGCAAAATAATATACATGCAGCAGTCCAGCAAATAGAATACAATTATTTTTTTAATAAACTGATCGTAGATCAGTGTTTGATGTGGGATGGTGATGATCCATAAAGATAAAGCAAAAAATAAAATAAGCAGTGTGACAACCGTAGTTATTACGGATAGCAGGTAGTAAAAAAGTCCTTTTGAAGCAAGTCTAGTTAGGTTATAGTTACAAAGGGCATCAGGGCAAAAAACACTTGATGGGACAAGATGCATGAATGACTTGAATAGCGTAATGGTGAGATGATATTTGAATAAACTAGCAATACGAAGTATATCAAAGTTGTGAAGTAATAATGATGCACTACTGCGATATAAACTGTAAGTTATTATTCTAATGGACCAATTGGGCCTGAATATGCTGAATGGGAGATAAATGGGTTAGGTAGGTTTGCCCCATGTAGTGATACAATAAATAATGTGACTTCGCATGAAATCTTAGTATAATTTGATTAAAGTCGAAGTGTTAAAATAGTTACGTCCTCTGATTAAAATTCTAATACCCATTGCCAGTTTTTTTTTTTTCGTAAGTGCGCGACATGGTTAGAATATAATAGGTTGATATCAAGAATAACTTCTAAGAAAGCGCATTCATTGTCAGGAGCAATGAGTACATCATTTAGTATGATAGTGACTTGGGAGGGAAGAACTTTGTTCATTTGAGCGGAATATCATGAACTTGGTTTTCGTAGGGTCAATACTGAGGGAGTTACAACGGTCCCAGGTTAAAAGGCTATTTAGATCTTTCTGTAAGTTTAGCGTCCAAGAGTGAATGGAATTTATCAGATGCGGGTATGACAGTGTCATCATCATAAAGAGGTTCAGAGTTAGTAACCGTTTGAGGAAGGTCATTCATGTAAATAAACAATAAAAGCGGGCCAAGAATGGACCCTTGAGAGACGCCTTGATTGGTTGTCAAACAGTTTGATGCCTCAGCCGCAAGCTATACCTCGGTGGATAAGACTAGTGAGCTGTCACGCACAATGAAACACTTACAACGCATCCTTCCTAAAAAAAATAACCCTGAGAATTTGGAGATCCTCTTCTATTGCTATTTCTAGTTGGGGGGGGGGGGGGGAAGAAAAAAAAAAGACATGATCTCTCCGTTCCTTTTGGTTATTGATGGAAAACGGCACACTAAAGCGTATACGGAAACAGTTTGATAGTACCACTTTCGTTCTTTTCTTTCTTTTTTGTTCCTTTTTCTCGCCTTTCGGGAATGCTCTTTTTCGGCAGTCCATTCATTAGAGAATGCGAAAGCCGGCAAGGGGAAAACAGGACGGAAGGTGGTCCTCGCTGCCTGCGCGGAAGTTGATTAGCTTAATTACAGAATGAACGTGTCCGCTGTTCGTTTGTTCTCACACTGCATTAACACGCGTTTCACGTTTATTTAGTTATTGCATTCCGCATAGTGATTGGCCCCTTGTTGCTGTGGGTCTCTCGCTATTTTTTTTTTTATCATGCCGTAAGAATCAGCGCATGTAACGTCACGAAACTAAGGAAACAAATCAACAGGGCGCCGTCTTGTAATTAAGTCAGCACACAGAACGGCTCAGCTTGAAGGGAAGGCGTGACATATAATGGAGAACGTGCGTGGAAACAGCTCCTAGATGGCTCTTCATCTTCTTCCTCTTTCTTTTTTGTTCATACACAGAAAACACCGTAAGGCGCCATTAAGAGCGTTCTGTTTCGCGCTCTTCTTTGCTGCTGTGCGATTACATTCTGTTTTGTGCTCGGCAAGCTCAGCGGCTAAAGTGTTCTGCTTCTAAATACAAAGTTGTGGGTTCGGTTCTATGTGAGTCTAGCTCGCAAAAACACTAGTGCAGTTAGGTTGAGAGGCAGGTTAAAGAGCATCAAGAGGCAAAAAAATAATCCGCTGTGGGGCATTTTTTCATAGTTGCATTGTTGCTCTGGCATAATCAATCAATCAATCAATCAATCAATCAATCAATCAATCAATCAATCAATCAATCAATCAATCAATCAATCAATCAATCAATCAATCAATCAATCAATCAATCAATCAATCAATTCGCGACTCCCTGACCACCTGCTATGCGTTTTCAACGCCAGGGACAACTTCATTGTGCTATCTAGTAGCTAGATGCTAGCTAGTAGCTGTATTAGTAGCATCCGTACAATCAAAAGGTATCGCTGCCAGTGCACTGAAATATTGGCTTGTCACGCAGTGACGGCAACAGTTCCGATTGCTCAGGAGTACCCAGTCACTACTAAATACATTGCAAGTGCTAGAAGAGCCAAGAAGGAGTGTTCGGTATGGCTAGTTTGTTTTGCATCGAGACACAGACTGGCTGAGACACACGCAAAAAAAAAAACACTCAAGGAAAATGTAGATACGAACAGTAGAAGCGCGCCGCCGTGGTGATCAGACCTTGATGATTTCTCTTTCTCCGGTGTCTCTAGATCGAGATACAATGATTGTGCAATCAAATTTTAGATTACCTTCGCACCCGCTGCAACGAGTAGCCAAGTTTATAGGGTGACTGATCTGCTGACAATAATAGTGATGTTAATGCAGTCGCGTGTTGATGCACCTGCCAGTTTGCCATAAGCACTTTTTACCGCAAGAAAATGGAGCACAATATACTACTTCTTTTCCGCGTTGTACAAACATGCTTGAGAAGGTGACATTGCAAGCAAAATTTTTCGTCTTCTGGTGGTCGCTCATACTGTGACAAAGATCATGGGTATGCCATGCCTGTTAGCAATCTTTTTTCAGTTCATGCGACCCCTTGTGAATACAGTTGTTCTATTGGTACCTTTGCTTCCTTTATTTATTATTTTTTTTTGTATCTCAGTATAGCGCGCTCTGTTTCTTGGAGATTGTAAGTAGTCGGAGCACACATCAAGCGCCTTGCTGCGACTTCGCACCGCCTCTCCTCGCCGCCAGATACTGGCTCACAGCGACTACCGCCGTGTAGATCAATGGCGCAGCCAGGGAGAAAGGGGGAGGGGGGGTTGTTCAAACTCCAAGAAAATTTTTCAATTTTGCATGCGTATGCGTACACAGGCACACATACAAATGAACGCACGAGCATACATAAAGTATGGTTTAACCCTCCCCTTCCCTCAAAAAATTTCTGGCTACGCTACTGGAGCCATATAATAAATCCCGCTTAGAGATTGCCGGCACATCCTTATTGTTTGACTTGACCACAAGTTCGACATTTAGTACCAGAAATTCAGAGGAAAGCAGTATTCTCGTCGCCATCTTTCAAGGCAGATGTATCTCTAGCAATATCGCATCGCACATTTCAAGACCATTAAGAACTTCACTGAGGTCTCGACAACCGTCAACAGGTTTTCAAGAGCTATGATCTTCCCATCGAAAGTCATCACTTTTCAGTGTAGGTCGACTGACAGAACAACGCCTGCTGCTCCGGTATTCGATACTCTTCACAGAGAACTAGAGCTAAAAGGAAGAGCCTTTGGAGATACCACAGGGCAGTCATGCGATGCCTGCAATGCAGACTACGGTGTGAACCACGAGACCGGTATGGTGTGGGAAATCAAACGGCCGCGCATTGCCACCGACTAGAATAGGAAGGGCAGACTCCGTAGTTCTCAGCGCGCACTGACATGCCACAGCGTGCGCTGTCGATGGCGTCGTTTATCTCCGCCAGCTTGCACCGTCCGGCGGCGGCTCGAAAAATCTGAGCTCGCAATCTGCCTGGGCGAACAGAGCGCGCGCTACGCGCCCGAACGCGCCGCCGGGAACCTAATCGAGGAAACCGGGACTCGACTGCGCCCGGTCTAATTAGCTCACCGGGCTGCTAATGATTGCAACATGAAGTCACTGATTTGAACTGAGATCCTGTTTAATCCGCGTTTGCATAGGAACCTCCGACGAACTTCCCTTTGCGTTCGCAGCCCGTTTGCGAGGGCGCGTCGCCTGGCCGAGAACCCGGCTTGGTTGCAGCGCACCGACGCACGTTAGAAACGATGCGCACAAACGCACACGCGCCTGCGAGGGCCTAATGAGGAAGTTGCCATGGCTAACTCGCACAACTTCTCTAAACGCACGGTGATCGCGTTCTGGGGGTTCGGACTGTGTGCCGACGGCTACCTAAATAGGGCGTCGGTTATTTGAACGGTTCGTTGCTGCTCGGGCACTGTACTTGAGGCCTTAACCATTTGAGATTTTACGCTAGGGATTCAATAAGGCTACCTCCGGTGGCCTTTTGTAACTACAGTGCCGCAGTTCTTGAAGACAACGTCTTACGGTATCTCCTCAACCCCACCTCTGTATAGGAGTGTGCCCGATTCCTGACCGAATTAGACTACCGTGTTTAAGCGCATACCACCAGCACTGGCTAATGACGGCTCAAAGGCGGCTAATGTCGACTAACTTTGGCCATCCGTTGTTATAGCAGTACGAAGTCTTAATTCAATCTCATTTCAATGATTCTGTTGTCCGCCCAACCCCCCCCCCCCCCCCCTACGTTTTTTTTTGTTTTTACATGTCAGAGTGGGATACGTGAGCATAAAGTAAAGATAACAACTCTTGTGTTGTGCACCTTGAAACCACAATATGATTATGAGGTACACCATAGTGGGGAACACCGGATTGATTCAGACAACCGGGCGTTCTTTAACGTTCACCCAAGTATGAGCAGCAGATGTTTTTTTTTTCTGTTTTTTTTTTTTTGCATTTTCCTTTCATCGAAAAGCGACAACCCTGGCGGGGAATCGAACCAGTGTTGTACACGTTCCTCTAAAGCAGGAACGAAAGCTCGTTCCTCGTTCCTTCCGAATTTCGGAACGAGTTCCCGTTACAAGTTCCTCAAATGCAAAAGGAACTCGTTACAGTTACATTTCCTAAATTGGAACGTGTCGTTACATTAACGTTACATTTGAGTTTTTAATAAATATATAGTGTCGGATAATCCTGCGGCGAAATAAAGTGAGGAATTTAAAGCTCCCATCGAGCTACATATATCAAACGAACTGAACATTGCCGACAGCAGGTTATACATAGGTAAAGAAATCTAAAGATACGCTAGCTCCTAGACAAATTTTTTCGAGACCGCCGGCCTTACTACATACATGTAACTGCAACTTTTCTACTCGTCTTTTTTGAAGTCCAACACATGTGGCACTTTTCAACGTCGGTTTTCAAAGGCGCAGTCAGGATACTGCATTTCACATATTCAAAAAGAAATCACCATCAATGCGCAAATATAAGTTAATATTTTGCACAGGAAATCGTATCGAAAGGGACAATGCTTAGGCGTTTAATGAGTTCTGATTCAATATTTCAGTGTGAGCAGAAAAAAATGTTCAGGATACACATTTGCGCCTTATTAAAGTCCCCGGTTCACAGTCAGCGAACATATTTCTGCATATTTCGTCATCTGCCTTTCTATCTTTTGCTTTCTTTCTTGCCTTTAGTTCTCTATATTTTTCTCTTTCTCTGTATTTATATTTTTTCGCTGTCTCTCTTTCTCTCTGTGTGTGCGTTCACACGCCTTCTATCTTTTTTCCTTTTCTCTCTATACTCGTTTTCCTCTCCTTCTTTCCCTCCTCCTCACCATCATTTCTACTTCCCACCCCCTTGATATACTGCACTATATAGAAGGACATGCTATACACTTCTAGCGTGCGTGCGTGTTCCAGAACAATGCATAGCCAATAATTTCCTCAACATCCTACTTCATTAGCATATGGTCGCTCAGCTAAGAGATGTATACGAACAAATGGAATGTCAGCCAGAATGGTATATTGCATTGGTGAGGTGTTTATCCTTACCACCGTTATAGTGTAAATGGGAAATGGCAGTTCTTTGATGTATTCGTTCTAGAGATGAATGTGAATTCTTCAGTCCTATATGTTCGTCGTTGGGTCGCCATACGAGCAAAATGAACATATTAGTTCTCTGTCTGTACTGAATTGCTTCAAAGTGCCCTATGTTGAATAAATACCATGAAAGGAAAAAAAGAACTAGATAGCCGAGTGGTTACGACGCTCGCCTTCAGATCGTGGATAGGCGGTGTTGCATCTCGCCTCGCCGAAAACATTTTGTAGCCATGAATTTCTCTCTTTCTCTATATCCCTTCATTTCGCTCTCTCTCTACTCGTTCTCTCACCCCATCAGAGTTATTGCATCCCGCGCCGGACAAATCAGCGCTCGTGTTCTGGTAGAGAAGCGGAAGAGGATGGCGATGACGAAGAGAGTGCGTGCGGGTTCATGATGATGATAATTTTCTTTCTACGACACACGGAAACCTCGAGCATAACACCTCTGCTGTAAAAAAATCAACTTTTCCTCCCGCACGTGGTCAGTAACGGCGTCTTTCGTTTTCCTGCACCCCCCGGCGGGCGCCTTGAAGTAAAAACCGGTTTGCATCGTAGTCACGTGGTGGGCGAGTTCTACATTTTCGCGCCTCATACGCTCGCCCATCCGCCCTGTTTTGCATGATGTGCTGCGTGCGTGCGCCTGTTGAATGCCGTGGAAACGTTTACAGAAGGTACGCCGTTCCCTCTGCCGTTCCTGCTTAAACGTAACGAGTTACCGTTACAGTTCCACGATCCTGAATGGAACGGTGGCGTTCCTCCGTTCCTGCCAAAAGGAACTAGTTCCGGGAACGTCGTTCCTTGGAACGCCGTTCCGCACAACACTGAATCGAACCCACGTCGTCCATTTTAGCAGTCCTACACCCAAACCGCTAAGCTACCATAACAAGGTATGAGCTCCCCATGGTGAAAATGAACTGTAAAATTGGTTGAAAAGACAAAAGCGCACGACAGACTAATTGAGAAATACAGGTTCGTTTGAACACCGCGAGGGTGATTTCGTCGAGCATGTTTACTCCGCTTTCTCAAGAGTACATTCGGTAATAGCGTCGTGGTAAGCTGCAGAACTGATGCTTAGCCCGCAAGCAGCCTTAACAAAGGTCTTTCCTCTCGAGCCAGTGCCCCGTGGGCAGCTTCTTCCAAGGCAGCAGTAATGAAAGGAGGCCGGGAAGACTTGCTCCGAGAACGCCCGGACAATGTCCGTAAGTAGGCGAAAAGCCCGCGACGCCCTTCGCTTGGGCGGCCTCATTGATTGGCCGTGTGGCCCAAGTGGCGGTGCCCGGATCTCGCCTGAGCACACAAGAGAGGCCTTTGCTCGGCCGGACGGCTTTGTGCGGCCTTCTTTCTCCCCTTCCAGCGGCAGATTGGTCATATCAGCCGCACGAAGACCCAGGGACCGCTCAATTATTCACCCTGGGCTGCGCCGAGGGTCCGCAGGCCCATAACGGCCTCTGCGACCATGGCGACAGCAGCTAGAGAGCCTAATCGGCCGGCTGGCCCTAAAGAGCGCGGGAGCCCCCCGGTCGCCTGACCGGACCTGCCCCGGGTTCGCTTTGCGGTTTGTCGGCAACAGATTTCCGCACGCCGGGTGTCTGCGCCGATGAAGAGGCGACGTTAGGCCGCTTCACTCAGCCGCAAGGGTCACCTTGCCTGTCTGCTCGTCTAGTTTAGGTACAGCGGCATTGTTTTCTCATCCATTTTCTGGGACATACACGCGTGAACGAATGTAGTTGCTGTTTTGAATACACCGGAGCATGTTCAAGAAGTGCGCGTACTCGAAGTCTCCTGCTTTAAAAACTCACTCTTGCAGAAATGTACCAAACTAATTGTTTACGAAATCGATCCGTATAATAGTGCAGAAGAGGTAATACGTCATAGGGGACGTACTATAGCGCGTCTCATAACACCAAGTGCCTTCATAAGCACGAACAGTTTTTTTTTCTTCTAGTAGAGGAGCTGGCGTGTTCGTAACGCCCGATTGCTGCGCAGCTTCGAGAGACAAAGCAGATCAGAAGGAGGCGGCGCCTAGGATGACAGGCGGAGAAGACTACACGAATCAGAAAAAAGAGAAAGAAACGTAGGGTGAATCTTGCTTGGGATTTCGAACACACCTCGTGTGTCGATAGCCTCGCCCAGACGTTCCGGTTTCCTGTAAGTACGGTTGGTGCCTGTTTGCTTTTGGTTCGTGTTCTAAAGAAACGGCATATGAAGGCCCAGTGGGAGGGAAATAAAGGAAGGAAAGAACTACGAAAGGCTGGTCCACAAAAGGGGGGTTGGTGGAAAAGTTGAATGGGGTCACCGGATGAGCAAGCCTTGCTGGTCGACAAAGAGCCAAGGGGAGAAGGGCCGGCTCGAAAGGCACCAAACGGGATCCATATTTTGCGGCCTTCCCTTCTTCACCCGTCTTCCCTCTCTCTCAGTGGCTTCTCTCCGGTCCGGTTGGCATTTTAGCGTGAACCGTGACGTCACTGAAGCACGATTACTTTACAGTAAAGAAAAAAAAGCTTTCCCCCCCCGGCTGTTGTCTCCTGTTTTGCTTCTGCATCGCGCGCACGCTCCGTGGAGCAAGTGCGTCCGTCCCCCTCTCCGAAGCGGCGTTTTGTGTGCAGAGTCGGGCTCGCGCTCCTTGGCTGCGTGCCAGCGGATGACGCTGCTGATTTATGCCCGCCCAGTTTCTCGACGGCAGCACGCCGCGACACTTGGCCGGCTTTCAATGATTGGCGAACACGCAATATCCACGCAAATGGGGAAGCGAAGAGATAAAGGAAAGTTCAGAATGAAAAGGAACAACGACAACGCTCGTAGAGCGCGACGATGCGAAGCGGCGAAAAGAAATTCGAGTTTGACAGAGCCGGCCCTGATTCCCGGAAGAAGAGTGGCAGATTCGATACAAAGACGAGAAATGGCCTCGCAAGGATGAATAAAAAAAAATGAAAAAAAAAGAACGATGGAGAGGAAAATATTTAAGCAGCAAAGCAAACAATTCTAAGCACCCCGTAACTGCTGCCGCCTTTTCAGACTACAACTACTGCCGATGTTTGTGCAAGTTCAGTCATAAGAAGGCGCCGTGGCGCATTTTTTTTTTTTACTTGTTTGCTTCGTTTCCTTCCATTTCGAAGACATCTCCCGTTTCAAATCAGCTTTTCCCCGAGTGCGCGCGGCCCGGTCCTCAAATCAGGGCTGTACACAAAGACGTCCGAACGACATTTAAAGGCGGAGGAAGCGAGGCACGCGAACGACAAATGAGAACATTTCACGCGCGGCGAAGCTATGCGTCCTCCACTCCAGTGGCTGCCAAAAGGTAATCCTCGAGGAGCACTGCGAGTGGCGTGGATGGCGGCGTTTTGTAATTCGCGACCCTCGCAGTTGCGCGCGCGCCTGGCTTCGCCGATCCTAAATGACCTGCGGCAATTGAACGCGACGCGCACGCGCTGCTGCGTGCGCGAAGTCGGCGGAGAGGCTTTATTGGCACACCTGCGCGCTCCCCCGCCAAAACGCCTGGGTCGTGGAACGAGCCCTCGATCCCCACGAGCCGAACTCCTAATGCAAAGCTTGCATGGATCGAGCTCCGCATCTAAACTTGTTAAGGTTACGCCTAACTTGCATTATCAGCTCCTGGGGGACAGGCTCCGTGAAGCTTAGACGAATTTAGAAAGCTCGCAGGAGTAGAGAAGGAAGGACCGCCTGCTGTGTTGTGCTAGCACCTGTGAACTTTGTTTAATCTCAGCGTTTATGTCTGCAGAAGTTTGTTAATGTGGAGTGTTTAACACTGCAGTGCATTGACCAGATTTTTTCAAGTTCTTGCGACCGAGCAAGAATGAATAATCTTGACCTCAGTCATCTCTTGTCAGCGCGGCCAGCAGAGGGTCTGCGGATGTGGCGCCGTGACAGCTCATGGCGAGCGAACACTACCGGCAAGCGCGCAATAAATACAGACCCATCGCCATCGGGATCAATCGTTCCGGCGACAAAATATGGCTGCCGCATACAAGCGCAGAAAAATTCAGGTCAATTCAGGTCAAATTCAGGACACGTCAACGGCGAAAGAGAGAAGGAAGGGTAGGCATGGAGCTTGATATCATAACCAAAGCTGGCGTAATATATCTTGAACAAGCAAGATAAACTGTTATGTACTTTGACATTAATATTGATCGCGATATAACACAAAGTGATGTTTGCCGCTGTGATAACACAAAGTGCTAACTACGCGAACAAACCAGCTTTGTATTTCGTCTTATGGGGTACGATCTGATTGCGTTACTTGCATTTCGTTTTTACCCCAGGTGAAGCCTATACTTCGACTATTGTTTCCCTCTATCTTTATTTGGGAATTTCGATATGTAAAAAAAAAAAAAATTAGCACTGGCTTAGCTCGGCTAAGCCAGGATATACGTAGCGTCCTGGCGACGCCCCTTTGCTAGACGTTCCTCCCTTTGCTCTGTTGTCTCCGCCGCACGTTTAGCCTTCTTCCGTGCGTTGTACCTACGCTCAACTGCTAATTGCCAGGTAGCTACTTCGAGATCCGATGAGTTAAGCTTCTCCGCTTCTCTGCGCCGCTTAGCAGCATTTGCGCTCTCCTTATCCATGGCTATACCACACTGGCAAACGCCAGCCAGCCGGTCTGACAACTGGTTAGCCTACCTGTCCTTCCGTTTTTCTTTTTCCTCTTCCCCCTCCCCGCTATATGTATACCCCCCACTAATGTCTACGCATGCGCGCAAAATGAGAGGCGCTATCAAGCGGCTCCGGTGCAGCGTCAGACGGCCACTGCGCAACGGAGGCGGACAGCTGGTGCCCGCGCCGGCGCCAGTGCGTCTGCCACCAGTAGCGTAGCCAGAAATTTTTTTCGGGGGGGGGGGGGGGTTCAACCATACTTTATGTATGTTTGTGCGTGCGTTTGTATGTGTGCGTGCATATATACGCAAGCAAAACTGAAAAATTTCGGGGGGGGGGGGTTCGACCCCCCAACCCCCCCCCCCCCCTTGGCTACGCCACTGTCTGCCACGGCTATGACGTCACTCCTCTGGAGTGCGCAGACCGGGGAGGCGCGCGCGGTGGTGACCGCTCCGGTGCGCCGTGTGACGTCACTGCTCCTCGTGCATGCGCACCACGGCTCTCGGACTGCCACGCGAAACTGCTCTAGCTCGGCCAGTGTAGCTAACGCTACAAAATAATTTATCCGATGTCTGTTATACTACACTAGCATTTCTATTAGAGTTGCTGCCACTAGCAATACTCTTACGTAAAGTTACTTACGTTGCAGGACTTAGTTATTCTACTGGAAAGCACGCTTCACAGGAACAACAAGCACGCGCACACGCATATAATATATAAATGGAGGAAGTCATTTCACTCTGCGTTCTGAAAACAACTTAAAGGGGCCCTCTAACGCTTCAAAACATCGGTGATGACCGCATCAACACGTAGTGGCGCTCGCGAGAACTATTGCGGGCGGAAATGACGATGAATGGACCAGGCCTGTGATTGGATAAATGTAATGTTAGATGTAATTGCGGCGTTGCATCAAAATAAAGAATATTATTCCATTTCTTTTTTTCTTTAGCGTACTTTTTCACTGAACGCGGAATAGACTAAAGCTCTCCGAACTTTTCAACTTGAAAACTGCAGCGCCGCGAGAGAATGCGCAGAACGCCACGGTACTGAAGGAAACGCGCCGGGAACGCTCCAGGCGCCGTTGTTTGAAGAAACTGAATGTAAGAGCGTTGACAGAGACGTCGTCGCAACAAGATAGATCACTAAAACTACAAAAAATTATAGAGGCGTTCGCGAGCTGCCTTGTTTCGCACGTGCGGTTCACTCTTCAAGCACCACATTTTTTGTTACCTTCGCAACGGCGTCTCAATACGTTGGAATTAACGGGCAATATGACATGCAAGCTTCCGGTACGTAAGAGCTTTCAGTTCATTTCATTGGCGAATCATCCGACGTCACAGGGTGAAAGAAACGTGGTCAGGTGACCCCGCCAAAAATCGAGTTGAGGGCAGGCGTCCATTTTATTGTATTTTGAATTGTCTAGGCTGAATAACTTCGGAATGCGTGCCCCTATCACTGCCGTTTTTGCTGCACTAATTTCTTCAGCCTTCAGTCTACGCAACCCGCTAGTAAAATATGTAAAACAATGAGATCTTGAAAAGTGTTGGAGGGCCCCTTTAACTGTAAGAGTAATTTTTTTGCGCATTATGGCTGCCTCACAGAAAACAATGCTTTACAGGGGCAGGCGGAAACAATAATCGGCAGAAGCCAGGCTCGGCATTATGTAGAGATTCCTTCCACGCCATTATTTTCCCACTTTTAAATGCGAAGCATTTCTTAGCCGAACTTCGGCGACTTTGAGCGTATCTATCTATCTAGCTATCTATCTAGCCGCCTGCGACTTTGTGCTCTCCTGCCCCTATCGTTAATGGGATTTATACCAAATTTAGTATGGCGTAACATGACTGCATGACGAGCATAACTGGCTGGTCATATCATGAAAATCATGACTAACTTGTCCTGAAAAGTATGATTTACATGCCACGCTCATTGCGCGCACGCGGCCGTTTCGTTAGCTTGATATACACCAAATTTGGGATTAAGTGACGTGACTGTATGACGAACATAAATTACAAGTGGTAATATAGAAATCATGACTTGCATGCCACGCTCATGGGGCGCACGCGGGCGTTTCGTTAGCTTGATATACAACAAATTTGGTATTGAATGACATGACTGTATAACGAACGTAAGTGGCAGGTGGTAACATGAAAATCTTGGCATGCATGTCATCTACAACGCCATTTACATTCCACGCTCGTGGTGCGCTTGCGTCCAGTTCGCTAGCTTGATATACACCAAAATTGGTATTGCGCGACGTGTCTGTACGACGAACATAAATGACAGGTCCTTACTTCATGTAAACATGTAAAACATGATGTGCAAATTATGTAAAGCATGATTTGCTCCTTCCTGGCTGCTTCGCATTACATCGATTCCCACAGTGCGTGGGATCTGCCGGCTTTTTTTTTTTTTTTTTTTTTTTTTTTTTTTTTTTTTTTTTTTTTTTGTTATCAGTCTTCGTGTATTGGCGACCAAGCGATGCCGTTAATAACGCTGGTTGAGCGCTGCCAGAACCATTCTCGAAATGCGGCGAGTAAATGACATTTTACGTAGAGTCGCTTGGTCAACCCGCTACCGTTATATTCACGAGCCTAAACATAAAAAAAAAGAAAAAAAAATGAATTGTAGAACAAAGTGTAAGACGCGCGTGTATTCGCAAAATTGCCTTTTACAACTAATTACAGGACATACACAGTTCTCGGAAATGCTTTTTCTGGAGAAGTCTTGCTGCCATATGAGCAATTGTCCTGTACGGGTGCATGCGCGGTTTTCTAAGTGTTCTATGTAAGCAAGGTGCTGCTAAAAAAAAAAAAAAGAAAACTTGTGAAATTTAGCTCTAGAATCCAACGTTTTAACTTTCTGATCATTTTAGGTAAGAAAAAGCTGCAATATAGGCGGTTTCAATGTAACGACCGTGGAAGCGCAGCTACATTTGCATTTTGTGTGAGCCACCGTGGTGGCTCAGTGGGCAAGGTGCTTGGCTGCTGACGAGAAAGACGCGGGTTCGATCCCAGCAGCGGCTGTCGCATTTCAATGGAGGCGAAACGTTGGAGGTTCTTGTATTGTACGATATTAGTGACACACTGAGGAATCCCACGTGGTCGAAAACCAACTGCGGAAAAAGGAATACGCTAATTAACCCTGACTACAATTAGTACTTTCTTAATTTTAATCTTTACGTGACCCGCCTGTATCGGAATGTTGAAAAGGTGTCGTCATGGAAGTCCACTTGCTCGTTCCTACATTTCAAAATAAGCTATCGTTCGTTAAATAATTCGTTCGGTTTGCCTCATTATGCACGCAGCATTATAACTTGGTTCACTGGCAACCTCGTAATGGCGAAATGAACGGTGCAAGATGAAGCGGTCTGTTTTGCCTCTGCTGCACAAAATGACTATGCGCGCAATCGCATGTCTCGTAAACCACCAACTGGAATTACTTCCACTTTATTTTGCGGCCTACATTTACGTCAAGGAGGCTTTGGAGGGAGAGTCGCGCTTTTGTGGTGCCATGAGCGTAATCAGGTGAATTCAGCAGATTATTTCAAGGCAGTTATTTATAAGCCTGGATGGCAATCTTGAAGCTTGAAAAGCTGTAAAACCATTTTGATTAATGTTCCCTTCAACGATCTAATATAAGCACGTGCCGTAAACTTTGCAGATATGAAGTTAGCTTTCGTAATAAGTTGATTTGACGAATAAGCTTTTTCTTGCAAAGACGGGAGTTGAGTAAACTTTGTAGGTAATGTTTTCATAAATGTTTTTGAAGCGTTAAGAGACGCACTCTCTGCATATATGTCAGTGTTCGCTTTTTTATTTATTTATTTATTTATTTATTTATTTATTTATTTATTGTTTGTACGGCTCTCAAGCAATGCTTCATTGATAAATAGGGCATAAGACCCAATGCAATGTTTCAGGGCGAGTATTCGGAAAAACGTGTCACGCTGTACATGTTCGTAAGAGTTGAATCAATCCGGATTCGGGGCATATCATTAACGAAGTCTTCTGGCCAATGGCAAAAAAAACAAAAAAAACAGTTATGAACTAGAAGTTTTCAAAATTAGCCCGTAGTACAGGGTAATGTGCCCGTAGTGCAGAAGTTTTCAAATTCGCCCGTAGTGCAGGGCTCGCTTTGGTCTAATCAACTGAGGTTTCTTTAACGTCCCGAAGAACTTCCTCTTTGCGATGTATGGATGTTAAATTGTGCGGCCACAAACAGTAGCAGTTGGGCTATCGATCTCTGCTACAGAACGTCAAGCTGTGCTCAGTTTGGATGTGAAATCGCGAGGCGGCGTTTTGAAAGGCTGACGTTTCGTTTCGAGACATGAACACAGCTAGACCTCGCTGCCAGTAGACGACATTTCGATTCGGAGTACAGCGACCCGAAATAATGCAGTGTGCCCAAGATATCATCAGGTCTTGCCAGAGGGTACCTGCGCAACGATTAAATCTTACGACACTATACTACACGTTTCTTTCTTTTTTTTTTTCGCTTACTTTTCTGCTGCCACGAGAATGCATAATAACGCCTGTAATTACAATCGCGTGATCATGACGAAATGGACACGTTATACTTTATTGGGAAAGTAATTGAAAAAGAGGAGGGGGGGGGGGTGATTGGCGCTTGTAAATTTAAATAAATAAGGTTGGTTCGCGCTTCTCGTACAGAGCCGCTTATCGCAGCTTGCATTGCCTAAGAACTGGGGAAAAAATCGCACCTGTCATGCGGCACTGTGTCCGTTTCCTTTTCTTTTTTGTACTCTTCGTTCGTTTTGTCTTCCCTCCGTCCTCCAACCTTTAGTCACCGCCACCACGCGACGACTTTCTTCCTGTCGCGGAAGGAAGCGAAACGGGCTTAAGACGGACACTTGCAAAACACAAGACGAAATGTTCCCGTTTTTCGCCCAAGAGGACTGGCCATTGTCTTGTCTCCAGGCTCATTTCCGTTTCCGTTATAAGGATCAAATCGACCAAGCGCGCGAAGCGAGAACGAAATCTCGCGAAGTAAAGAAAAAAGAAACTATGAAGGGTGGTGGCAGTCGTTGCGAGCGTGACGACGTAGGCGGCGGCGGCGGCGCCTCTGCGATGAGCATGTGCCGACGCCGAGGCAACGCGTAGTGGAAGAAGAAGAAGAGCGTCGTGAAGCCGAGGGCTGCGGAGAAGGCGACGCGACGAGGACGCAGATACGGCCGGGCTGGCTACGACAAGGACGACAAGACGCCGTTTCCTAAGTAGGACTTTCTAGGTTCCCGCAGCGTCGCAACGAATATGAGTAAAGAATGCGGCGAAGACCCTGACGCCTTTGTTTTGTTAGTTTTTATTTTTCTGGCTAAAAGTTTCGCCTCCTACACTGCGTCGACGGGCTACGAAGGATCTTTACTCGCGCCTTCTTTTGGCTGTAACGATGGTAGCGAATGCCTTGAAGGAAGTGGGTGCAAAGATTGGGATTAGGTTTTTTTTTATGCAAATCTCTTTTCTTTTCCTTTCTTTGGGGGGTAAAGGGGAAGTCCCCTTAGATTTCGGAGCTTTGCGACCCTCTCCTATATATTTTGTTTACTGTGCTTGCTTACTTCAGCCGAAGAATAACAGTCATAATCATCTACTTCTTCGGCTCCTTCTTCTTTTAATTACCATCATCATTATCGTCTTCTGCTTCTTGATCTTCTTTTGTAAATACGTGTTTACGCAGCTTGGATAAACGATGCTTCGACAATTGCTCTTCGTCACGTGTATTTCGTTTTATCGAAAATGGGCGTAACACAGGTTCCTGTGCTCTAAGCGTGTCGAAACTAGCGTTTCCTTGCCTTGCTTTTTCATTTTTTTGTGAATATGTCATAGCCTTCTCACTATAGAAAACATTCGTAGTACTTTTATTTTAAAGCGCGATATCTGTAAGGCTCACTTGTTCCCATGGCAACTGCAAGTGTGCTTCATTTGTCCACGCTTTGTAGCTTCCTGCTTCGATGGTGCAAGGGGAGGAGAAAGAAGGGTGAAGGGTAGACTTTATGGTTGTTTTGACGGGGCGTAAACAACCTTGTTTGCTGTTCATACAGCAGTACTTCTATGCTGGCGAGTAGGTTTATACAATAGTTGATACATGATATTGTATGTTGCATACAGCATTCGTGCAGTATTGCGGATACTTCAAGCATATTTTTTTTACCAGAGCATCGTTCTGATTCAAGATGGGTCCGCCTCGGTGGATCAGTGGCTAGGGTGCTCGGATGCTGACCCGAAGGTCGCGGGTTCGATCCCGGCCGCGGCGGTCACATTTTGATGGAGGCGAAACGGTAGAGGCTCGTGTACTGTGCGATGTCAGTGCACGTTAAAGAACGCCAGATGGTCAAAATTTCCGGAGCCCTCCACTACGGCGTCCCTTATAATCATATCGTGGTTTCAGGACGTTAAACCCGTACATTAAAAAAAATTGATTCAAGATGGATGCTTTTAATACTTTAAGAGCGAAGCGCTTAAAGCACGCGATAAAACGTCGAGTGCCCGCGAAAAATCCTCCGCGTCATTGCTTATCACGCGCGCCCACCGACGGAGACAGGTCGCGCAGCCGCGGGCGCAGTTTGCCCACCGCGCGAGCCGAGTACGAGCGACGAAGAGCCCACACTTCTACTGGGGATGCCACAGCCAGCTTTGCACGTTAGTTCTGGCGCTGTAGTTCGGACATTCTTGCATGGTGTGTGACAAGCTGTGGCTCGACTCTACTTTGCCTACGCCAAGGAAAGACGTAGCATCAGCCAAGAAGGCCACACTAATTAAGCCCCTAAGATCAACCAGGTTCGCTGTTTCTTAAGCTTTACATGGCTATTATAAACTTCTCCTTTTTTATTTTACTTTGCAACGCTTGAAAATTCAAGAAAGGTGACTGGAATAACCTTCTAGAAGTGCCATTCACAACCCTTGATAAATTATATGAAAGAAAAATTAGTAACATATTACCTGGAAAAAAACTGTTGCAGTTCGTACTTCCTTCGCTTATCAAGTGCACCAGGATGGAAGTCTTTGCGGTGAGGGTAGAAAAGAACGGCAGAATTTTGACAAATCTTGGGGATCATGACTGCTGTATCAGTGAAGCTCGTATCTGTACAGCCGTAGCGGTTGGCGTAAAAGAACATAAAGAAAAAATAAATTTTGTTCATGCGAACTCGATGACAGCGCAGTGGGCAAGCTAACATCTTGTATGTTTGCACAGGCGCTTTTCATTCGTTAGCAGCGTTCACGCAGGCGTTCGAATACGGAGTACCATCTGGAAACGAGGGAGCACTCGCAAATGCGTCCTGAAGACGTTGGAGGCAGCGACATCCTTTTTTTAAACATCTTGCTCGCGCTGATAACTTTCAACGCATCTTGGTTCACTTAGAACGCGTTTTACTTCATTTGCAGCTAAAGCCTGTACTACATATATTTGTTGTCCCAGTCGATATATCCACGGTCACGTTTACACTTCCACGCAGCACAACTGGCTTTTCCGTCTTCTTCCCGCTCCACTTTCGCATTTTTTTTCTCTTTCTTTGTTTTTCTAACACCCGGCACCGTTTCTCTACGTGAGGATTTACAAGAGCAGCCCCCCGCCGAATGTTTACACTGCGCCTTGCCTCCAGGGCAGCCCGCGCGCACGGCCAAGTGGGCGCGAGCCAGAGCAAGAAAATCCCCAAGCCAAATATTTCCGCGAAAGGCTTCTTCGCCTACCGCGGTGATATGAGAAAACACGAAAGGCTCGCTGTAGAACCAGGTGTTTGGCAGAGAAAATAAAGGGGAAGGGGGGGGGGAGCTCTCGCGGGGAATGTGGGGGGGGGGGGGGAATAAGCAGTGGCGCGGCACACACACACACACAAAAATCCTCGTTCGCGATAAATGCGAAAAGGGGGGGTAGGCAGAGAGCGAGGAATCGCACCCGGGCGATCGATGCAGTCGAAGGGAGCGCCCAGAAACGCGGGCGCTGCGTCTCCGCCAGCGCGAGTGCTCGTGCCGTCCGATGGGGCCGCAGCAGTATTCGTGCTTACCTGGCCGGGTGCCTCTCCCCGGCCGCTCACCAGCGCAAAGCATCGCCTCTCCCGCGCTTCCCTCGCTGTGTTCGCCGCTTATTTTCTCTCGCTCTCCCTTTTGCACACCCTTCGGATTTATGCGCCTTTTCCAATATCGCGCGCCGCCGCGGCAGAAGCCTACAGTATACGCGTGCCGCGCGTTCCGTTCCGACGAAATGCCCCCGGGGGCAGCCAGCCGACCGTGTCCGCTCGCCGCACCACTTAGGCGCCGGCGCGGGCAAGTGGTGCGTGCGTGCGCGCGCGTTCTCGCGCCGCGCCCGCCACCCCACAGCATCCCGCGCCTGGATTGCCGGCAACGTTCACGGTCCCTTCATCCCACGCGCCTGATCTCGTTCTCCGCACGAGCTCTCACCTACCCCGGCAGTCGCATCTTCCGTCCTGCGCACTGGTTGGGGCAAGAAGAAAAAAAAAAAGAGAAAGAGAGATGAGTGGAACGAGACGCCTAGTCGCTCCACTTGCCTCGACATGCGCAACTCACTGCTGCGTTCTGAGCTATTCGATGCAACCCGCTCTCGCGCCTGCTCTTCGTCTCATCGTTTAGACACCAAACGGATTCTTCCAGAGCTGCCGAGAGGCGCTCAGTGCGAGGGCTCATCGAGACTGCTCGCGAAGAACCTGCACGTACTGGCGCGGGTCGGTAGTCACTTCGCTGTTCCTCGGAGAAAGACCGTTGTTGCTATGCATATTTAATTCCGACATGAATTACGCGCGAGAAGCGTGCGCACCGGTGCCGTTGGTGCCGCTGTCATCGTGCTGCACTACTATCGACTGCGCGTGAGCCTCCCGCGCTGAGAGTTAGGGGGTCTCCAGAGACGCACGGTGCATTTGACTCGAGGCAATGGCGACGAGGCGAAGAAGAAGCGCCGCGAACGCACCACTCCATGGGCTTGTCCCAGTCCCGTGTTTGTTGTCTCTTGTCCGCTCTTGCGCTGGTAACTTCGCCAACTGGCTCGGCGGAGAGGCTAAACTGCATTTTGCATTGTGCTACTGCAGAAGCGTTGCGCGCGCTCGCACTAAATAAGCATATTTACGTTTCATTGACGTTGAAATTCTTTTCGGTGGAGGCGAAAATGCTTGACGCTCGTGTATTCAGATTTAGGTGCACGTTAAAGAACCCCAGGTGGTCGAAATTTTCAGAGCCTTCCACTACGGCGTCTTTCATAATCATATGGTGGTTTTGGGACGTTAAACCCTAACAGTCATTATGACGTTGAAATTCAGAAGATATTAGCAATGAGATCAAAATTCCAAAAATACGCGCGCGAAAGCCAGCGCTGGGCATGTTAGTTCAGGCCTATTGCTGCAGCAGTCTTTATTACAGTGACATGGTAGGAATACGAAATGTAGGGAAAACTCGGAGGTCTACAAGACTTGCTTAGGAGTTGCTCGCCATGGTCAATGCAGCCAGTCATTACTTCTTTTACGAGTAAATTGATAACAAGCTTCTTTTCTTCCATAACAAGACCGAAGTTCAAGGGAAGATCGGAGGCTTGAAATTGTGAGAAAACATTGAACAGACAATGTCTCTGGAACCAACGTTCAAAGCAGCAAAAGAAGCCGACTAGCAGAATCTTTGGCTCCAGTGGCAATCTCCGTTCAACGGTTTCGCATTGTTTATTATTTTTTTTTTCAATGAATATTTTCCCGATTTAATGAGTTACAACTTCTCTATACTGTACGAACGGATATGCAAGAAAGAACTATATATTTCGTGCAATCTGTTGATGATGGCAGGCATGACAATGGACAGTGTGGAAGTCCTGACTGATGCTTCCCCAATTTTACCATTCGGATGCTTTTTTTTTCTGTTTCATTTTAATTCTCTACCCGTACCCCTCCTCTCTAGCGTAGAGTAGACCAACGTGGTTAACATTGCTGTGTTCACTTTTCTTTCCCTTTCTCTGTACGTAGACAAGTGACGACTGTTACGGCGGTGACATGATGAAATCACTAAGCGGTAAAATGTTTTCTACTCAAAATTTACAAAGAATATCGTGCATAATACACAGACAGCCAGCGCATTTCGAAGTGCGGTGAGAAGAAACTAGACAAGCGACTTCAGCCTCCATCTAACCATTGCCATTTGTTCAGGAGTTTTTGTGCTTATAGCTTTGCTTGAAGGGCGCTCAGCGTAGTATATCTGTTTCAACATATTTAGGCGGCTTGAGATACCTCGAAGAGGCATGTGCCCCGAAATTGCATATATTCTGTAGCTAGCTGTCCCGTATGCGCCGTTTGACTATGCACGGTGCAGGCGTGCGTGTCAAACAGTGACGCCCTGTCCTACAACGTTTCCGGCACTATTTCTGCCGCAGGTACGCAGCAGGTGTTGACTCCACAAAGATAGTTTTGTTCGTTTGCCCTGTTGGTCATTGACGTGCCAACTTCACTCACGATTTGTCCAACGCCACGCTTGATGGACTCCTGTTCTAACAAAAAAAGCCTTAGCGCGACAGCTTCTTTCTGAATACGGCGTCCAGATGCCAAATAGGCAGCTGTTAATTGTTGTTGGGAGTCCACACGAGGGCTGCTAGGGACAGTTGGCAAAACAGAAATAAAAAATCG
Source organism: Rhipicephalus appendiculatus (assembly GCA_030522465.1). Taxonomy (NCBI): domain Eukaryota; kingdom Metazoa; phylum Arthropoda; class Arachnida; order Ixodida; family Ixodidae; genus Rhipicephalus; species Rhipicephalus appendiculatus. The sequence continues at coordinate 389,079 of JALIZH010033001.1, forward strand.
GCTACACAATGCGAAGTTCCTAAGCAAGATCGAGCTCTGCATTGGCAAATGATTCTGTTTTTAGCTTTCCCGATGCCACCTTCCACAAGCAATTAGGCTATGGAATAGTCTGCCTACATATATAACACCCTGTAATAACGAAGACAACTTCCTGTCGCTTCTTGAATCTACCTATGTGTTTCCCAAACATGAACTCTGTATAGTACTAACCTTACCGTTTTGCTTTATGTAATCACATTATTTACATCCTGTAACGACCGATTCACACATCACATGTGTATGCTAAGTATACGCTTCTAATCGTTATTGTTTTTTTTTTTTCATGACGCGTTCTATGTAACTCCTGTATGAATGCATTCTTTATACTTGCCATATGTGTACGTTAAATAATTTTACGTGGAACTTGCTTGTAATTATTCCAAACTGTTATCTGGAAATGTGCACTCTTGTATATCTTTATTTTATGTATGCCCTTCCCTGTGAAAGCCCCCGTTTGGATTGGCAGTATGTGTGAAATAAAAAAAAAATTAAAAAAAAAGGCATCACTTTCGCGAACGATGTCGACCAATGCCCAGATATGGTGTTTAAAAGGAAAAAAAAATCATTTGCTTTACGTGCAAAAAAAAAAAAAAGAAAAGAAAACTGCAATACGATTACGATGAACGTCGTATAGCAGCAAATTGATTTTGACCACCTGGAATTACTTAACGTGAACCTGAAATTTATGTACACGTAAGTTTTCACATTGCCCCTCCCTCGAGCTGCTGACGCCATGGCCGGGACTCAAACCCGTGCCGTTGTGTTAGCAGTGCGACAGCGTAGCCGATAAGCTACCCCCGTGGGCATCTTAGACAGAGTACAGTCCTCACGGACTGAAGCGCGAAAATTTATGGCTAAGTAATGCACGCATTTTGGTTTGCTGCCTCTATGCAGTTCGCGTCATATGGGCGTAATTTAGACTCGAACGCTTATATCGAAGCCAACATTACTTTTAGCGGCCAGATTTGCCCCGACATGACGCGGTTAATTACCCCGAAGCAATCGTTCATAGCATTCGTTGTGCTAAAGAAAACGATGTCACGTTTCAATGCTTGAGTGCTGCACGCTGAATAAAATGAGACAGCCGAGTATATGAGCACCTCATGGAACAAAGCCGTACAGTGATTTGTCAAAACAAGCACGGAGGAGCATTACAGAGAAATTTAATGCCTTTTTCTTTTCTTTCCCGCGCTAAGTGGTTCGGCCAGTTAGCGTTGCTTTCAGGGTGGATGGCATGCCACAAAAAAAAAAAAAAAAAAAAAAAAAAAAAAAAAAAAAAAGGCGCACCAAAAATGAAGAAATAATAATAATAAAAAACACCCCTTGACGACGACGGCAGGCGGCGTCCTCTGAAAGCAAGCTTTGGCTGTCAGCAGCAACCCACTTTCTAACACGGTCAGTTCGGCAACGGCAAACGAGAAAACAACGACCGTGCGTTTCGATCTCTAGGCCGGGTTTCGCTCCCGCACCAGAAACTGTTCGAAATTTTTTTTTGCTTGTTTGCTTATCGCTTGTAGCGAGGTCATTTTTTATTCTGTGCTCCTCCGCGTGCTCGGCGCTTGCTGCTAAAAGGAAACGACGTGTCCTTTTCTTGAAGCGTACACGACCGCCTCGCAACTCCTTTCTGAGCTCGCCCCTCAAGCTTTTATATTCTTCAATCATCTTTTTTTTTTTCTGTCCCAATCACAGCTTCTGGGAAAGAAAGAAAAAACTGTTCAACCGAAGGAAACAGAATACAACTTCCACGGTTCTTTTTCCGGCGTTATTATTCCGTTCACTTTGAATACAAAACGTCTTATCGGGAGTCAAGAAGCCCGCTACAGGGACGAACACAATCAGCGACGGCCGCCGTCGTCACTGTCGTTCGCCGTGTATGGCAAAAACGGGGTGCAGACGACGAGGAGACGCTCGACGTAAAGATGTGCTCCGAAGATGGCGACGAGGGAAAATTGCCAACGGCGAAGTCCTGTTGGGACGAAAGATTATAAGAACAAAAAAAAGAAAGAAATACCGCTTTTGTCACCTTCCAAACTTAAAGGTCGAAGGTCGAGCAGTCACGCCGCCGAATTGCCACCGCTTCTGTAGTTGACCTTTCCGGCGCATTTGCGTTTTATTTATGCTGCTCGCATTTCCAGCAGCATTTTATTTCTTCCGGTTTTTTTTTTAATGTCTTAGTAGTTACTTCATTTTACTGTGTAAGCGACACCCTCTGTTTAGTTTGTTGTATACACGACCTTTCCGGCTGTTTGACAACAGCCGCTCGAATTTTTTTCGCGGAACAAACGTGATCTCGCTCCCGAAGGTGTAATTTCTATTCGTTGAACGTTACTCTATGCGGCTTTCGTCCAAGGTGGGACAAGACCTTTCGGTTGTCTTGCAAAAGCCGCGCAGATCCCGCAGATCCGACCATTCAGTAAACCTGGGCTCGATTTCGGCTCCAGCCGCGATTTTTATTCTTTGCTTCCATCTAGATATTTCACCCATCGACCACGACGACACGGTCTCCCTTCTGCGACCCGGGCTCCTTCACGCTGTGGAGTTGAGGTTTCCAAAGTCTGGGTTGATATAAACGGTGGATCACCTGTGGCGTATACCCGCATACAAAGGGCAGCTGTATGCGGGTATGCACCGTACGTGATTCGTGGAATGGATTTGATGACACACGCGTCAGGGAAGTCACGTTATTGATGTCACGACCTGCGAATCGTGTGCCTCATACATTGAAGTCCTCCCGTGCCAATTTTGGTATATACCAAGTGAAGTAGACGACCACGAGAGTGCCACGACCTAGGCGGATAGATAGATAGATAGATAGATAGATAGATAGATAGATAGATAGATAGATAGATAGATAGATAGATAGATAGATAGATAGATAGATAGATAGATAGATAGATAGATAGATAGATAGATAGATAGATAGATAGATAGATAGATAGATAGATAGATAGATAGATAGATAGATAGATAGATAGATAGATAGGAACGGTCAAAGCGCCTTTGGTCCGATAAGAAATGCTTCGCATTTAAAAATTGGTCCACAAGAGCATTTTTATTCGCCTACTAACTATAGAGCTCATGCACAATGCTTTTTTTTTTCTTTTTTTATTGCATCCCACTCGAGCCTCGCCTGTGTTTCCCGGGGCCGCATGAAATTATTTCTCGGCTTAGAACGCTCGCACAGTCGTTTATTTGTCAATCGCAGGGGGGTGATTCTACACGATGTACTCCGAGTCTACACAGCATGAATTTGCGCGAAGTGCAATTGTCCAAGCCAAGACAAGTTAAACTAGGCAAAAAGAAAAAAAAAAGAAAAAAAAAACAAAAAAAAAACGGCGTCATTAGGAGGCAGTGAGACTCGTATTATGGATGGAGCTTCCCAGAGCTGGAATAAATAAATGCAGATCGACTGAAAGAACTGGTAAATGTGCAGAAGGCTTAACGTAGTTGTAACCGGAACTGTAGATGGAACATCCGTAGATATGGTTTGGAATTGACTTGCTTACCGGTGGATAAACGTGAGCGATAAGATTGCAGGTGCCATCATATGACACAAAGTGTAATCGGATAGAACGGACCAGGTTGTAGCAAGTAACCATGTACAACTTTATTGTATAACGTAAAATGTAGGTAGCGATGACAGAGTTTCTTGTGTTTTATGCAACGAACAGACGCACCCCTCCCCCCCCTCCCCTCGACAGACAAATTCACCCCAAGATCATTTCATCCTATTTTTGTCAGACAAAGCGGCACAATATCTCGCCACTCTGCTACCATTCAGCTTTACTGTAACGCGGTATTTCCGTATGCGATAGATGTTTCGGGTCAAGCTAAAACTCCTCTCGGCACGTATCCGCGTTATTCTTCAACGTCTGTATGTCGATAGCTACCATCATCTGCATCGGAAAGTTAGCGTACGTATCGAGCAAGACACTATCTAAAACGTCGTCGGTGGTCGTAGTATGGTAATACAGAAGCGTAGCGCAAAACACATAAGGTAACACTGCAGTGTTAGAACTCTCCCTTAACAAACAAACACAACTTTGAAAAAGAGGCGTGGGAGGAGTTGGAAAAAAAAGGGAAAATGCGTCGGCGATTAGGAAGAGCAAACGCGAACAGCGCCTAACAACCGACGCACAACACGGGCCGCGGGAACACGACGCCGCGCCACCAACGGCATACGCAGAAGCAGCGCAGAAAAAAGCACGAGCTCCCGCAGAGGCAAAAACGAAAAGAGGACTTTATTCCCATCCGCTACCCTCCCTCTCTCGCTCTTTTTCTCCCTCTGCCATTTGCCCTTGCCAATTTTTCTCCTTTCTTTAATTCTCGGAGAGCCACGCGTACACGTTGTCCTTTCCCGTCCATTACAGCGCGCCCTCTCGCCGCCTTTGTTTCCAGTTTCCAAAATGCGGCGCGAACCTCCTCCCTCACACTGTCGGATCTGATGGGAGAAAACTGGCCGAGCTATTTTTGGAACGGCGCTCCGCTGCTGCGGTGACGCCGCGCAAACGTCACCATGACGTCAAGGCTTCCGAGTCGATGGCGCTGATCCTCCTCTCGCGGAGTTCCTTCCAGCACCCGTTGGCACATTTCGCATTCTCGCCCTCCTCGCCACTTCTCTCCTCTCCCTGCATCTGTGCCGCCGCTATACAGGCGCGTCTGATGCGGCTGCGACGCTGCGCGCCTTGACGTCTTGTGACGATCGACGCCGCGAGCGGCATCCGTTCGCTGCAGATGCGATCGCCTTACTATTGCCGACTTCGTTTTGTCGCTATCGCGAACCCACCCCCCATCCGGTCGTTCGGCGCTCCTTTCGCTTCAGTGGCCTGATTATAGAGAGCGAATGCGCAGCCGCGCTAGCTGCTGGAGCAGCCCCTTCTTTCTTTCTTCTTCTTTTTTTTCCCCCTTCTGCATCGCAGATCGCATCAATTTGACATTAAGACATCTATCTAGCCTTGACGATTGCTTTCCAAGCAAACTCTATCGCTCGCGATGGCCCAGTTCTACACTTCTGGCTACTCACTGCTGAATTTTCAACATAGCATCGAGAATTTAGCGCTGACATGCTGTCTTTCTTTCTGTCTTCTTTCCCTGTCCCCTTACACATATACGGAACGTTCTTATTACTTCGCGATGAGCGTTCTCTCTCTCTCTCTCTCTCTCTCTCTCTCTCTATATATATATATATATATATATATATATATATATATATATATATATATATATATATATATATATATATATATATATTTGTTTGTTTGCATATCAACTGAGTCACCGGACTACACAAACAATATTTGTTATGGGAGCAAAGCTCAGGCTCATAAACAAGGCTGCCCCACGGCCAGGGGCCGCTGCGCTAAATACAATATTGAGCTAGTTACCAAACAAGCGCAGGCAAAGAACGCAAGGAATTCCAACAAAAAGTTCATATAGCAGGTCCAATGGCATATCGGCCGTGCGCGCATATATAACGTATCAAAATCGAAGCTTCGCAATGCACAGGATAATATTTATTGCAGTCGCGTTTTCTATTCTTGCGAAATTCTTTGCGCTTGTCGGGCATCGCAAAATGTTCAAACGATATAAGCTTACGTACATATATATAAAAAAAAAAAAGACAGAATGTAGGGCTCCGTTAGCCTCCCCCCCCCCCCCCCTTTTTTTTTTTGTAATACGAAGGATAGGATTCAATATCCCTTTAACGCGTCGTTGAACTGGCACTCAGGCAAGGACGTTTCCAGAAGATATTGGCCCGGCAAGATCACTTATTTTCTATTGCGCGGCAATAGATAAGCTGTCGGGGGGCATTGTTGGAAAGATATGTAATATCTTAAACTGGCGCCATCCTTTAGATTCTTGTAACGAAGAAATCGATGCTCCTTTTCGGCCTTAATATTGCTGGTTTCCTCGCGATTGTGCGTGGCTGTGCGGGGATATACGATCGAGTTATATTCGTGCGAGACGAATGTGTAGACGTTTCGCTTTTTCATCTTTAGCGATCACGTCTGCACTCACGCGGAAAGAGAGCATTAGGAAACACGTACGAGTTGGGGCATAAAGGGCGGGCATACACTGAGTTTCCGTAATGCATTGCATCGAGGTCAATTGTTTTAACGCGTCAAGGTTACAGGACGTGTCCCAAGAAAAAAAACAAACAAACAAAAAGTTAGAGGACGCATGAGTTCTGCCTTCCCGAGTAGAACGCGATAGCGAAATCGGGTCCCGTTCGCATCGACCTAGCCGTCACTGTGGTCTAGTGGTTATGGTGCTCGAATGCTGACCCGCAGGTCGCGGGATCGAATCCTGGCCGCGGCGGCCGCATTTTCGATGGAGGCGAAAATGCTTGAGCCCCGTGTACTTAGATTTAGGTGCAAGTTAAAGAGCCCCAGGTGGGCGAAAATTCCGGAGCCCTCCGCTACGGCGTCTGTCATAATCATATCGTGGTTTTGGGACGTTGAACCCCAGTTATTATTATTATTCATTGTTCACATCCACTTCTCTTTCGCCAGGCAGGGTTCGTTTGTGGGCGAACACTTCAATCCTGCCGCGCGGAAAGGAATGTCTGTGCTCGTAACAATGAGTGTCTTAAACTGCCCTAGAATGCATGCTTAACGCAAGCACAGTTGCCAAAGGCCAACTCCGCCATAATCAATGAGTTTGCGAATTAGGGAAGTAGGTACTAAATATCGGACAACACCGATTTTTCGCTCACTACCAACGCCGTCGACACCGGAATTTCTGTGACACGGTCTCTTTAACGCTATCGCATTAAAAAAAAAAAATCGCAAGCGCACTCTATACTTGCGTTTCCGTAAAGTTGAACATTGTGAGTAGGCATGCCTTTGAACAGCTCATATTTCGTGTGTAATATACTGCTGCCAGCTAGACGTTTAACATACACTGCATGCACTAAACTCGTGGCTTCGAAATTGGCCATTTTGTGAGAGAGGCCCCGCTACTTAGTGCTTTTTCCGCACGTGTCTCGTTGATAGCATCTCGCACGACTTTACTATGCTCCTGGAAGCGACTCAAAAGTGTGCCCTTTTTATTTACTATAAAGCTGACCCAGTAACACATGCAGCGATGTCAAAAAGCGTTCTCTTTAATAACAGTCGTTAATCTGTAATCTCGCCCGTAGCTTTCACGATTGCACCACGCTCAAGCCGTGCCGGTTTCGGTAGCACTGTTTAATCGGGAAAGGCGAGGAAACAGCGGTGTAAGGATGCGCATTTTCCAGGAGGTCGCCGGCGTGCCCCACGCAGTAAGAAATTGTTCAATCACGATAATCGCGGGCATTGCAGTAGAGTAAATCCCTAAACGGCAATTTCTAGTTTCATCCCGAGTGATTCTCAGATATTCGGGGCTCATTTTTTTTTCTCCCAATATAATCATTCCTACGTCCGCGTTGGCGCACCGTATGGGTGCAAAAAAAAAAAAAAAAGGCGGAAGAAGACAATACGCTGGCCTCGTTTCGAGTGAAAAACTATAGCGGGACCATAAAAGAAACAATGAGAAAAAAAAGTAACCGTGGCCACAATAAAACTGAGGTGAGCAGCGAAAGCGAACGAGAAAAAGGAGAAAAAAAAAGGGGGGGGGGGGTGCAGTGAAAGGACGCGCAGCGTGTGGGGGGGGATCTGGCGAGAGGCTTGAGCTCCAGGATCACGCGTCATGGAGGAAGCTGTAGGACGAACGAGTAGGCGGCGGCCCTTCCCTCCTCTGAGCTCGGCGTCATTGCGGATCGGAATCCGCTGGTGCGTCCGACCACTCCGACAATTGCATTCCTATCCGCGTTGCTGCACCCCGTCCCTTCGCAGCGGGGGAAAAAAAAAAGCGAGGCGGGGGAGGCGATCGCTCGCAGCTGCTCGGAGGCGGAAATAGGCGCTTCTCCCGTTTCCTCAGACAACCGCCATCTTCCGGGAAACGTGCGGTGAGGGCTGAGCTCTCCTTACGCTCCTCGACCTCTGCTCCTTAGCATCCTTAGGCGGCGGTGTGATGACACTCGCGGCAAACGCGCGAGCCACGCTTGCGCGGCACGAGTGAAAGGAGCCCCCCCTTTTTTCGGCATATCGCAATGAAGGGAGTGTGGGGAGAGCTATAGAGGTATATGCTATACCTGGCTGCGCCGACGCCGTCCCAAGAAGGGGAGCCGTCTCATAATGTGCGCACCAACGTCCGCCTTGCCGCAGGTGCGGTGGCGCAATGAATGTGCCGCCTCATCGAGCCTTTCCCCTGCTGAGCGCAGGGATGAGAATAGAAGGCGTAAGGGATTGCGTGGACGTTACAAATGTTGCGTGTGTTTTAGTACAGACCTCGTGAAGCCTTTCATTCGAAGGTATTAGGAAGACTGGTTAGGTTGCACGTTTCTCATGTCAGCTTCGGTACGGCAAGTGGCGGTGCCCTGTTAACAACAAGCGCGATAGCGTTGTCGTAGTCAATTGTTGAAAAAAAAGGAACAAGAGCTTTCACATATCAACCGTTTCTCACCTCTTTTGATGTTCAGCAGTATGTATTAGGTGTCATGCGTCGGTGAAAGGGTTACATGCGCGCTTCCACTTACCCATTTATTTAGCAATAACTGCGGCGTAAGCTACTCCGCAAAATGCCTGTCGAGAACGCCTTGTTTATTTATTATTATTTTTCTTTTTTTTACAGTGCCCGTGACCCAAACGTTAGGTAGCACGCTTCTGTTACCTGCAATGACAAGCGCTGCATGCTAGCAATTACATTTTTATGCCTCTAATACAACGCCTGAAGAGAACAAAAAAAATCACAGGTACTGCCAAGTTTAGGATGTCAGTTAGGCTTGCTCATCACCTTCGTGTTGAAAGATCGCGTTACCATTGTCATCGAGCGTTGCCAGACTTATGACACTGGTCAATTAGTACTCCCACTGCATGGTTACCTGAAATACAGGTCCACATGGAGAAAAACTATATTCCCATCTTCCTCATTTAATTTTCTCATCATCATCATAATTATCATAGGTTTATATATACCTCTTCATCGTCACCGTGCGTCATAATCACCATCATGTGCGCGCTGGGCCTGTTCGCTGCCGAATTCTCGGGATAAATAAACGTCTGTCCGCCCCGGTGGATCAGTGGTTACGGCGCTCGGCTGCTGACCCGAAGGTCGCGGGTTCGATCCCGGCCGTGGCGGTCGCATTTCGGCGGAGGCGAAATAGTAGAGGCCCGTGTACTGTGCGATGTCAGTGCACTTTAAAAAACACCAGATGGTCGAAATTTCCGGAGCCCTCCATTACGGTGTCTTTTCTAATCATACCGTGGTTTTGGGACGTAAAACCGCAGATATTATTAATATTAAATAAGCGCCATTCCAACTAAGACGTCGTAGTATGAAGTGATTAATTAGTCATTGATGTGGTGTTCAGCCTCCACTGTACCTTCTTTACAGTGAACTGAAAGTACAATCTTGAACTTTCCGTTAAGTTCGGAGTGCTTGTGTCAGCCTCTTGATGCGTCAAGCTCAGCGTAGCACGTAGGATGCATTGCGTTTTACAGGATTAACAAAGCGCAGCCGAAGACAAGGGCATTACGATGTCTCCTTTGTTTCTTTTTTCTTTTTTGTAAGGAATCTAGTTCGTCCTCTTAATGCCTTGAATGTTACCGTAGTGAGTTTCATGTGCCAAAACCTAGACATTATTAGGCGGCGCGCAGTGGTAGAGACCTTTGTAAGACCTTCATAGAGAATGAATAATAATAATAATAATAATAATAATAATAATAATAATAATAATAATAATAATAATAATAATAATAATAATAATAATAATAATAATAATAAAACGGCAACGTAGACTGCCGACCTTATTACGGACCCCCTCGTTATTTCCATTCGGCCCCTGCAAGCTTAATCCAACCCATCCTTAACAAGAAAAAACAAAAAAAAAAAAGCAGAGAAGGAACACAATTGTGAAGCCGACCACGACAAGGGCTAATGCGCTTAGTGAAAATTTCCGAGTAATATCAGTATGCCTTGAACAAAAAAAATTTAAAAAAATGCTGGCCGCCCCAGATCGGGCAGAGCTTAGAAGGAGCGTTTCAATTACCTGTGTTCTTTTTTTTTTCTCGTTATATTTGTTTTCCCTTAATAAAAAGACTGTTCTCAGCCACGAAAGAGAGGTTCGTCGCAGCGGTTGACGTCGCGGTGACTTCCTTGACAAAAACACGACTAATCCAGCTCGGAAAAGACGTAGAGGTACATGTTCACTGACCATATACGGGAGAGGGGGAGTGGTAAATGGTGGAGTTCCGGCCGCCGCGCTTCTTGCGACGAAAAATTTTCTGATGAGTGCGAAGAGAGGCACCAAGCTCTGAACAGGTCATGCTCCTGGCATTGCATCCGCTAGCGAGGGGGCGGCGCACACATGGCCGCGGCTAATTGGATTTGGATGCGACGAGCAAAAAATAAAATAAATAAAAAAGAAAGCGCGAGCGCCGATCCGGGGGAGCTTTTCCCGAATGAGACTGAAGTTTGGTAGTTTCCGAAGTGGATTACCGGACCGGCTTAATTAGGTCAGTTTCACTTCCTGCTTAATGCCCCCCCCCCCCTCCCCCCGTTTCAAAATAACGTAATACGCGGCACGAAAGGGCGACAGATTTATGCAGAAATCCAGTTTAGGTAATGAATTACACACGCAAAACAAAAAGAAATAACGAAAACGACACCAGGACAATACTTTTATTGGGTGTCCACCTCGGTGGATCAGTGGCTACGGTGCTTGACTGCTGACACGAAGGTCACGGGTTCGATCTCGGCAGCGGCTGTTTTCCATTTCGGTGAAGGCGAAATGGCAGAGGCCCGTGCACTGTGCGATGTCAGTGCACGTTAAAGAATATCAGATGGTCGAAAGTTTCGGAGCCCTCCACTACGCCGTTTCTGATAGTCATATCGTGGTTTTGGGACGTAAAACCTCAGATATGGATTATTGAAATCAGCCAGAGCAAGATAGGGCTAGTCAGAGATCACGTGCAGGTCACTTTAATGTTGAATGATAATTACCAAAATGGAATTATTATAAAACTATGATGATGAGGGGGGGGGGGGGGTTACCGACCGGATCGTATCCGTTCTTTCAGGTGGGTAGACACAATCTAGCCAGATCCAAAAGCTGGTGAACTTACCAACTGAACAAGTGGTGAAAGGCGGGCTAGTTGGTACATGTCGTGATGAACTTAGGCTGTGGCGAACTCGTGAATAACCTATACCGCAAGTCATGTGTTCCTCACGTACGCTGAACGAGCATCAAATCATGTTGTCCATCATCCATTCAGGTTCCAAAAGGTAGAGAAAATTTTTAGCCAGATGAGCGCTAACCACGGAGCTGTCGTAAAGCAACTTTTTTTCCCGCATCAGATACCCGCGAAGGTGCATATGAAGAGAAAAAAATTTATAAAGCTTCGCACTACTGGTACCAAGCCTGAAGGAAGTGCGGATCTGGGCAGCCTTCTTTGTTTCTCTTTAGCTGTCTCTTTGTTTCTTCCTTTCGTTTTTTCTTTTCCTCTGTTCTCTCTGTTTTTTACATGTCTTTTTGTCTCTGTCTATATAGAATAGAATAGAATAGAATAGGATAGACTAGAATAGAATAGATGTTCATTTCATGAGCTATACAGATCATGAGGAGTGAGAGAAAAAGCTGCTTTTAGGCAGCTTTAAAAAGCTCTCGCCCCGTGTATCATGGACATGGGTCAGCATTTGGCCACATACATACTATTATTTATAATACATCAATAGAATTCGTGCAAATTATGTATAAAATGTAATTGAAATAACACGGGTGCACACCATGATCATCCAGAAAAGTAGTACAAAATAGAAAAGAAAACAATACAATTTCAACCTCTTCCTGTCTCTCTCTTTTTCGCTTCGTCTTTCTTTCTATCTCTTTCTCAATTACCTTCTGTTCCTTTCTTTGATTCTTTCTCTTTCGTTCTTTCTCTTTCTGTTTTTCCCCTTTCTTCTTCTCTACTTCTCTTTTTCTCTTTCTTCTTAGCTGTGCTTTACTATATCCCCTCCCCTTTTCCCTCCGCCTCACCCTCATTTCTATTTCCCACGCCCTTGCTACACTATATTACACAAGGCTATGTTTTGCCCTGCTAGCCTGTCTGAATAGCCGAGTGGTTGGGATGCTCGGCTTCGGATCATAGGTACGCGGCTTCGAATCTCGCTCAAGATGACACGAGGAGCACCGTGACGCAATATTAAGGCTTCAAGCATATATGTAGCCACTTCAGAAGCGGAGGCCAAAGTCACGCACTACTCGGTCTCTCGCCCATCCGATTTATTGCATCCCACGCCAGACGAATCGGAGCAGCGGGAGAGCGCGCGCCAGGCGCACATGATTGGGGAGCGAAGCAGAATATGAAGAAGAGTACGAAGCGAGCGCGCGGCGGCCGAGTCATTGCCTTGCACGCGCTAGAAATCTAGAGGCCGTTCATGATGGTGATAGTTAATTCAAACGCGTACCGGCGTAACCGCAAGCTTAACAGCACCACTGTAATAAGAAACCTGTAACAGAGACCGATACATTGTATTGTGGGCGAGAATGATTAGCTTGGTCATATAGTTACAAAGTATATATACTAGTGCGAGCTCCTACGCTATAGTGTCGATGTACAGCGGTCCAGCCACTATATAGGAATTAGGAGGCAATGCCGTGGACTTGCCTAAGCGTTATCTTTCTGGCTAAAAACAGCTTTTCGGTAAACCGAAAGGCCATTTCGGTGTGCCGGATTATTAAGCTATAAATGAGTCAATTCTGACAAAGTACACGCTTCCGCACAGAATAACTGCTGTACAAAACTAGTAAGTTGTAGATAATTTATGATAATACCGCGCAATACGCAGCATCACGAGAGCATATATATATATATATATATATATATATATATATATATATATATATATATATATATATATATATATATATATATATATATATATATATATATATATATATATATATATATATATATATATATATATATATTCACGTGGCATCGTTACCTTGACATACTGCGCAGTGATCGCAGCGCCGCTGTTCCCCATAACTGCAAATTTCACCATATTTCATACGACTCGAAGAGTACGTGACTGTAAGCCCCAGCTCAGCTATAATGGGCCGGTCGTATTGAAGGGAGCCTATGGCGCCCGGTGAGCTAATACAGCGAGCGCAGCTGTCACACCGGCGGCGAGCGAAGATTGTGAAGAAGCGGCAACGAACGCCCATAGCGCACTCGCCGCTGAGCTACACCCGGCGCCGGGTATACTCGTCGAAACAAGGAATGCTCCGTTTTTTACTTTACTGCATCCCCTCCCGCGTTCTCCGGGCGCCTCAAACAAAGGAGTTTCCGCGCACCGACGCAGCACGGAAATGGCCCGGCACCGCGCACCGGTTCGTTCTTCGGTGGTGGGCGAGCTATCCTGAGCGTTTACGCTTTCGGGTCCACAGCACGCTCGCTGCATCTTCCGCCCCCGGTCCCGTGCTGAGAGAGGCATGATGGACAGAGAGAAGCGGGTTGCGCCAGGAATAAGCAATAAAAGGCCGAGCTAGAGCCGGAGCAAGAAACAAACATAAGTGAAATTCCGAGGCATTGCGTGCACCTTGCGGTTGAGCGCGTTGTTGTGAGTGAGCAAGAACTCGGGTCTTGCTCCCTGCCGTGAGACGGTGGTGCGCGCTTGGATCCCTAGTACGAAACCTGCCGTTCTCTATAGAAGCCCTCGAACACGCACGTTTCGCTCGCATGTACTGGTGCAACGTGTACTGAGGCGCTCTGGTGCATCCGTATCGTCTTCTATAAAATGTTAGTAATTTCATCCACCTTTTTGTTGGCGCGGTAACCTCTGACCTTCGGTCATCCTCGTGAGAAACATCTCAACATTTCTCTGCCTTCCTTTGTTTTCTTTTTGTTACGCTATGATATTCCAACGCACGATTTGTTGTGTTCCGGCTGACTTTTGATGAATAATAACTTTAGTAAGGTACGGACTACAGACCGCAGGACGGTGTACGTAGTAGTTTTATTGAAGAGGTATGCTGAAAGTTGCATTCAATAGCATTAAAAAATAATAATCAATATGCGCTGGCAAAGACGCAAAAAATGCCTAATGCCCGACGTATAAATGTGTATATAATCTTGGTTTAAGAAATGAAGCATAAGAAGTTTTTAGACAAGGCAAATTAGTTCGGCGGAGGAAAGGTCATGAATCGTAAAACTATCATTCACCTGTCTGAAGCACAAAGCAACCAGGAAGTTCGTGCGAGTTTCTCAGACAGAAAATCTTCTCGTGGACGGCAAATTCGTCCTCGTCCTGGGTTCTAGCTTTGCGCTACAAATAATTGTATGCCGATTTGCCTCTTTCAGGTCTATACAATCGATTGTTCTTGGTAGGTTTTGGGGAACGAGCGTAGGAACTTTAGTGAGAAAAAAAAGAGGGCGGGGGGGGGGGGGGGGGGATGAGGAAAATAACTGCGAGCGAAATGGGGCTGAAAAAAAAAAAGGGAGGACATTCTGTAAAATCTGGTCCTCTGTTTTGTTTGTTTTTTTAAAGACCGATTACAAAGCACCAAAAAGGAAATCCACGATGACCCTCATCTGGGCACGAGCTCCAAACAACCGCTTCGACCAATGGCAGGGCCGCAGCCCAAACGCTGGACAATTGTTCCATAGCGGAGCGACACGGAAGCGTGGCGCTGGAACATTTCACGCGAGCGCTGTAAGTTTGCAGCTGACCTTTTGATTTCGCTCTTGTGATCTCGACAGTGACGGTGACATCCTGGTGCCGGTTCGACCGAAGGCGCTTCCGCTGCTGGGCACGCGAAGAAGAGGAAGTGCACAGCGTCTCTTCTTCCCACGGCCCCTGAGGGGAGTTCGCGCCAGCCAGGCTGGCCGAGCAGAGCAGCGGAAAGTGACACTTTTCCGGAAGAGGTTTGGTATATATACGTGTGTGTGTTTTAGTGTCGCTGTTTTCCTCCCCTTCTTCTAGGATGGTTTCGGGCCCGAGCACAATGGTGCGAAGGTCTCGCGCTTCGGAAGCCGCTGCAATGTCGAGGGAAAGGCGACGGAAGTTGTTCGCTTCTCTCGAGGCAGGGAAAACGAAAATCGGCCGATATGTACGCCGGCGTGTCCACCGACTGGCGCGTCTGCGATTCGGCACAAGTCCTTCGTCTCCTACCGTTTGCCGCAACCCCCCAGTTCTTTCGCGCCTTTCCAATCCTTGCGTTTCGCCAACAACCGCTTCTCAGTCACTCCTCCTCTTCAATAAGCAACCCCCTCCGCTTTCATACTTTTTGTTTTCCAAGTGTCATATTTTAATGCGCGACAAAGCTTTCTCGACGAAAAAAAAAAAAAACGCTGGCCTAGAATACTCCAGCTGCAGTTACATACAAAGGCATTCTGCATTTCTCTCGGTCGTTGTTGCATCGAAGCTATGCCAAGCAAACTTAGTTGGAGAGCGGGGCAGGGAATGGGGTGGTTCGCCGAGCGGGCTGTTTCATAATGCAATTTGCGGAATGGCAAAGGCAGCCTTTGTTTGCCGAGCGTGCGCAGTGAACGGCTCGACGCGCTTTCCGAACCGTCGCGTGCGCTCCGCGCCGGCGCTGCGGCGGTGGCGATATAGTACACAGCCCGCCACACGCCAGCGGAGGCGCCCAGGCCGAAAAGTTCAATGCGAAGCGCCACTGCGGCAGCGGGAAAAAAAAGTAATCGTAAAAAAATCGAGCTTCACTCGAGCCTGCCTGCTTGCTAGCATCGTTCCCTACCCTTCGTTCCTTACCCGAACCTGCAAGCCTCGCCGCAGGTTCGCCTTCCGTGGCTCCTTTCTCGCGCCTAAACCCTCTTGCATGGAAGAAATTGGAAAAATTCTCCGTCCGCTTTCACCTGAATGCGCTCCTTTCTCACCTAAAGACGTGCTACGTAGAGCAATAATCCATTTAATTTATTTTCGCGACCATTCTCGCGCTGCTTACTTTCCAGAATGGCAAATCCGGAATGTATACACGCGTCGTTCCAGTGACTGCTCTGTGAACAGAGTGGCGGATATAACAAGCAGCAAAACAGGCACCGCCATGAAGAAAGCTGTTCTTTCCTCCCGTTTTTTTTTTCTTTTCTCCTGACGTTCTTCATTTGTTCACTTTTTGCCCTCGTTTCTGTCCCTCTTCATTTTGTTTCTTTAGTGTATTGCTTCACCCGCATTATTCCTCATACCTGCGTCGAGATCTGTGTTCACAAAGGCTCTCAAGCATCATCTGCTTTTCTTATTTTGTTCACTGAACCACGGTGAAGGGAAAAAAGAAATGGAGAAGAAATGTATTTCTCCGCTCTCTTTCGTCGCCGAGCTGATGATTGGAATAATCCTGTGTGCCGACGGCTCCCATTCGCGCTCGCTGGTGGATTTGTATTCCGTCGAAAATTGAGCACCTCCGCAGCGACAAAACCTCACGAACAAAAGAAAAATTGAAGAAATAAACGAAAACGAAAAGAAACGTCAAGCGATCTTTGAGAAAACCGAATTGACGACGAGCGCTCGCACTCGGGATCGGGGAGTGCATAAGAAGGCTAGGCCTTTCTATGTTCTATACACCTGGCACACACTGACAAACACGCACGCACGTGGACTCAAGAGCCGGTGCAAGTTTGGAAATATGAGACGCGCTTTTCTTTTTAGGCACCCCTTGAAATAACGTGCCTTGAAAAGGTTCATTTCAATCTCTGTGTAAGTGGGAGAAAAAAGTAAGAAAAACAAGACTACTAGAGCAAAACGGCCCAAAAGTCACGTTTAGCATGGAACACGATCGTTCGCGGGTGACCATCATCCCCGAATGCCCGAAACAAGGAGCCCGGCCACCCAAAGACAACAGAGAAAGATCGACCGCAGTATATCTCGGCCCTTCCTCCCGAAAGTCACCCTGATTCGCAAGGAGCACCGCGTGCCACGAAGATGAGCGAGTGAGCGACAACAACGCAGGCTCCACTCACCATCCTGCGGAACGTTCGGCGCACACGCCGGAGCTCTGCTGGCGGGGAACGCACTCACCGGCCGGGCTGTGTGTGTTCTTCCATGCGCACCAGCCGTGGCAGCAGCAGACGGCCGCCCTCACACTTATCGGCTTTTTCGTCCAAGTCGCGGCGATTCCGGACACGTTCGCACGCGGTAGAACGCGCAACGTGATGCCGGAGCATAATGCCCGACGCGGCCCTTCCGTTTTGGCGTTAATGAAGACACGCCTTGGTGAAATTGGATCTCGTCGCTGAAGGTGCCGCGGGGAGGAAGGCCGCCAGTGTCTTCTTTCCCGCGCGAGCAAAAGGGCAGCCGACGACGACGGTGAGGGAAGGAGGAGGAGGAGAGGTGGGCGCGATGAAGCGGCAGGCACGCCGCCTGCGGGGCTTAATTAAAGCTTCGCCCACGCAAAACGACATGGCGCGGAAAAAAAAGAAGACGCGAGAAGAAAGAGAGAGAGACAGAAACGGAAGGATGCGGCGCGAGAGCTGTGGCATTTATTGCCGCGTTGCGGTTGGACTCGACCTGCAAATCGATTTCGGTCGTCCGGCCTCATATCTCCTCGTGTCTATCAGGCGCCGCGCTGCGTGCCACTCCGTGCGCGCGTTTTGCATATAAACACGCGCCGCACGGGGAGCAGACACACTTCGCATCGGTGAGCTTAAGGCACCGAGCAGCGGTGCACGCGCTGTCTCGCGAAGGCAGCGACCGTGCAGAGCTTGTTACACGGAGCGAACTCCGCATGCGCGTCGAGATAGAACCAACCTGAGTTTTGCTTCACCGATGCAACACTAACGAGGAGTGACGGTGCAGGTGCGCAGGTAAATTCAGTTTTGTCGACGCTATACGGAACTGTTTGTTGCGTTACAACTACACGATGAACTAGCTCTCACTCTGTGGTCTCATCATACAGCGGAAAGAAAAATTGATGTCGGGAAAGTTAACCACAGTTTTCTTTGTTTTCTACCATATGATAGTGTAGAGGGCAGTACGGAGAAAACGGAATAGGGAAGATAATAAGAAAATGAGGACAATAGCTCATTCAACAGCGTTCACTGCGCGCTTGACAGCATTGGCTGTTCATCACTATTGTCTTTAAAAAATCGCCTCGACAGCATCATATTAATTAATTCATTGTTATTTAATAATTTACTAATAATTATTTTGGAGACTACTCCTGACACTATGGGTACCGTCACATTCTCTCTGTTAACAGGCTCTAGGATTATGCACATAGGATGTTTTCGGTCATCAGCAAGTCTTAATGCAAGCAATTAAGCAGCATTCGATACACTGAGCGAAAACAGCCATACATGCTCATGTGAAAGATGAAATGTGTCGCGCAAGCATCGAAAAAAAAA